>CM054811.1:4999945-5478304 GCA_028984105.1 Lavandula angustifolia
TTGGACAAAAAGACACTACATGTGTGAAGTCTTCATCAAATCTATCTTCCACTAGTCATACGTGGATTCCACACCTTACTTTTAAACAGAAAAGGAAAGTTGGAAGAGAAAAAAAAAAGACAGAAACTACCTTGATCATGCTGACTCCAGATCCCACGTTAACTAGGAGATATGGGTAGAGATCAGTTTGGTCAATTTGGACATAGTCCTTCTTGTCATCTATACAGGTAAAAGCTTCATGGTTGACCGCCTAACCGAGAAAATGCCCATCCATATAAAGTATGAAGTGGAAGTACAGTCATCCAGAGAAAATGAAGAACAAAGAACATAAAGTACCTTATGCATTAAACAGTCTATACCTTAAGTAGGAAATTAGCACCAGCAACAAGGCAGCTCATTTCGTCTACCTTGTCCAGAATAATACCAAGCTTTTCTTTAAACAAATCAGCAAATTTAAATGCCTCACCACCTGTGGCCTTCAGAAACATACTCAAGTCAGATTGCCTGTACTCGTATTTTCAAGCGGTAACTGCAGAATTTATTGGAAGCAAGTAAGAGAAATGCCCATCTTCATTAGTTGATTACGATTTTTTGCTTTCAAAATCATTAAAATGAAATTTCTCCTATTATGATTTATTAAAAATGACAAACAACTTCAGAAACCATTAATTCATAAAACATCTGAGCACCGACCTGAAGAAAATTACTGGGTTCCAGGACAAGGCAATAACAATGGACTTTCTCTAATGCCTAATCTGGCATTACTCAGTAAAAATTACCTTGACAATACTTTTATCCCTGGCAAGGTTCTTATCATCCTGATCGCCTGGAATCACAGAACGTCTAAGAAGGCAGAAATATGCAATGCTACAATATAGAGGATCTATAGAATAAAGTGAGGAAAGTTTATCAGCTAAGCGTGCATGATCGTCTATAGCTTAATAACCCAAGAGAATGGCATTCATAAAATTGATAAAATTAGCATCTCATACAGCTTTTCAATATGTATTGAACACCATGTGATTAGCAACCATCTCTTATACATCATAAGAACATAATGGATCAGTGGTCCATGATTCTTATTCCTTGGAGTGTAATAGCAAATTAGAAGTTAAAAATCAATTAACTTAAAATCACAACATCTATATATCACAGTCTAAACATTTTTAGATTGTTTCACTTGCAGTCCTTATCACCTCTAGTTTAGTATAGTGGTGCATGGTAATATTATAAAACTACCATACAGAGGATTTACAAGTAAACAGGGCAAAGTTTTTCAGCATAGCATGCATGATTGTCTACTATAGCTTAATAACCCAATAGAATGGCATTCTAATTTGGTGTATCCAGCATCTCATACAACTTTTCTTATAGATTAAACACATCATGCGAATAGTAACCATTTCTATTTCATTGTAAGAATACAATAGATTAGCATTCCAGGTATTTTCTTCATTGGAATGCATTAGAAATTAGCAGTTAATTATATTAACTTAAACCACAACATCAATCTATTACCATTCAAACATTTTTAGATTGCTTCACTTGTAGTCCTTACTGTATGTTGTTTTAGTATAGTGGAGGTAGCAAAAGAAAGTATGAATATCCTATCGCAAGCAGAACACCCCCAACCCCAAAAGAAAAAGAAAAAACCTGACAAAGGGAAAACCCATAAGAGAAATAAAATACAAAATGGGATCATCCAACCCAGACTGCCATCTTATAACTGTATGTCGTAAAAATAATTATTCAAAAACATTAAAGTGGACAGAGCATGATGTTGTTATTCAGCTTAAATATTTAGTAAAACACGGCTGCACTAATGCACTGAAGAAGCAGGCAGAGAGGCAACTTAATGTATAAATGACATAGGACAAATACTTCTATGCAGATTTCAGACAACTTCATATATTGATAGTCATAGAAAAGTGTACCACAGTGTTGAAGGTTCTCTGAAGATATAAACTTTATGCATTCACTGATCTTGCTTGTTTCAAACTTCAGAAAGTGGAGCCTCCTTCTTAAGACCCTATGATTGAACGAGCCACTGGACGCATCACTTGAGTCGTTCAAATAGCCATTTCTTTGATCATCAGAAGAGCAGCTACTGCTACTTGAGAAGTAAACCCCCTTTATTAGAGAACCTACATATAATTTGTCAGAGATGAATACAAATCTTGATTGGTTGATCAGCAAACTATTTGCAAATATTGGATATGTCATTTCACCATCAGAAAATAGAACTCTACAAATTTTAACTATGCATACTTTTTTATCCTGAAATCTATTATTTCTCGCACTTGGTCAATCAACACGAAGCAAAAGTAAGGGCGAAGCACGAGAATAGAAGTTCAGATTCAGCCCAGGCCAAGAAAGCAGGAGGTTGAATTCAAATTCCTTTTAATCAAGTTCTAAGAAAGGCCCCATTTATAAAGTTTACTTCTTCAGGCAATTTCAGTTAGTCAAAACGGTAACCGCCCGGTAACCTACACCTCCCAAATTCTAACTGAAAATCGGAAAAAGGTGAATGAAACAATACCAATAGTTAATAACACCTGCCCTAGTTGATAGATTATGAAAAAAATTTCGAACAATTCTTCAGTGCGAAGTTTCGAACTTGGTATTTAACCATAACAAATAAAAGCAACAATTTAGCATGCGATTACCTCAGATATCAAGAGCAAGATGCGAAACATCATCACGATCAGAGTGCCCCAAGCCTTCTGTCTCTCCCATTCCCGCTACTTCGTTTCTATCACCCTCCATTTTCCACGATTCTCACTCCAAACTTTCCTTGCGTTGAATTGAATCACAGTAGAATTTTGTCCAATCTCCGGATAGTGACAGCATATCTATACATGGAAAAGAACTACCAATTGTATTCTGAATCAAATCCAACAAACAGCAGATAGCGCAGAGAACCATAATGCGACGTCTGTGGCCAAATTTCGATTATTTTATCGGTAGTTAGTTGATGGAGTTGGGTGGGAGTCCGCTGAGTAACAGTGCCAGAGGTGAATCGCTCAACGGTCAGTGTTTCAATTTGTGATATCATTACAGCGAAGGTTTAGATTAGGGTTCAGATTTGTAGATTCTATTTTTTTTTGTTCTTTCGTGAAAAGAGTAACTAAAAAATACTACTACTCCCTCCGTCTATTCCTTTCATCCCGCTATATGTGGCCACAGTTTTCGAATGAAATATTCCGTTAAAAAGTGATCACTTTCTAAATTTGGCAAAAAATTATCATTATTTCTCCTATTTTATCATTATCTTACTCATTTTCTCTCTCATATTTATCATCTACCATTTTCTCTCTCTCATATTTTATCATATATTATCTTAATTCTCGTGCCGAAAATAATATCGTCACAAATTGCAGGACAAAGGGAGTACTTGCGAGGACACGGAATAGGTGACATGAGTGCAGTATCAACACTGGACACCACACTTTCTAAAAGCTCATGATAGGATACGTAATTGGACATGACGTATGAAATATAAAATAAATTATTTTTTATTTTTATTAAGATTAAATACAATATATATTAAACACACCAATTAAAATATCTTATCGTATCGAAATATCGGACATGATTTAAAGTTTCCAAAGTGTCCATACAACCTAAACTTCGATATGAGGAAAAATAGAAAGATAAAATCTAAAATGTGGAAAAAATTTGTACACGAGCTTTTATGAATGATATCTTGAGACAATACCAAATGATTATTGAAAATTCAACAATGCTTCTAATAACATCATTTTTTCATAAAATCATAAGGCATCATAATAAGAAAATACAATTTATACATAAAAATCTTTAAAAACTTACTCCCTTTGTCTCTTGTAAGTGGCTCACTTCTTTTCATCTCAAAAATTAAAAAAGTTCTTAAATAAAAGAAAGCATATTTATTTATAGGTAAAATTAATAATATTTTTCATTAATTCTTAAATCTCTAATGTGGATAGTACCCAATTACCTTATAGAACATTTGAGTCATAAACATAACAAATTTCTACCTTAGCGAGAACACTATAAAAAACATGAACAAACTCTCCAATTATGATAGAAAAAACTCCACCCCTTTACAAAATTCCTTAGGCATAACTCGTTATTTGACTTATATGTAGTTAAATTATAATGAAACGGATGGCTAAAAGATTCGAAAAATGACAAATATTATAAAAATGAAATGCTCGATTATTCTGAAATTACCTCACTTTATAAAAAGCTTCATTGAAAAAATACACAAAGATATTTTTTTTATCTATGATTAATATTGCCAGAATAATTCCTAACCTTTTCTTAACTTAACCACAGCAGGAAAAAAAAAACTATTGATAAATTGATTTATAATAATGTCAGAAAACAAGACGAATTAATGAAAAAAAACTCCTATTGTTTTGCATAATTTCAGAACGAGTTTGGTGTGAGGGAATTAGTGTTTCTAAATTCTAAACAAACACGAGCATAGAATTGCAGTATAAATACCTAAACTTAAACTACAAACCAAGCACAGCCATTCAGGGAGCTCATAGGATTTTGCGAATGCAAACAATATTAATATTACTGATCATGAATGGATATAGAGCATTACATTTTAAAACTAGTGTACCACAAACATAGTTTTACAGACATTCCAAAGGGTCCTAAACAAATCCAAAATTTTTAAACGGAAACATCCCACAGACTATTATAATGCTAGATGAAAAACACCGCGGCACTCATTATCCAAGCAACTCCCAACAACATCTAAGCCTGTAACAAGACCAAACAATGTTATCAACTCATCGCAAGATATATGGCTTCATATTATTCTAGTATCTTAGATACTTGCCTTGTTAGCAATATTGTTAGAGAGCCAATCCAGTCCTTCGTATAGCCCCTCCCCGGAGGTAGCACAGGTGCTCTGGATATACCTGGAAACATCACGCGTTCAGGTTAAGTACATTCGCAAATTCAGAAGAATTTCAAAGTAATATAGTTGACTATTGCATACCAGTGGCGCTGCCTGAGTGAGTGCAGGCCAAGCTTGTCAGTAATTTCGGCAGCATTCATTGCATTGGGAAGATCTTGTTTGTTTGCAAATACAAGTAATACAGCATCTCTCAGCTCATCCTGAAATAAAATATAAGATGAACATAATCATTTTTAGTTTTTAACCAAAGAAATAGCTAGACTTCCATCTAGCTAAGAATTTGAAGGAAGATGTTTAACGCTGATTGAAAAACAATCAATAAAACACAATATCCACTCAATAGGCCTTAAATTTATGTTTGCCTCCCAAGTAAGATAATAACAATACATTAGCTTTAACAGCTCTTCATTAGGCTACTCAAATGGCATGTAATCAAATCATTCCATCCTATTATAAAGAGCCAAACAAAACTAAATGAAAAACAAGAGACTTGCGAAAGCTATATTCATTTACGAAAGGCATGATATGACCGGACTATGGTAGCAATAAAGTGGTAGATACGATGTTTGGCTAGTGAATTTGTTGAAATATACACCTCTATTTTCTCACATTATATATAGTGAGGATCAAAATGACTAGGAAAAATGGCTCTAATAGGAACTCAGACTTGCTGAGGTGCATAAGGCTGACAAGAAAAATGTTGTATGCTGAATTTTGTGCTTTCTATTAGTTTTAAAAATGCCCAATAGAACTACCATGTACCTAATTTGAAGGGCAGTTCCCTATCACACACAAGTAAATTACATTTCCGTGAATGAGTCATTCAATTCTATGATAGATGGGTAACATGAACTGAATATATAAATTACCTCATTCAACATCCTATGCAACTCATCCCTTGCCTCCACAACACGGTCCCTATCATTGCTATCTACCACAAATATGAGGCCCTGTGTGTTTTGGAAGTAGTGCCTCCACAATGGACGGATCTGTCAAAAAAGATAGCAACTCTACTTATTGAAAATAAAATCACAAATCAGAGTGCTGGTATTTATTTACTTCTTAAAAAATAAACTAGCAAACAAAATGGAACATTAAAAAAGCAACAGTCCCAACCTTGTCTTGACCCCCGACATCCCACACGGTGAAACTAATGTTCTTGTATTCAACAGTCTCCACATTGAAACCTGCATAGGAATAGCAAGCCCAAAATGAATAAGATTGTTTGAGCAAATTCCACAAATTAGATAGGAATCAATTTCTATGTGCCATCAATGAGAAAAGATGTATAAACAGGAATAAGAGAGGTTACTTAAGTTCAAGAAACAACTGAGTACCGAAAAGGATAAACCATACCAATGGTGGGAATGGTGGTGACAATTTCTCCGAGCTTGAGCTTGTACAGGATGGTGGTCTTACCAGCCGCATCAAGACCAACCATCAAAATTCGCATTTCCTTCTTGGCAAAAAGCCGGCTAAACAGCTTTGTGAAAGTCAGCCCCATTTCTGTCTTCTTGCGTACGTCACTACATATCATCAAGGAAGCTGATGTCAATACTCAACAATAAGCTACTTCGTATATGTGAAGCAGAATTCACAGAAGTAATTATACCTCAACATTTATATACATATAGCAAATTAAGCAAACAAGTAATCTCTCACACAATATTCACATAAAAAATACTGCAAACAATGGACTAAAGCATGCCACTGTTACATAAGCCACCAAAATCATTGTTACGATCAGACTTAAAGAGCTTAATATGCAATTTTTGAAATAATTTTCCAATCACAACTTGATTTTGAGTACATACAATGTATGGAATCCATCTAATTAACTTTTTTTTCAAATGATGGCCTCTTAGTCTTTCTGAAACATATGATCAGCAATGCTGATACATGAAATGCACTCAACAAATGACACCTTAGCACAGTAATGAGATCCACATCTAGAAATGAAAACTATTAGGAAGTTGTGAAGATTACATCTATACAGCTAAAATGAGACGTGCAATCATTAAGAGAGTTTTGTAATATCAAGCGGATCTATATTAAAGTACAGGTTATATAACCAAACTGCATCCCACAAAAAACTAAAAAAGCAAAAAATCGATTCCAAAATATTTTGCGAAATTCTAATAAAAAAGTTTCAGATCGAGATCATTAGGTAGCAAGATTTCTAGATCAAAGATCATGACAGAAACCGAAGCCAAAATTTCTCAACTTAGCCAAAAGTAGCAAAATATAAATCAAACACTTCTTTAGAAACGATACAATAAAGATAATCCATAAATTCCAACAGCATATAAAATGTAAAGCAATACGAACCTACATAACCAAAAATCTCAAAAATAACAAAACAAATCAGCAAAATCTCAAATTTAGAATGAGATTTCTCTCCACAGAGAAGAAATTGAAGCGCAGAAACACGAAGGGAAGCACAAGGAATTCTATCTCAATCAGATCTACGACAAAAGTATCGATATAAAAAATTAAAGTACCGAAAATAGATAGATCTGGCGAAGTGGTGGGAAGTGTGGGCGGAGAAATATGGATCTGCTTCTGAACAACGCTGTAGATTTATAAAGTTTTCTTTTTCCCCTTTTCCAGAAGAAATGATAAGAATTATCAGGAAGCGATTATTTATAGTTGAATGCCCCTACCGGATGTTCTCTTCAAATGTCCATATTGCCACCCTCTCTTTCTTAATTAACGGTGTTACCCTTTAAGCAATGACAGTATGACACTTTCCAGGAATTATTTGCCGTCGATTTCATTGGGTTATGCTGGCCATTAAAAAGGATCTCGACACGTCATTCTCTATTAGTTGATATTTCTTGTCACGATTTCTAATTACCAACACGAGTTTACAGCGTTAGCTGGGCTGGACAACTTCTATGTACTCGCCATATTTCTCAGGGACCAGGTTGTAACTAGTTGGTATAAAATCCTATCGTTATTTTTCTTTTTCCTTTTTTGGTTAGATGAGTATATCATAAAATTAATTATTTAACAGTTTGTGATTCTAATCTTAATCATCCTTTCAGCTGACTATCGAGCTCTGGTTTATACTACGTATGAGGTCGCTTGGTTACGATGGTTATTTGACGATATGATGTTTCGCTCGGTCAAATTACTATTTTTTTTTTTTGAATAACGAAAATAACCGCATTTGCTATCAAAGTGTGCACTGAGTAAACTCTGTTTATGTGTTCTAGCTTGTAAACAATACAGGGGAAGTTAACCATCATAAGCTAACTATAGATGATAAGCTTACATATAGCGGTCAAAATACTTCGTTATTTTAGAATAGTAAGAATGTAATTTAAATTGTAACGACTTGATGTTTCATTAGCGCATACTGAGGTTTATTAACATATTGTTTGCACATCAGTTTCAATATCAAACATTACATTGTCGTTGTTACTTCTAGCCAAAGACAGTATTCAAAATTTTCATTAAAGGGATAATGTGGCTGAAGAATACTTTAATAAGGATTAAGCGACTAACAAGAAGATAATAATCCAACAATTTTTCAAAAGTCCCAAACACGAATTAAGTGAAGCTAGGATATAAAACAGTGGATCGGATAAGAAGACTAAATACAATTAAGGAAAATTTTTTGGCTAAAATGGAACAAAAATGTTGTAAATATATTATATATATATACTTACCATATATTATGATGACTATGTAAACACTAAAAGCTCATGATCTCATCTTGTACTTTATAAATAGAGGTATCCACCCTCATAATAATAGACATCTATTTTCCGTCTTCTTTACTATTCTCTCATTTCATATAGTTTATAACATGTTATCAGCACGATAAGCCTCTACCAAAGGTATATTTATTTATTTATTTATTTTTCGTCAATTAGGATGCATCAGGTGGCTTTCTTTAATTTTCAATTCTAGTGCTTTGGAATATACATTGTGGTTGAATTGTTCGTTGATTAGGATTTGAAAACTAGAAAGCAAATTCTATGTGTTGATCTTGTACGTCTCTCGAGAAAAGAATTATTATATTGTACTTGTATGCTTCATGAATTTTATATGGACGTGTATATTCATATCGAAGGATAACAATAAATGTTATTGTCTTCGCTTATGTTCATAACAAGTTATTAAATGCTAATATATTTGAGTTTTAGATAATTTTTATCATTAGATACACTTAAGTTGTTGCTCCCGAAGTAGCACACTTAATATTCTTGAAGAATATTATATGCTCTTGAAGAGCAATTCCAAAACATATTTTTAACTTAAATTGTTTGCTCCATAAGTAGCACAATCAATATTCCCGAAGAATATTACATGCTCTTGAAGAGCATGTATTTTACGCTTTTATTTATTTATTTGTTATTTATTTATTTATTTAATGTTGAATCTAGATTGTTGTTCCTAAAGTAGCACAATTCATATTCCTGAAGAATATCATATGCTCTTAAAGAACAATTCAAACTTATTGAAATAACTCAATTGTTGCTCCAAAAGTATCATAAGTTAATATTCCTGAAGAATATTACAGACTCTTAAAGAGTTATTAATATTATCTATATATTTACTATATACCTCAGTTTTTTTGTTGCATACTGTATAATAATTATCTATATATATATGTAAACTCAATTTGTTGCTCCTGAAGTGACACACAATTAATATTCCTGAAGAATATTACTTCATCCGTTCCACTCCATTAGTCCACTTTCTTTTCGGTACGGAGATTAAGAAAGTTGTTTATTGTGTGTAAAATAGTATAAAGTAGTGGGGTCCACTAAAATATATAAGAGTGTTATTTTAAGTTAAAAAAGGAAAGTGGACTAATGGAGTGGAACAGCCCGAAAAAGAATACTGGACTAATGGAGTGGAACGGAGGGAGTACATGTTTTCGATGAGCAATTCATATATTTTGTCTTATTGATGGCGAATCTTGGTTCTTGAATTGTTATTATTGTTGCTCCCGGAGTAGCACAATTGATATTCTCAAATAACACTATATGTTCTTCAAGAACAACTGGGTTTATAGAAAATTTTAACTTTTCGCCTAAAGTAGTTTAATATAGACTAAAATTGTTTTGCTCTTGAAGTAGCACAATTTGAATTCCTGAAGAATACTACATGTTCTTGAAAAACAATTCTAACCACTTGATTTTGGCAAATGTTATATGTTCTTCTAATTGTTGCTCTTGAAGTAACACAATTAACTCTACATGTTCTTAAAACAATTAAAACTTATCATTTTGGAATCATATATCACAACCATACTTTAATTGTTGCTCCTGAAGTAGCACAATTAATATTCTTGAAGAATATTAGTTGTAATTTAAAGTATTATCTAATTACATGGAGTGGTATCAAGAGTTCCTCTATGCTTGACAACTGCATTTCCAACATCCTATTATGAATTAATTTCTTTTCAAGAATAGATGTGAGATCCGGTAGATCTCAAAATTCACAATTTATTGATTTCACTTATCGTGAATAAAACTAAGTTGTTGCTCTGGAAGTAGCACACAATTACATTCCTGAAGAATTGCCATATTGTGATATTAACAATACTATCACATATTTGTGGAAATGTCTCAACTTTTGCTCCTGAAGTAGCATCATTTTATATTCTAGAAGAATATTAAATGCTCTAAATAGCAACTCGTACTTTCAATAATATATGTTATTCCTAAATGAAAAAAGATAATTTATGTCTTGTTGACATTAATGCACTCTTGATATCGATGCCAATAAGAGGCACGAGAGAGATAATAATAGAATGAAACGAAGCATCCCAGGATTGCGTAAAAATATTAATTGATTGTCCTCCCTAAAACTTCATACGAGTATATGCATCCTAAATTGCGAGATTTTAAAATCTAGTGCATTTAATATCATTAAAGGCTCCTGAAGAGCTTGTATCATTCTATCAAATGATACTAAATCAATTATTGAGTTTGCCCTTACTCTACTAAGTCTAGAAGAAACATACTAAGTTTTAACGATATCCGTTACAATTGATACCATATTGAAATTATATAAGAAGGTAGTGATTCTTTTGCATTTAGCCAGAAGCTAACAAAAGAAAAGTTATCACACTACCACCTTGAATCTATTACACATTCATAAAAATAAGTGAGACAAAACATATCATGAACCGGAAGTTCAAAAGAGCTCTATGCTTTGACATGATAAGTTTGGACATCTACAAGCAACTTTGATGCGCAACATAATTGAAAATTCATGTGGGTGCTGCAGAGAGATCCTGAATAATCTCTTAATGCTCGATTTCTAGAAGAAATGTAGAACTTGTAAGTACTACAAGTTCAAAAACAATGATCTCAATTCCCTTAAGCAGATTTATCTTGGTAAAACTAGTGAGTTTATTAAACTCTAAGTTCCTATTGAAGAGGATTTAATGTTATTTGGCTTTGGGATTGAGATTAAACAATTAGTTGCTCATGACCATACTCAAAATGGTTTTTGTTCGTACTAATATGAGTCTCACAAGAAGATTGTTATTATGATGAAATAACGTTCCCAACATTAGGTGGAACATATGTCACATTTGAATTCCTGAAGTAATCAATGTGAAATCTACATCCAACAAAAAACAAGAACAAAATAGCCACATTTAGATTCTCGAAGTAATCAATGTGAACAAGAAGTCGAAAGGTTCACTTGCAAAAGATTACAAACCAACGTCTTGATGCTTTTAAGTTTTGTATATATATATATATATATATATAAGAAGTGACAATGCCACACATTTGCTGCAAATACCCCCGCAAGAATAAATGTCCCTGAAGGACAAGTACAAATGATAGCAAATGAATATAAAGTTCGTCAAAAATATGGTCGACCAATTGGTTCTAAAAGAAATTTTGTGTTTAAGAAAAGAGGCACAACATATGAAACAAACAATGACGATAATGATTAATCAATCAAATGAAATTCTTGAAGAACTACAAACGTCTGAAAATACTGAGATCTCAAAATATTGGAGAGATCAAATATCGTCGTGGACGCACGATAGTATTTTCGCCTTTTAATATGACTCTTGAAATGATAAAAGAGGATCCTCAACAACGATCTACAAGAGATTGTCAAGATAGAAATAATTGGCCAAAGAGGAAAGAAGTCATACAAGGTGAATTAATATTCCCTAGAAAGCCGGAAATATTTGGACCTGTAGTTCCAAAATTCGAAAAGTATATCCCTGAAGGATAAAAATGTGTCTTTGTTACAAAGAGAAATGAAAAATTACGAGATATAGGGCAATACTCGTAACACAATGTTTCTCTCAAAGACCGAGAATTATTTATGTACTCTCCCATAATAGACGCCATTGTCTTTTAGAATTTGATTAATCTACTTATGTCACAAAAAGTTTGCTATGCGCCTTATGGATGTAGTAAATATCTATCAATATGATTCACTAGATAGTGACATATATATGAAGATCCCTGAAGGGTTTAACTTGCTCAAAGCATGTAAGTCAAAAAGATGCTTTCAATTAGACTGCAAAAGTCATTGTAAGGGCTGAAATAGTACATATAATAAGAACGACGAGTATTCCTTGACAGAAGGGTACATAAATGATGACTTGAGTTTGATTGAAACTCCTAAAGAGCATAATACTTATATGTATACTCCGTCCTAATGACTTACATAGAGCAAATCATTATGGATTATTTTATTCATTGATATGTTGATTTTTATAATCCAACTCACATCCTTGTCGGTATTAGGGGAAGATATGAAACATAAATGATAGAATGCCGCAAATATCTTGTTGGATTAATTATTTAGATTCACACACTATGAACTAGAAGTTCATCAAAGTATTTAGTGCAAAATGAGTGACTAAAATCTCATATACCTGTTGTATATGCACCATGAAAGAACTGAAGTTTCTCATAGACAAAATAAATCAATTAATTATCATTGACGCCAGAAACGTGAGAGATTTATTGGTGCTAAGAGATAAGAAGTCCGTGGAATATAAAATTAGAACACATCACTCCAAATTCCTCTTGAAGATGATATGTGAATCATTATGTACAAAAGTACTTGATGAAATCAACCTATGCCTAAAGACGGAGTTAGAATCAAAAGACTTAGGTTGAACTAATAATTATCTCGACTTGTAGATTGAGCATCTTCTTGATGGAGTTGCGCTAGACGACCTACCTGAAAGGTCTTTAAAGATATTTTAATGTATCGCATCCACATGCCTATCTAATGGTTGATTCAATCACTTGAAGCGGATGGAGACTCATTTAGACCTTTAGAAGATAACAAAGATGAGGACCAGAAGTTCCTTACTTATGTGCAATTGGAGAATTTGAAATGGTATTGACCATTCTTTGTTATTTTCGAGACAAATGTGATATTGGTCTATTTATGAAAGTAATGATATATTGACATATTTCATGCTATTCTCTATGAGAATAATTAAACTTGTGTTGCACATATTAGTGTATACCTTAAAGATAACCTTGAAGATTGTTATCTTGAGGGGAGTAACAAATTGTAAATAATCCTGAATATTAGACTGACTCCTAAAGGTCAATTGACCCTGAAGGTCAAATGGTTGTACTCTTTTTTTCTTTCTAAGTTTTTTCCCAAAGGGTTTTTTTTAGTTAATGTTTTTAACGAGGCATCCAATACCACACACGAGTAAATGAGTCATTGAGATTGATTCATAAAAGAGTCATTGCAACACATGATCTCCAAAAGAGTGGCGGCATCAACATCCAGCAAATTTGCTCAAGTGACAATCTAGCTGATTCTTTTACAAAGGCATTACCAACGTCAACACTTAAGAAATTGGTACACAAGATCGATATGCGCTGACTTAAGGATCAAGAATGGCTATATTGAGGTGGAGCAGCTGTCTCTTTTTCCTTCGACCAGTTTTTATCCCAATGGGTTTTTTTAGCAAGGTTTTAACGAGGCAGCAGTTTCTTTTAGGGATGGTCAATCAAGGGGGAGTGTTGTAAATATATTTTATATACTCCCTCTGTCCCGCTATTTGTGGCTCACTTTCCGGAAAGGGGTGTCCCGTTATTTGTGGCCACTTTCCTAATTTGGTAAAAAATTATTATCTCTTCTACTTTATCATCTTCTCTCTCATACTTTATTATATTCTCTCTCCTACTTTATCATCATTTTTCTCATACTCTCTTATTATCTTACTCATCTTCTCTCTCATACTTTATCATCTCCTCTCTCTCATACTTTATCATCTACTCTCTTAATTCTCGTGCCGAAACCAATTGAGCCACAAATAACGGGACGGAGGGAGTATATACTTACCATATATTGTGATGACCATGTAAACCCTAAAAGCCCATGAGCCCATCTTGTACTCTATAAATAGAGGTCTCCACCCTCATAATAATAGACATCTATTTTTCGTCTTCTTTATTATTCTCCCATTTCATATAGTTTATAACAAAAAACACATTATTAAAAAAAAAGACAAAGTTATTACTGAGTTTCGAACCTTAGACTTTTGAATCCAAAACCTTTAATAATCACCATTGCACTATTTATATGTTGTAAATTTTAGTACAACAAATATGTTATAATTCTGAGTAAAACCTTTAATAATCACCATTACAGTATTTATATGTTGTAAATTTTAGTACAACAAATATGTTATAATTCTGAGTAATGACAATTGTCACCACTCAGTTAGAGTTGTGGCTTTATCACTACTCGAATTCTTAAAAAAATAAAAAATAATAAAAATAAAAAGAATAGTCTTTTGCTTCAGTAAAACTTTTTTGAAGATGTTTTTCTAATTTACCTATAAACCTATGTATTTTTTACCAAAATAAGAAATCTTAAGAAAAAAAATCTAAATTTATAGATAAATAAATTAACAACCAAATTAATGTAAGAAAATCAATTACTTAGAATTGAAATTGTGTTTGTCTTAATTGTAGTGGCGAAATTAATCATGTAGTATTACATATTATCAAAGATGATGGTTTATTGCCTATTTTGTAAGGATTTGTCTAAATTGCAATACGGGGCGCATATAGTACATAAGGGGGCATTTTCTAAAATACCCAAATCGTTATAAAGAAAGATAAATTTACCCAATCCTTATAATTGCTACACAAAATATCCAACTTTACTTAAATATCTCAATTTTTCAGACTTGTCAGCCTATCAAAATCGTTATTTTGCTTCGTAACGTGCGTAAATGATTCAATCGGGTATCTGAAGCAAACAACTGAATCTCGCTCGAGTCCCGCTCGTGTCCCGTTGGAGTCCCGCTCAAGCTGTTGAATGCCACTCGATAGTCCCGCTCACGCCGTCGAATCCCGCGCCCGAATCCCGCTCGGTAGTCTCGCTTACGCCGCCGAATCCCGCTCGGTAGTCCCGCTCATGCCGCCGAATCACGCTCGAGCTGTGACTTGGCAGGGAGCCGAATCCCGCTCGGGGAATCTCGCTCCACCTGCCAAGTGCCGCTCGGCTTTTTGACTGGCGGGGAGCAGATTCCCGCTCGCGGAATCCTGCTCGGCCTGCTCAGTCCCGCTCAGCTTTTTTGACTTGGCAGGCCGAGCAGAATCCCGCTCAGGGAGTCCCGCTCGGCCCTTTGTAGTCCCGCTCGATCCCTTCCTAGTCCCGCTCGTCCCATTCGTAGTCTCTATCATGAAATTTTCTCTATTACCGTGATTGAAGTCTAAATTCAAACACACTCAATCCTCTTTCATTTTATTTTCAATTACAAAATCATCCTATAGATTTTTTCTTCCTCGTTCAAGAAAAAAATGGAAAGTTTGTATAATATTATTGTTCATTTTAACGGGCAATTTAACAATTTATCTGAGTATGTTGGCGGTGAAGTTAGAGTTGTCTGCATTCCTGGGAACAATATTTGTATCCCGATTTTACGACAGTTCATTCAATACAATCTCAATCCCTTTTCACTTTCGTCAAATTATGAAATTTATTACTCATACGTTTCTCGTCATGGTATTACACTTAGGTCCATTCTCGCGACCGATATGGACATACTTCGTCTTTGTAGTTCACAAATCGAGCCGACTTTATTTCTTGAGCACTCAAATGCTCAATCTTATCATACACCCGATGTTGTTGAACAATTTGGTTCAAGGTTCAATTTTGAAGATCAAGCGGGTGGTAGCAATCGGGCTGAGAATTTTCGCGAACAGAAAACCTTTGTTCGCGAAAAGGATACCCATGTTGTGTCCGACAGTGATGAAGAAAATATTTTGGATAGTTCATCCGACTAAGAATACGATGAGGTGTCTGGTGCATTAAATCAATGTACGTTTGGCGACTTCACGGCATGGATCCGACGGGAAGGTGGTGTGAATTAATTGATATCTATGTCATGTCGGACAACCGTGTAGCAACGAAATAATATATGGTGGCGGCGAAGAAGTTAGTGATGGTTTACTTCCACTTGTTCCTATCGATGCATCGGACTCACCTATGGTTCGAGATCTAGATCACGTTGTGGACTATCCACTCTGTGAAGGAGCGACATTTTGGGAGAAGGCGGATTTGTTTGTTGTTGTTGCACTTCGGCAAATGGAACAAGGTATCGATTTCAAGGTGGCTCGTTCTGACACTGGTCGAGTTGAGTATAAATGCAGACGGAGTCGCGATTCCCCATTTTTTCTACGGACATCATTTCGTAGAGATGTGTAGTGGATTGTAAACTGTTTGCATGCCGAACACACATGTAATCGAGATTTTTCGTAGATTGGTCCAAGGAGGGTGCGTGCAAAGGCGCTCGCAGCTTATGTTGCTCGGCGAATGCGCGTCAAAAATCAGTCCTAAAATCGAAAGAAAATATGGCAGCTATCCAGGGGGAATTCGGCTTTCAAGCAAGCTACAGTGTAGCTCTACGAGCCCGCAATTATGTTGTGGCGATGATTTTTGGTGCACACTCAGATTCCTTCAAGATGATTCCTCGTTACCTCTATGTATTGAAAATAACGAATCCAGGTACAATGACTGATCTCGAAGTCAATTCAGAAGGTCGTTTCCAACAATTATTCGTTGCTTTTAATGTTTCTCGTGGGCCGTGGGTATTTAACCTCCGAGATCTGATTGTGGTCGACACGACTCACTTGAAAGGAAGGAATAAAGGCGTGTTATTTGTAGCTGTCACGATAGATGACAACGACCAAATATTTCCACTAGCCTTTGGAGTGGGTCCAATTGAGAACGATTACTCTTGGACGTGGTTCATGTCCCGACTGAGAGAAGCATATACGACGCCAAGTCATTTAATGATCATCTTCGATCAACACCGCAGCATAGCTAACGCGGTAGAGGTTGTTTATCCGGAAGCAGCCCATGACACTTGTTACTATCATCTCCAGAATAAGATTACACGATATGGTAAGACGTTGGTCAAGCTGTATCCTGATGCTGCCTATGCATATACGAGAAGTTAATGGATGTCGGACCGGAAAAGTGGGCTAGATCGAAGTCTTCCGTTCGCCGGTACAGTCAGTTGACCTCAAACATAGCTGAATCCATCAACTTGAGGTTGTTCACAGCACGACGTCTGCCGATATGCTCTATGATCGAGGCAATAGGTCACATGGTGGACCAGTGGTGTGACCAACGTCGAGCAAAAGCCATGGCACAAGATAATGCGCTCACAATTGCTGCAGAGCTAAAGCTATCCCCGTCAGAGGAACGTTCACATTGCTTCACTGTTGTGTCCGTGAACGGAGACAAATTCAAAGTTCACGACGGAACGTATCAATGGAGAGTTCAAATCAGCTGAAGTGCTTGTGAATGTCGTGAGTGGTAACTCGATGAGATCCCGTGTTCGCATGTGTTGTGCTGCTATCAGATATTCAGATTTTTCGTCTATAAGGCTGCTACATTCCTGTGTATTAACGATTATCTATAGGGCTATTCATGTTTATGTTTCTTGTCGTAGTTGTTTTAAATTTCGAGATCTAGGGTTGTTTTAACAGATTTTCCTACTTAAACGATTAACTACGAATGTCGAGATCCTGTCTAGTAAACTAAAACTTGAATTAAAATAGAAATAGAGTTCAAACGTAAGTGCACCGGCGAAAAGTGCTTCAATTTTTTAATTCAATGGAAAATTAAAACCTGCATTTTTCACTACTGCAAGTGCACCGGTTGGGCAATTGAAGCACTTTTCGGCTAGAAATTACTAAGTACAGAAACGACTCATTATCCGGCCACATGATCACCTTCCCCTCCGTTGTCTCCTCAGTTCATCTCAATGCCGTGATCCACATGGACCGGCCGGAGATCTCCAACCGTTGGTACGCCAAGTTGATAGAAATGTGCGCCAAATTCGAAGATTGCCGGAAGCTCTGGCTCCGGTGCGAGCACGATGTTGACTTGATCGTACCGAGCGAGACGAGAAAGCGGTTGCTGCCGCAGCTGCACGGCCTCAAAGAGCTCAAGATTCATGTCAGGAGTGGGATTTTGAATTTACCAGCTCTTGAAGATGGGATCCGGTGGATCTTTCCCGGTTGGAAAATCTCTACATAGAATCCGATGGAGCGAAGCACCATTTTTGCTACTCGGAGGGGAAGAGAGAAGTAGATGTAGTGAGGAGGAGAGAGAAATCCACAAGCTTCATCGATCAGTATTCAGACTGAATTCTACATGACCAAATCTGCCATGGCTGCTCATACAGAGTTACTAATATATGTTAACCAGATCATTTCTTATTCTATTCAATTTTGATCAATCTTTCTTACGAAGCCTTAACACATAACATGTAGTCCTGTTCAGTTGAAATTAAAACTTTCGGTTTGGATTCAAATAACAATGATTCTTTTTAAGCAACTTCATTTCTCTGTTCAGATTTGAGTTCTCCCTTCCTTTTATAGCAAAAAATATCTCATATTCTTGAATAATTTTTCACAAACCCTCTTTTGTTTTTTTAACCGCATTTGCTCACTCTTAACACTACTCGATAATATTTAGTAGTACTACTTTTTAAGTAAAATATCCAAAATACTCTCAAAATGTCTGAATTAAAGCTATGAGAAATTGACAGTATGAAAGGACAATGACATCATTTTATTGACAAAGTAACAAAGTGGACGAATTGGCGTATGAGTAAAAAAGATGGCTGGATTTATGTGCAACATAAAATATAACAAGATGGTTGATATTGTTTTGTTGTATATAAGTTAATATATGATTGATATTCAAGAGAGATATACCTCAAAGCTAGCAGTTGTTATCATCTGACATACAGGACAAACAGTGGCAAACCCTTCACACTCTTTACACAAACAGAAATGTCTACAAGGCATTAACAAGATTGATACCTCCTTCTCTATGCAAGCTTTACACAGCAAGTCTCCCTTTACTGAACTGGATCTCCCCAAGTAGTTGTTCGGATCAATGCAAGAGGCAGCATCATCCGCGTCACTCTCCCCATGTCCTTCTTTCCCTGCATTCGACATTTGCATTGCTTGCTCGAGATTGGTTTTCAGACCATTCACAACTGACTCGTTGTGCTTGGCCACATAGCACCAGTTTTGGGATTCCCTTGTTACTTGCTTCATGCTCTCCACAAGCTCTTTGTTTTTGCGGGTTATGTTGTCCAGCTCCGCGTCTTTCTCTTGCAGCTTTCTCATCGCGCCTTTCTCAATGGCCGTCAGGAAAGAAGCCATGTGTCTCTGCCTTATGTTTTGAACCCCTTTCACCATATTCTCTTCCTGTCCGGATTCACAAAGATATTAGGTTGATGCATTGGAGAACTGCAGCATGGAGCATTTTAAGATTGAAATCATGACTTCACAATACAAACTAATAGCAACAAATCAACCTACTTTTATCTACAAAGTGTAAGAGAAAATACTTGGGACAAGAATGAAATTAAATTGTCACAAAATGATGTAAATGCTCAGCAATTTTCAAGAACTATTTCAGAAACTGCAAGTTGTACATGTCAAAAAGACCCTAGAAAGAAGTTAATTAAACAGTAACAAGAACCTCATGAATTCAAGTGACTCTCTGCCAATCCATAGATCTCAAGCTCCTTTAAATTTTATGCAATAAAGTCGCATAACGAAATAATTTCACCACACAGCAATGGCAAGGGTACCTGAGTTCTGATAAAGTTATCAAGTTCTTCCTTTTGCTGATCAAGTTCTCTTTTGATGTCATGGCCCATAGAAGGAAAAACTGTCGATGTTGCTGTTAAGATTCCACCGGCGGAAGTAATAGAGGAGTTTCGCTCCTCATCGTCGTAGGAGAGCCTTAAGCCAGTGGACACTGGATAAAGGTCTAACATGCTGGCTTTTCTGTCAGATTCATCATTTAACGTTACGTTATTTAAGGGGAACAGAAGTTTCTGCTGCCTCGGAATAGCTTCAGCTTTCCTCCCACATTTATTCGGCTGGAGGAATGGAGTGCCGTTATTGCTTCCAAGATAATTTACAGGATCAGATTGAAATTGTACAGGTACAACTGCAACACAAATGGAACATAATAAATCAAAGAACTGCACTACTTTTGTTAGGCCAAAACTTAGGAAAAGTATCAATCGGTTAATAATTATACGAGCTTAAACTACCACTGGAACTCACAGTTTCCATATAACTGCAGCTCGTTTGAGACATTTGGTGGATACTGAAGATGATTTTCGAGAAAATCCGGGGCAGCAGTATTGCTTTTGTCACCTCTGAACATTTCAAGAACTGTGTATGTACCAGTTTATTATTTCTGCACAAGGAAACACATTTATAAACTTGAATTCAAATCAAACTATATATATCTTCAAGCCATGCATAGCTTGATGGTCAAAGTATTAGAACACCATTAATAGCATAGCATCAGCTGGAGCAAAATTCATTGATCAGGCATCGTAAGATGAAGCAAGAAAGGCACAGATTGTACTTCAAGTTTCCCGGCTCATTTGCAAAGCCAGATGCCAGAGTGAGACTAAAACACATAGCAGCTATGTCTTGTTTATGTTTTTCAATCTCCAAGAACAGAAAAAAAAAAAAAAGACATGAATACAAGCATGCACCTAGTGTTTCGGCTCATTACTTCTATTTCCATTCTACATATGGATTTTGCTCATTTCTTCTCATGCATAGAACTTGATCTTCTACATTATTCCATCAACAGCAACAAGGTATTTCTAGTGTTTAGTCATTGTCGCTAGCCTCACTGTAAATGCTTTCAATCATTGAGTAGGAATCGCTAGAAACAAAAATTACATACACGGACTAGTATTTCAAAGCGGAAACGTGTAAGATTGCAGACTCAAAAATAGGTATTTAAAAGAATATTAGTGAAGTTCAATGGTCAAGTCATAAACTCATAGAACAAAAGGGATTTGTTATGATATAACAGACATACGCATTTGTAGCTCATACAGCAAAACAAAATCTGACTACGGATGGTAACAATAAATTTCATTTAACTTCTTTGGCAGTAAGTTACTTCTCTATTAGTAGTACGTGAAATCATATTTAGCATTGAAGAAAAACTGTTGGCGCCGTATGCCCTTCACCATGGAGCACCATCAATTATCCTCCATATAACACAGAAAATGCAAGACTTCCCATACTACATAATAAGATCTCTTCATCTTATACATGTCAAAACTACTTATTTCAGAGTAAATTATGTCAGTATGTCCTTGCTGTTTTGAGTTTTCTGGCCAGAAACTCTCATCTTTCGCCATTCAGATACACGAGTTTCCTCCAGTCTGATTCTCATTTCATCTACGAAGGACAAATATAGCTAGCAGGTTTTCGTTATCCTAAAACCCATTTCTAGCACTTACATAAAGACAAATATCAGAAATTCATCTAGTTATGCAAGAGAATGATCTGATGAGTAGGAGATACTAAATCAGATATCCCTTGTTAAAGAAAGAAACAAGCCTCATATTCTCATTCCAATAAAGAGAAAACATTGAAGAAAACAAAACCAAGGTACTCTTAACTCTGAAGATTGATCAACAAATATGGAGTGCATCAGGTGCAAATGTAGATCTTTATCATTCACTTATTCCAAAACTGTCTGATTGATGCTTTCATCCAAAACAAAACACCACAGAATCATGATCCAAACTTTGAAC
Source organism: Lavandula angustifolia (assembly GCA_028984105.1). Lineage (NCBI taxonomy): Eukaryota > Viridiplantae > Streptophyta > Magnoliopsida > Lamiales > Lamiaceae > Lavandula > Lavandula angustifolia. The sequence goes on from CM054811.1 coordinate 5,021,956, forward strand.
TTGGATCAAAATGACCAAGACGGCAACAATCAAGAAGTAAAGTGAGGAAAAGACTCAAACATACCTCGAAACTGATAACTCCTTATCAAACAAATAGATTTAATCCCTCTTGATCCTGCTGAACAAGCCACATCTGATCAGTCAAACTTCAAATCCGCAACAATAAATGAAAACTCAACGCTAAAGATTACAACAAATACAATAACACAAAGTGGCTTTTGATATGAGCTCGTAGTCCATATTATTTCCAATCAAGAAGAATCGTACCTTAAACGGGTCATCAAGAAAATGTGATCAGACCATCAGCTTTAAATAGAGGGTAAAAATGCAGTCTTGACTATTAAATGCATAAATGGTTTCAGAATTTTTTTTCGAAATGCTGATGCAGATAAACTGGATCGGTCAGAGCAATAATAATTGTCAGGATTTGGTTGGGAAGGTGGATGATGGGGGCGTTTGTTACAATAAATTAAAAGCACGCAGAACAGAGCAAAAAAGGAATCAACAGATGAAGAAAACGCTCGCATGAGAGAAATTGAGTGAGGCGCCCACATGAAACAAACACTGCAAGAGAGAGAGAGAGAGAGAGAGAGAGGGCAGGTTTCTGGAATCACTCTCCCCTGTTCAATATTCAGTTCTCATTCATTTCAATTTCATGATTCTCTCACCCATCCAACTTTTCTTATATTTCTTCTTTCTTGTTTTTTCCCACCTATAACTTATTTCTCAATGTTTATTTCTAGGGGTAATTTCACGGTTATGCCCCTGGTATAAATCTTTTAAAATCATCTATACGATACGAAAACTCACAACCCTATTAAATGCACAAAAAATAAATAGTTAATATATAATGATATACTCCCTCCGTCCCATTGGAAGCGTCTTGTTTTCCATTTTGGGCGTCCCATTGGAAGCGTCTTGTTTTCTAAAAAAGGCAAGAATATGTGGACAAGATTTAACTATCCAAAAGTCAAACAATATACACCACACATTATCATTTTCTTAACATCCGTGCCCATTGGAAACAAGACGCTTCCAATGGGACGGAGGGAGTATAAAATTCGCAACCATTACCTTAAATATACAAAAAATAAATGGCTCATATATAATAATATGTAAACTATATGAAATATAAATCACACTAGTTTAATTATGCATACTATATATGTATTAATAGAAATACTATTTCCTTCATCCCATATAAAGTGTCTTATTTCCCTTTTCGGACTGTCCCATAGAAAGTGTCATATTTCTAGAAAAAACAAAAAATGTGTGGACCAAAATTAACAACCTAAAATTCAAACAATACATATCACACAATGCAAGTTTCTTATACTTTCTGTGAGACGGATGGAGTATCTTCTTAGATAAAGGTCTGGTACTTTTAAATTCTTTTTCTCGTTGTTTTTGTCTCTCATCAATTCACACCACAAAGTTTGGACATTTTATGAGGTTTGAGTCATTTGACAATATTTTCTTTCAATTTATTTGACCCGTAATTCAATATTCATGAAGTATGAACATGGATAATAATACAATTAATCAGTGTATTGTCGTTAAAATGTGTATACATCCAATAATATTTAAACATAGATGACACATTTGATGACAATGAGGTATTTCGACTCTTTCTATTTTGTATAATCATCATAAATTTAGAATTTTATAAAATGTAAATGTATATTTTTTTTTGAATGATGAGTCTAACCGTTACTGTTAGCGAAATACATACTAAATAAAGGATTGATTTATGCGATTTATATAATCATCACAATACATGATAAAAAAGGACCATTTTATAGAAAGATAAAAAAAAGTAATACTACTATTTTTGCTCTTTAATTAAATGCACCTTTCAATCACAAACCTAATATATCATCCAAAACAATCTACATAGTTCCATGAGTTGGGAAATTAATGCGTCGCATCATATATTTCGTAATTCACGTGCTTGACTTTTTATTTGAATAAATGGACATCCAAAATTCATGTAGTATAGTTTTTTCCAACTATCAATATTTCGGGACTGTGCATGTTAGAATTATATCAAGTCATTAACATATGAAATCTCATATTTTCTCCATATCTTGTCTTCAATAAGTTTTCACACTAAATAAAATCTCAATAATCTTGTGCATTATAAAAAAAATTGGTTGAATAAATAATTCTATAACTGGGAACGAGATCTGACAAGAATTAACCGTCACATCTCACAAGTAGTAAATATATACTTTTTTTTATTAGATGTTGGAATACATGGTGATTTATTCCAATTTTTTCTCCTTTTTGAGATGAACGAAAAGCACTTGTAATTATAAAGTTTTTAAATTATTTATCATTTTGAGAAATAGTTGAAGGATTTATGAAGGGCAATTTGGTCAGATGAATCCTATGGTAGTCGATTCGTGTTGGGAGTGCAAAAGAAAGAAAGATGCATAAATGAGTTGGGTTGGTGCGTAGGCAGTATGTGGGCCCAGCGTCATGGGCCCGGCCCGCTCCCCACACCCGCACCCTCTTTCTGTTGGACCCGTAAATTTTGGCATGAGAAAGTGGTACAAGTATTGAGTAATTGAATCAAGTTATTGTTATTAATAGTAAAGCTCTATAAGTTTGTCTACTGAAATTTAGACATTATGTTTGTAAATGAATATATGATTTAATTATCCAATATAACTCTAAATACTATATATGATAATCTCAACTATCTCGTTCCTAGAACTTCGTGGAAGTTGTAATAATCTAACATGCAATATTTGTGTTTTAACACTAACTCTTATAATATGATCATATATACATTCGTGAAAAACATGGAGAAAAGAATTTGAATATCAAATAAAGGTATAGAAAGGTATCCTTAGTTTCAGGATGACTTAACAATTAAATCAGTTGTTTTGTGGTTAGTAGTTAAGAATTTAAATAAAATTTATAAAGTTTAAATTTGTCGCATATACATATAAAATACAAAATGGACGTAATAATGTATCTTCTATTTGAGTGGTTACACCCCACTGCAACTTGGACCTTAATATAAATGTATACACAGTATATAAAAGCAGATTTCGGGAATTGAGCATAAAATCCGCAATTGGGCAAAATAATGAGTATTGATAACAATAATTGAAGGGAGTGGTTTCCACTCACATCTTTCTTCTTAAATAAAACTAATCCTGAATCCTGATGCTTATCGGCTATACGAAACATTAATTAATTGTTTTTTTTTATTTTATTTTGTAATGCACCACTCACTCACTCACTCACCTGGAATCCCGTTCGGATTGAAATTGAGAAATTAGGGAGCAGAGGAATTCACAAATCTCAGTCAATTTTTGTGTTGAGAACAGTTGCAGAATATTGGTAATTTCAGGCGCGAAATGGCGGCCGTGGTTTTTAAATGTAAATACAGAGAATTAGCTGAGATGTCCCTATATTCTGCGGAAATTGCACGTGGCCTCATTATTTCTCGTCAACTTCCCATTATTACACTAACTCACCTACAATACTTTTCCCCACCAAATAGAAAGTGTACAAGTTTATGTTTTCTGTACTTTCCAAATGTCGTCTAATTTAAATTTGTGATCTTATTATTTTATTATGTTCAATTCATTTTGTTAGCCAACTATTAAAAAATATATATAATTTATCATTTATTTATTCGAAGCCCAATTGAATATTTTTACTCAAATAATGGTGGTCAGCTATAATAATTTAGTGAAATATCATAATGGAATCCCAAATACACCTCATAAATAAGTAATAATTTATTAGTCTAAAATAACAGCTTGACCTCCCCTATCTACGTGCCTACTCTCAGTAATTGTCTTTGGTGGAACATTTACTCTATTAATAATTAAACGAACCGGCCATATATTACCACAAAACTATTTATTGTTTCATTTATTACCACCCCATTTATTCATCTAATTAAACTTTGAAGACCCAAAAAGGGGACTAAAAATTGATGTCAAATTGAATAAGGTGGGGCCAAAAAGCTGCACCAATTAGGGCTGCTACGTCGACATGGTATACAACACCAATTTGAATTATAAGGATTGGCTAAGATTGAAGATGGAGGCATCATCAACAACTAATCTTTTCTAAAACCCTAATGCAAAATTAAATGATTCTCTCTCTTAAGTCTTATCTGATATCATATGGGATGAGGTGAATCTCTTGTGTTGTATTACTCGTCCTTTTTCGGCCCTTCGATTGGATACTCTGGATAGAAAAACCCATCCCACCACCAATTTCATGCAGTTATTACAATAAGTGGAACCTTTCAAATAACCTCTACTTTGAACTTTTCTTGCATTTGTTTGCTTCCTTTGTTCTTCTCTCTCTTGTGGGATTTGCTTCTCTTCGACTTAAATCTCCTTGTTTTTTAGTCCACTAGGGGGAAATATGCATAACGACCATCTTCACCCTTTTCCTTGTTTGCATTGCCAACCTCATACTTACATCAGGATGGTACTATTTTTATACAACATTATTTTCTTACTTGATACATTTGTTACCTTAATTTATGCAATCATGCATGAATTTTGTAGGTACACAATCTCATAGAGAGATGCTTGGTGCTCCATATGGACAGAGATGAATGTGTGAAGGCCTTGGCAGAGCATGCTCGAATTCGTCCTCTCGTTACTCTCACAGGTCTTCACTACTTCCATATCTCATGCTATAATTTAAAGACTAATCAGCATGAGTTTCATGTTAACTCAAAGAGCTAATTAGTTCCTTTTCATGGACTCACCTTTTGCTTAATGGTTTGAGATACGCATCTTTCGCTCTTCTCACTTTCTTCACTCAACAATGTTCCAATTATTACATATTATGCAGTGTGGAAAGAGCTGCTGAAAGAGAATAATGACTTCTTCCAATCTTACTTCCGAACTCTATCTCCAAGACCATACTCAAAGTAAAAACTACTCATCGTTTATAAATTTATGATTTCATTTCAGTTTTGAGGAGTTCAATTTTCAGAATGTACTTCCGTCTACTGTTTTGTTATCTTTAATCTGATGTCTTGCAAATGGAATTCAATTTCAGGTAGGTATTTTAAAAGGGTACCAAGATTTGCAAGAAGAAACCAAAGGAGATAAACTATACACAACAAGTTATTGGATAAAACAAGCTTGTAATGTAGGAGTATTATTTAGTCTCATATTGTTGTTTTAGAAGTATAATGAATTGCTTATAACTAATAGAGAATAATAAATGATAGTAATATATAATCCTTCTGAAGTCATTTTCCAAGGAAAAAGAAACAATATATGAAAAACTCAGAAAATATGTAGCAGAAAAAGGGCAGCATCATATCGCGTTGGCCGAGGAATGGAAAGGTGTTGTGGTGCAAAGAGGCTGCCTGAATGCCTTCGTTTCATGGAAAGCATTGCCAAGATTATGCACCTGGGTTTTGGTTGCACCAGAGAGCAGTTAAGTGATTTCAGCACCTTAAAATTGACCTTCCAACATGCTAAACACTAAATGACTGTCCAGTTGTCACATTTCATGTTTCTTTGCTGTGTTATGAATCTCTGCAGCTGGTGTCAAATTGGAAAGCCTCATAAATACTATGAAAACAACATGGTTTTAAATCTTTAATACTCCATCTAACAGTTGCTGATTAAAGATTCATTACATGCATTTACACATGACTGGGAAATCTTGCAAGAGAAGAGAACATAAGATTATGTGTGTGTAATGATTACTTCATCATCCACAATCGAGTCCTCAATCATATCTTTGCCTTCTCCATCTCTACATCCACTTTGTGGGTAATGAGCCCACTAAGAAGTTTTAACATGAGTGAGAATTATTTGCATAGTTAATTAACATATACATATACACATGCAGTTCTTGAGATGAACAAGAGCACTTACATTTTTGGCAGCAGCACTGAAAGCTTTCTTGTGAGGCATGTTGGGGTGTTCAATCTTCAGCCTCTTGATTTCTTGCCTGAAATAATTAATATTAACTTAAATTATTATTCACTCATGCAGCAATTCAATGAACAGACAATCAGTACGAGGTTTCAAGGTTGTTATTACTTGATGAAGTGATTGTATGCAGTGGGAGCACGTTGCTTCTTCTCTGGTGCTGCACAACAAATAAAGATTATTGCCAAACTGAAGAGAGTAATTAATTAATTAATTAAAGGAATATTCTTTACGTTTATGGATGACATTGAGTTGATTGAAATGGAGAGGATCTTGGTCGTTTACTTCTTCATCGGATGAATCACAGAGGGAGAGGCAACTTGCAGTGGGTGGTTTGTTGTCGGAGCAGAGTTGCAGATTTGGGTGTGTTTGAAGGTTAAAAGAAGATGTGTGGAGGTTGAGAGAGAAGATGGTGTTGCAGTGGCCGCAGCTGATGGTGACCACCATTCCTGAGCTGCTGTAAGGAACACCAACCTGCATTAACATAGATCAGAATTAACAACTCTTGAAGCTGCAAATGACAAGGTATAAATTAATTGTGATGTTACGAGTAAGATGGTGTTGCAGAAGCAGCATTTGGCGTAGCAGATTTGCCCCTGGAGTTCATGCAAGTTGTCCAAAGCCGACATTTGGAAGATGATGATGATGATGAGAGAGAGAGGAGTTTTGAAGAAGTTGATTCAGGAAGAGAGAGGGAGAGAACACATTTGTAGTAGGAAATTTATTCCATCCCATAGTTTTCTACTTCTCACCCATTTTCAAATACATTTAAGAAAATGATTTTGGCCAATGGTGACGTTCTAATCCCATTAAACACGTTGCTAGGTGTGAGCCTATTATATAAATTAGCTAGTGAGATTTACGTCATTCGTATGATTAAGTTTGTAAGCAATTGTGTGCGGAATTAAGATTAAGAGTTTAGGGGCGAAATCTGTAATTTCGGGGCAAAATAATTATACTAAAGGACACGTATTTAGGATGCCTCCACAACATGATGCGGGGAGTACATAGAAGCCATATTTGATATTTGGATATTATTTTTTATCAAACAAATCAAAAATCAAAATTATGAGATATTGAAAATAGAATTTTTCCTAAATAAAATGGATGAATAGATAAAAAATTAAAATGGAATTTCCACTATTCAGAAATGTTGATATAATATGTAATTTAAGGGTTAAATCGATCAGAGTATTCAATTTTTGAAAGTCATAACACGCCACTCAAGTTCTTAGTGCCTAATCATTAGATTGACATTCACCTTCATTTCAGTGTTACTAATAACCCTTTATGGATTATCCGCCATATTTGTAGATATATGAGCAAAGTTTACATCATATTTTAATTTACCTGAAAAACAAAATTATACAAAATTGTCCTGCCATATTTGCTGATTCAAAATATAAAAAAGTACAATTTCAAAGAACATTGAAGGAATTTATTAAAGAAATAAGAATTTAAGCGGATCTAATGAGAAAAATGGACTGCATTTTTTGGATCAAGCCCAATAATTTTGAACCGGAAGTTTGACTTAATATTGTATTATCCAGATTGTCAATGACCCAAACTATATCTTTCTATCCAGAAAATCTAATTGTTGAGTGATTTTATTTTATTCTCAAATCTCCTTCATTAGCTACATATTTTTATATTACTATAATCAAAAGATTATTTATTTTAGTTGATTTGGGCGATTATTATGGATAACAATGATTTAGCGTATTTTATTATTGTCAATAATAGACGGCAATTGTTTTTTTCTCTTTCTTTTCCAACGCAACAGAAAAGCACTTCAGTCTCTCTCTCTCTCTCTCTCTCTCTCTCTCTCTCTTTTCTGGTTCTTCTTCACAAGTTTATCGCATAATCCGATCAACACTACTTTGCGTGATCTTATTATCTCTCGGTTGGTATTCGAACAATGGAAAAGCAATTGTAGCTGAGAATTTTGAAAAATTGATTCCAAAAATACAAGGTACATGCTCGACAGACATTCAATCTCCGGATTTATCCAAAAATAAAAGAAGAATGAAAAACCTTATCCTCACGGTACAAATTTGACTGTCTGTACGGTTTTTCTCTTTCCTGAAACATATAAAGGTTGTGAGGAATCTTTAATTCCCTTAAATTAGGCGAAAAGAGGGCACGCTAGTTGCATTCGACCAAATAGCAGTATGCGCATTCGCATGCTTTCCTCGTGGAGTTATAAGTTTGATTTCTTTATTTTATTACGGTTTTTGAATTTCTTTTGCCTTTGTGCTTTCGTAAGTGTTGTTGGTACAGTTAGAGCTTTCATGGTAGATTATAGGCTTATAGCGATTAGTTTGTCTCATTCATAATTCTTGATTTTATTTATTTATTTATTTACCTGGACAAATTGGAGGAGATACTTACATGTATGTACATTGCTCCTTTAGTTAATATATAGTGCATGCGGAACTTGATGGAACTCATGGCTTAGTTTGACCAAATGTTGATGATTGGAAGGTTTTGAAATAATAATGAGATTCTTAACAAGGCTGTTTGATCATACTTGGCCAGTCATGACGGAGGATACAACAGACCCAAGTTATTGGTTGAATTGGAGGTTCTTTCTTTGTGCAATATGGATCCTGGTCGCTATGGTGTTTGCTGCTGTGATAATATGGAGAAACGAAGGGCGTAGGGAATCCAAAGACAGCTCGAGTGCGGAACAACAAGAGGCAGCAGGGTGTTTGTATGAAGATGAAGTTTGGGGAACATGCTTTAAATTGATCCACCCCATTTGGTTACTTGCTTATAGGATAGTTGCTTTCTCCTTACTACTTGCACTGCTTCTTGCTGATTTGGTCATTAGTGGTGCTGGGAAATATTACTTTTATACTGAGTAAGTCTTCACTGTTTGTTTCTTCTTTGCTTTGCTTTGATGTGAGGATTTGCAGTTTTCAGTTGTATTCCATTATTCTTTCACTCTTTAGATTTTCCTCTATTGGTTTGAAGACTTGGATTCGGTTCTTTGATCTTAAAAGATTTTGGTCTGTGTTGGTTGCCGCCGTTGGAAGAATTGATATTATGTCTCTGGGTTCTTCTAATCTTCTATTTGTGTTTTTACTGTTGCTCGGACTTTTACATTGTTGATTATGTAACTACATTTGCAACAAAAGAGGCTCCACTTTATATTTGAATAGCTGTTTGAAACTACTAAAGGAATAAGGGTGAAATCGTGGTTTTTCTAACTGTTGTTTATGTTTCCTCTCACTCTTTGCTTGTCAAACAGGTGGACGTTTACTTTGGTCACTATTTATTTTGGGGTATGTTAATCTTTCTGGATCTGCCTCTGTATACCTACCCATTTTATACTTTGAGAGACCTAAGCCTATGTAATTCAGTTTTCTCTTTATTTTCTGGTAAATACCAAAAGACTGCACTAATTGTGTGAAGGCCTTTGTAATAAATGTTTCGCATTTATGCTTTCTTTATCAAAATAAGATATTTACAGGTGCGTTTTAATTTTGTAGCTTGGTTTTGCACTCTCTGTCCGTGGCTCTATGCGTTGCCGCCATGAAGTTGAACTGGATAGGCACAATTTTACGTTAGCTGAAGATGGCTCTTATGCACCACCCCGACTTGGGCATAATGATGATATGCCCAGCCCGACTGGAAACTCAAATTGTTATGTTGAACCTAATTACACTGCCACTGCATCTGTATGGGGCTATGTGTTGCAAATTATTTTTCAGGTAAGAAATCACCTACCTTCTTATAGATACTGTTAGCTTATCGAAATGGCATTAAACCGAAAAATGAACTGCTATACTATAAGTTTCTATGATTTCCTATAGGAAGAGAGTCATTTTGTCTTCTGAAAATTATCTCCATTCTTTCACCCGAGAATGTATATGTAGCGTCCTATCCGGTTCCCTTTCAGTAGCTTTTGCCTGTCATTATCTTGACTGTATATCTTCATGCTTGTCATATAAATGTCCCATTGTAATTGCAACTTAAGCGGGAAAAAAAAGTTACCTGCTTCATATTTCGTTGTCATGTGCAGAAAGTAATGTGCTGAGTTAATTAACCTAAGCGTCAGTTCATTAGATAAAATTGACTATTGATACAATCTTGTCCCCAGACATCTCCATTTTTCTAAGAGAGACAAATAATATTCTTGTGGCTTTATATGGAAAAGGAGTTAGCTGGAAAATTTGGATCTCTCAAACATCACACTGGCTGAACAAACCAGTGCAGTTGGTTCCATAGTCCTGTTTAATGAACTAAAATATGGTTTGAGTTTTATGTTCTTTTGTGTTTGGTTACCCTGTTTCTCATTCTTTCTTTTTTGCTTGTAGTATAGATGTCTGCTGGCGCTGTGATGCTCACTGATTCTGTCTTTTGGTTGGTACTATATCCATCTCTCATTGCCAGTGCTTACAAATTAAATTTTGTGAGTAATATTTCCCAGGCTATTATTTTTCCATCATTGTGTTTTTTCTAGCATAGCAGCTCCCAGTATGATTCTTCTTATTGGTGGTTTGTGGATGCTTCACCGACACTACCTCAAGCCCATAAAATGATAGGATGCATAAGTGTTTCAAACTTTTACTTGTATGTAAATCAAACGACGAATAAATTAAGAAATAACACACATTTAAAAAACTAGGTAAGAGGATCTAACCCATCTTTGGTAATTGGCCTGTTTTTTTATTTTGTTTTATTTTTTGGATATAAGAAATAATATTATCGATAATAAGGCTATACAATACTATGCATGTTTTGTTCATGGTACATCTTGACACAATATATTTAACTTCCATTTTATCTGCCTTCTTTCAGTCATTGAATTGATGCGTAAATATTCTTCTGCAGCTGATTGTTTGTAAGCATTCTGCAAATGCTGCCTTTCTCCTTGGTGACTCGATTATAAATCGCCTGGTAATCTCTCTATCACTAAAGTCTTTTCATTACTAATGTATTCATGATTAATAGTTTTACAATTACTTCCAGCGGTTTCCCTTCTTCCGCATGGCATATTTTGTCTTATGGACGTGTATATACGTCCTTTTCCAGTGGATCATTCATGCTTGTGCGCCACTGAGGTAACATATTTCCTTTTACTCTTATAATCATCTACAAACAACTAAAATAACTCTCAATTGTGTGAAATCTCTTGCTGCAACAGATGGCCATATCCTTTTATGGACTTGTCTTCTCCATATGCTCCGCTGTGGTATGTACCGATATCCTTGCAGACTTTTACACTTTAATTGGTCAAGTTGTACACTTGTTAACCAGTGTCTCCTCCCTCTCTAGTTGTATTGTGGTTAAGCAGTCAGTAACAAAATCTTGCAGGTACATAGGCATCAGCCTTCTGGCTTTCCCCCTGTTACGGAATCATTACCCTTATATACAGAGTAAAGCTGCGTTATTTATCAACAATATAACTTGTGTTATTGCTTGATTGTGGGCTAGCAATCTCCGGCATACACCTTTATCAATTTGGCCGTGGATACATCCTTCTCGACTTGGACTGTTTGGTAGTGAGACATAGATTTTACAAACAACAGATTCTCGGAGTTTTTTTTTATGACCCAGGAAAAAAAATCTCGGTTTCTTGTCTAGCGTCAAAATGTTACTACAATTTTGTATCATTTCAAGGGATTCAGCAGCCAAGAGGTATTAAAAAATTCAAAGCTGCATTTTCCAATTCATCATTCTATAGAAAGAAAATGATTTGAGAAAAAGGAAGAGAAGTAAAATGATGAAAATGATTATTAGGTCATACAATACAAACTATGACTTTTGACGATTTTAATTTTCTAACTAGACGGTGTCGCGTCTAAAATATTACCATAGAAAAATACTCCCTCCTATTTTTAATATAAGATGTTTTAGATTTTAATGTATAATGTTTTATAATTTATTACCTTATTTACCCCTATTCATTTAATAATTTCTCTTTATTTATTTGTTGAATAGATTTTATGGATGACCTCTTTCTCATTTATTCATCATTAATTAAGATTAGTTTAGGAATAATTTTTTTTTATTAATTAGTGTGCAAATTGGTAAAACATCATACAATAAAAATAGGAGGGAGTATTAAATTACGTGCTAAATTTGGTTCATGTATTGTAACTCCCTCGAACACAACGATTTCTACAAGGACTTTTACAAGTCAAATTAGGGGAGCTGAGATTAAAGACTCTTTAGTTTCCCACTGCCACCTGAACTAGTGACTACATTTAATAATAATTAATACTACTAAATTAATCAACTAAGAGATTTAATAAGTAGGAGATTTGCACGATTCATAGGGGCGACGGCCAACTCCCATCTCCTGATTAATTGCATAATGAATTAAGGTCCACCATTGCAACAGTGTTAGATGTCTTGCATTGAAATGAAATTTTTAAAAATTTAAATTCGATAATTATATGTAGAAAAATTAAATAAAATTAGACACACATTGACCTATTTGTTAATATTTACCATATATTCTTAATAAAGTTCTATTTTTTGGACTATACCCACTATTAATCAGCATAACAAATTTTACCAGGTACGCGCATTGTGTGGGCCCACCTTGGTGGGTAGGTGGTTTGGCTCCATCTTGTATGTCAATTTCGGCAGACTACCTCCCGCTAATTATATATTAAATATAATAAAATACTAGTAGTAATATACAACCAAGAAAATGGAGTATTTATTTACTATTACATGTCATGTGCGTGGAACTCCCTAACTATAAAGGTAGGTAGCCGGATTTCAAAGATTTAACCTTTGTGTTTCGATAGTACTTCTCTGTCAGTGGCCGGACACCAGAAATTCGCGCAGCCTCCTCTTTGTATCCGTTAAGCAGTAAAGATCTCAACTTTCTTTGTATTTTCTACTGTTAGTCAATATAGTGTCAAATCTTGATTTGTTGGTGGGGAATGTGAATCTTGGGTTTTATGGATTGAGGATTTGTTGTTGTTTGTGATCAGGGCTGATCATTGTTTTTGTATTTGGGTTTGAAAATCAGACCGAAGATAAAATGGCGAGGAAGAAGATCAGAGAGTATGACTCCAAGAGATTGTTGAAGGAGCATTTCAAGAGGATTTCTGGATCCGACTTGGAAATCAAATCTGCCCAAGTGAGTTTGATCTATGTTGCTCATAGTTTGACTGTTCTATCCATTTTCTAGAGATCTGTAGTATTTCTTTTTATATTCTTTTTTCTGGTGTTGTATGGTTAGAAATCTACATTTTGCATGTTATTCAAGAATCTAAGCCTCTGTGGTGATGTTATTTGAGAAGCCAACAGATGGGAGATAGGTGGATTTAATGCCGGTTACATTTTGAATGGTGGTGCTATCCATCTAATTCTCTTTTGCCTTGCTACCCAAAGTAGATGTAGTTTAATTAGTAATATAGATAGATCACTCATATTAGGAAACGCATATTTAAGATAGCCTAATGGATCGAGCCTAACTACTCTAATGAGAAAGAATATTGGGTAATAAAAGTTATTTTCTTGTTGGAAGTATCTTATTCTGCAAATGCCATATTTGTAACTGAAGCAATTCATAGAGAGCAGAATAGATCGGATGATTATAAATTTAAGAATAGAGCTGGTGAAAGATTTGTTCAGAATTAATTGACTCATTAACAGGAGATAGAATGGCTTGTTGCATATGATATTTCAAATTTATATTTCTTAGTATATTATAAACCACTGAAAAGAAAATGATGTGGCAGCCTTGCAATAACACTTGGCTTGTGTGTAGCAGAGGCTAGAGCAAGTTGCATCATCTTCATCAAGAAACAAGTTTAATAAACCAAATATTTGTTGATGATGTTTTAGGTCACCGAGTCTACCGACTTCAATGAACTAGTGGACAAGGAAACCTGGCTTTCATCAACACGGTTGGTTGTCAAACCAGATATGCTATTTGGGAAACGTGGTAAAAGTGGTCTTGTCGCCTTGAACCTAGATTTGGCCGGAGTTGCTGCCTTCGTGAAAGAGCGACTTGGCAAAGAGGTACTACTCAAACTTTATTATGAGCATCTCTTGTGCTAATCCAATCATTATAAGAAGTCATATTTCCTACATTCTGCCTTACACATATCTTGTGTGAAACAGGTAGAGATGGGGGGGCTGCAAAGGACCCATTACTACATTCATTGTCGAGCCATTTGTTCCGCATAATGAGGAATTCTACCTGAACATTGTCTCTGATAGACTTGGTTGTAGTATTAGCTTTTCAGAATGCGGAGGAATCGACATTGAAGAGAATTGGGACAAGGTGTGCCATTAAGAATTAAATTTCGTTCTTTCCTTTCTTTTCTGTAACACCTTTGTATTACGAGAACATTCCACTTCTTGATTCTGTTTCTAGTTAGTAAGTTCCGTACTGAAGCTTTGTCTTTGGTATCATATTCAGGTCAAAACTGTATTCCTACCAACAGGCTCGTCCTTTACATCAGAGACGTCTGCTCCACTCGTGGCATCACTCTCCTTGGAGGTATATCTTGCTCTTAACAATGTTACATTTTGGGTTAAGTTTTACTTACTATTTAATGTGATTTATTGCTTTTGTATTAACCATTCTTTCACGTGATGCAGATCAAACCTGTTATCGAGGAGTTCATCAGAGTCATCTATGCTTTGTTCTTAGGTTAGATCTCGAAAAGAAATTATGCCTTCTTAAGGTTAAGTTTGCCATTCTTCCTTAGAGTTTCGAACTTACCAAGACTTTTCTGATGACATAGATTTGGACTTTACTTTCCTTGAAATGAACCCTTTCACCTTGGTTGACGGAAAGCCTTATCCTTTGGATATGAGAGGCGAGCTTGATGATACCGCTGCTTTCAAGAACTTTAAGAAGTAATATGATTTGTATTTCTCTGTTCTTTGTTTTTTTGCCAACTAGCTCAAATATTAACTTCTGCATGCAACTATATTTTGTTGCTCATGTAACCTTACTCTTGCAGATGGGGGAATATTGAATTTCCACTTCCATTCGGAAGAGTTATGAGTCCAACAGAGAGCTTCATTCACGGACTTGATGAGAAGGTACCCATCAATATATGGAATCTCCTCCAAAGTTATCAATCCCAATTATGATTAGTATTGCCTATCATATACTCTTGTTTCAGCAAAACTATATAAAGCTTATATCTTTTTTCGGGTCCATGTTTGCAGACAAGTGCATCTTTGAAGTTCACCGTTTTGAATCCCAAAGGGCGCATTTGGACTATGGTTGCTGGAGGAGGTGCAAGTGTCATCTATGCAGACACAGTATGTTTTGCTAAACTTCACTCTCTTTTTCATTCTTTTCAATTGGTTGATGTTATTGGGTTTGTATACTGAAAGCAATTGTCTCACACGGTATTTTAAACCCGTAACTAGGTTGGAGATCTCGGTTATGCTTCTGAGCTCGGGAACTATGCAGAATACAGTGGTGCTCCCAATGAGGAGGAGGTCTTGCAATATGCCAGAGTTGTCATTGATGTAAGAATCCAATCCTTCTACTAAAAACAACGAAGAATTCAATCCTTTTACGAAAAACTTTCAAACACCTTGTTTGCAGTGTGCAACTGCAGAACCTGATGGCAGAAAGAGAGCCCTTGTCATAGGTGGCGGAATAGCCAACTTCACCGACGTTGCAGCCACGTTCAGTGGCATCATCCGAGCTCTAAGAGAAAAGGTGACCATAACTTCACAACTCTTCCAAATTTTAGTTTCCTCTTCAAAAGGTCAACTCTCAACTTAGTTGATGTCCTATTAGGAAGCAAAACTCAAGGCTGCGAGGATGAACTTATATGTCCGAAGAGGAGGACCGAACTACCAAAAGGGTCTCGAGAAGATGAGGATTCTTGCAGAGGAAATCGGCCTTCCTATCGAGGTATATATACATTAGAGAGTTGTATGATGAAGGCAGGGGAAGAAGCTTAGTTAGTGTTTGTTTGTTTGGAATGTAGGTTTATGGACCAGAAGCAACCATGACTGGAATCTGCAAGCAGGCTATTGAATGCATCAGTGCAGCTGCATGAAGTTGCTAATCTTGGGATTCCTGATTCGGGCTTAAGAAGCAATGTGACTCGATTATTATCGAACGGACTGGACTGCAATCTTTTTTCTGTTGGTGAAGATTTTAGTTTGTTTGTTGTTGCAAATTTAGCCAAATTATGTAGCGGTATTGCCAATGGAGTTGGATTGTATTTCTTCTTCTTCTTCTTCTTATTCACTATTTCAATAAATGGGCCTCAAGAAAATTGGTCTGTTAGTGTTATGAAATATTTCCAATTAAAAGTAGTGATGAAAAGGCCCTTCAAACTCATTAGCAACACTTTGGATAACAAAAGAATGGTTGTTGGGAGGTAGGTATCTGGGGATACATATATTAAACTTCAAGTAGGAGATGCTTAAATAAATTATGAAGATGGTTGTCCCCTAGGGGATGGCGGAGTGGTTAAGGTGAGGTGGACTTAATCAATAGGTTGGGCTCAATCCCTCATGTTCATTCTGTGAGCTGTCACCTAGGGTGGTTGAACCTCCTGTGTGGTTTGCGCTATCTGCACAAGGAGTTGAGTTTCCAGCCTTGCACAGAATGGCGTAGCATGCTATTCTCAAATCAAAAAAAAAAAAAAAAATTATGAAGATGGTCGGTCAACATATATATGATGAAGGTAGTTGCGTTTTTTGTCCACTTCCCCAACAAATTTCCGCTCCTTTCCACAATTCCACTGTAGTTTTCTATATTCAAATTTGGTAGGTTATGATGGAATACTCTCTACCTAGTTTTATATATATTTTTTTAAATTATTATTTAGCTCACGAAATTGTTCCCTTCTTGATCTGCCATTGTTTTCAACCTCTCATGGAATATGCTCTTTATTGATCATTCTGGATAAAGAATTGGGATTGGTGCTCACTTATATTCGAATATACAAGTCCTAGGGCGTTTATATATATATATATATGTTGAAGATTTATTTAATTAATTTATGGTATAATATACTCCCTCCGTCCCATTGGAAGCGTCTTGTTTTCCATTTTGGGCGTCCCGTTGGAAGTGTCTTGCTTTTAAAAAAGAGCAAGCAATATGCGACAAAATTTAACTATCCAACAATATACACCATACATTATCATTTTCTTAACATCCGTGCCCATTGAAAATAAGACGCTTCCAATGGGACGGAGGGAGTATTATCTAAGAAATTTTTACTTCTATCAGAATTTCGGAAAATAAATAAATTTTATTTAAGGATGAATAACTTGCTCAAGAAAAATGTTGTTTTGTCATTGAAAGGGGAGGGAGGGAGGGACAGTCCATGTGCCCAGTAAATCCCTTCTGAAGTTCTGATGATGGCAAGCCAAAAAGTGATTTAAGTTTCAAAAGTCGATGTCACACAACACGACATTTTGTCTTACCAATCAGAACTTGACACGTCTATTCCTTTTTTCATATACTGGGCCTACTGTCAACTGGGCTGGGCCCGTTTAAAGTCCTCCTTTTATGAGTATACTACTCCATTATTTTTTCCTCAGGAGGTTGGGAGGGTTTGAAATCTGATAGCATAACGGGTCTACTCTGTAATTTAGAAAAGTGTGTGGGGTTAGAATCAAATATGCTGGCCATTCCCAAGGCCAGTGAAAGTAGCCTTAATAAAGATATCGAAATCGGGAAAAGGAATGAAAATTCCTCGTTAATCAAGATTGTTTTTTGAGAAAATAACACTAAAGTATATTTACTGAAATGGTATTATAATCAAGATTAAATCCGTTTTGAGCAAATGTAGACTAGAGAATATTCAGCTTTTCCAATGCGACAAAATACCATAGGATTTCGCAAATCAACACAGCAAGGCATCTTTATTAATATAATTCCCCCCTTTCTTTTTTAATGTGTAAATTCGCTACTTACAAATTACACGAAAAATTATCATTCTTGTGCTATTCTAATAAATAAACTCAATGAAAGAGAACCTACACCAAAATAAAGTGAGTACTTTACGAACTTGACTATGTAACCAATTACTTTTTGCGTTCCGCTCTAAGTGACCCATTTTTTTCAGGTCAAAAATTAAGAAAATGAATGATAATAAAGTATGATAGAAGAGTACATGATAGAGTAAGAAATAAAAGATGAATGAAATTGTGAGAGATAAATGTTAAGTAAGAAAAATAAATGATAAAGTATAATAGAATTTTAAATTTTATAAAAATATTTTTTCTTTTTATGAAAATATGTTATTTGAAACGAAACGTCAAAAAAGAAAAATAAATCACTTGAAACAGAGCTGAGAAAATACTAAAAATCAAGAGAAAAACTGCAAATGCTTGTATTAAGAACGAATTTTTCCCAAGCGCAAATGGAATAATGGAAAAGTAATGCCGGATCCAAATCAAATAATTGTAGCAAACAGCTCAATAAATTTTTAAATTATTTGAAAATAATAAAATTCTGAAAGAAATCGATAGGCCAACAAGGACTGGACAAGCCAGGCACGTGAACTGCCAAAACTTTTTACTGCAAAATCTTTTTTCTTTTTCTATTTTCATAATTAAATTTGCTGTTTTGTCTTAAAGACATGCCATTGTTCTCTGAATCAGTCATACGCACATCCCTTCAGTCCAAATCACTGAATATAAAACAGATTTTTTGCTTCCCCAAAATACAACTAGCTTTTCTTACATCAAATACATTATTAAAAAGGTATAATTTGAACATAAGCTGCATTTCTTTAATTTTCAAATTACACTGTCCCCATCTGCATCTGCATCTGCGAGACCTTTTTGCAGCGTGTTTGTATCTATACGGTAAATATGCTATTGAATTATGGCTGAAGATGGTACTGAAATGCTGTTCTTGAAAGAGCGAATGGGATTTTTATGAAGAATCAGAGGGGATAAGCTACATACAGTTTCTTGGCTAAGGCGAATGGAATTTTTGATGATCAGTTAAACCAGCGTGAAGCTCACTCCCTAACATAATTCCCAGGTCTTAAGCTCTCAGAATTTCAGGTTCCTTCTTCAAGAAAAAAAAAAACATCTCATATTCTTGGTTTTCACCTTCATCCCAAGTTTCTGAATATTTGGAGCAATATAAAACTGTTCTTGTTGTTCAAGATTGCAACTTTATAATCTGGGCCTTTTGCTTTCTTGGATTTTTGCCTAAAGTTGGAGGATTCTTGGAGGTTCAGTGAGAAATTTGTGGTAGTTCGCGGATAGGGAAAAATGAGGAAATTTTTGTTTTGAAATGGTGGATTTGCTTTATGGACTTTGATTCTGTGGGCTGCTTTTCTGATATATGCTGTATGGACAAGAATAATAATGTATTGTATGCGGGAATTAGCTTGAGAATAATTTTTTCTGTGAAGGGAATGGAAATTATGCAGAGAAGCTGAAATTAGGGGAGTGGGAGTTCTGTTATCGGAGTATGGAAAGAGGAAAGTTCCTGCTCTGGCAAGTGGGATTGCTGGTTTTGGCAATAATTGAGGGTTCTCATTCAACTCTATCTCCTTCTGGTGTAAATTATGAAGGTAGATTTTCTTCTGAATTTAATTTCTTTGCACATAAAGAAAGGGAAGATGGTTACTCCCCCCTCAAATTAATATGAATCTTAGATGGTTACATGAAATGCCCTTGGTTTGAATTTCCATTCATGTACTTACTATATTGTCTCAGTTTCACTTCTTTATATCAAATTGATTTTATATAGTGGCTCCACTAATAAATGTTTCCTGTTTCTTTTACCTGTTATCTTTAATGCTTTGCACTACACTGGTACTCCCCATCTGCTTATATTTCTGCTCTCTTGAGAGCAAAGGATAAAAGTGATAAGTAGCTAGCTGCAACAGTTTATCTGAGTGTTTTTTCACACAATATTCATGTTTCTATAACTCCCTGCAGTTGTTGCTTTAATCGCGATAAAGAATGAATTACGCGACCCTTATAATGTCCTGGAGAATTGGGATGTTAATTCTGTTGATCCTTGTAGTTGGAGAATGGTTACTTGTTCCTCAGATGGTTATGTCTCTGCTCTGTAAGTCGCTCGGCTATGCTTAGTTATCAAAGAGTTTTCTCGATTTCATAATTAAATCTTTCTTGTTACTGATGCTTGATGGTTGTTCTGCTTGTTAACTAGAGGGCTGCCTAGCCTTAGCTTGTCTGGATCTTTGTCGCCAGGGATAGGGAACCTCACTAACTTGCAGTCTGTGTAAGTGGTTCTATGCTGTCATTTTCTTGTTCTTTCTTAGCTTTTTGCTAATATCGTTCTATGGAATGTTATTTGTTTGTCATTGTTCAAGCACCGAGCTAGAAACCGGGACGCATGAACCATGACTCATGGGGTTACTTCCAGATTAAGAGTTGGTAAATATTTCCTGTGTCTATGTAGGTTACTGCAGAACAATGAGATTACTGGTTCTATTCCAGCTGTCATTGGGAAGTTAGATAAACTTCAAACGCTTGATCTCTCCAACAACAAGCTAACTGGTGAATTGCCCAGTTCTCTTGGGGATCTTAATAGCTTGAAATATCTGTGAGTTCTCCATTTCTGCCATTACAAAAATTGCAAATGATTGTTTGCTTTGACACTCCTTTAGATTGACTCTCATGTTTGCAATTCTTGTTGCAAGATAGGCGGCTCAACAACAACAGCCTAAGTGGACCTATTCCTGATTCTCTCACCAAAGTTGAGAGCCTCACCCTCGCGTATGTTATCCTCCTTCTCATGTTTGGCTCTCAACATGTTGTAATAGTAGAAGGGCCTTTATTTTCTTCATTTGAGCTGTTTTACGGATATAGTATTACCAATTCTTGCAGGGACCTTTCCTTCAATAATTTCAGTGGCTCATTGCAGAACATTTCTGCTAGAACATTTAAGTGAGTGATATTTCATTTTGTTTCTTGCTTTATACTTTGTAGTACAATGTAGCCTCATTTCTCCAAATCGGGCTTTCAGAATAGTCGGAAATCCTATAATTTGTGGACAAACTTCTTCTCTAAACAATTGTTCAGTTGTTTCTCCAGAGCCATTGTCCTTCCCACCAGATGCAGTTAAAGGCAAGCATCATCCTAATTCTTGAAGATTTGATCTCTGATCTATACCATCTTGTATGATATCTATCTTCTTTGCAGATCGATCAGAATCCAGAGCAAAGCATCATGTTGTTGTTGCTTTTGGGGCAAGCTTTGGTGGTGCCTTTTCAATCATTTTCATTGCTGGCTTGATCTTTTGGTGGCGATACAGGCGCAATCAGCAGATCTTCTTCGATGTTAATGGTGAGTTTATGTTCTTGATTCTTGAACTAGAATAACATGCATGGTTTAGTACTGACTTCCACAGCTTATGAATTTTAACAGAGCAATACGACCCCGAGGTACGATTAGGGCATTTAAGAAGATACGCATTCAAGGAACTCAAAGTTGCTACCGATCATTTCAACTCGAAGAATATATTGGGGAAAGGAGGATTTGGCGTTGTGTATAAGGGCCGGTTAAGCAATGGGACGGTAGTGGCTGTCAAAAGACTAAACGATTACAATGCAGTTGGTGGAGAAATTCAATTCCAGACAGAGGTGGAGCTCATCAGCTTGGCTGTTCACCGTAATCTTCTCCGCCTCTGGGGCTGCTGCTCGACTGAAAACGAGCGCCTCCTCATTTACCCTTACATGTCAAATGGCAGTGTAGCATCCAGACTGAGAGGTCTGAAACTAGTAATAACTTAAAAATACTTGATTTTTCTAGTTTTCTTGAATTCTTGAAAGTGTGCTTAATCTGATTGTGATTTGGTTGGTTCCAGATCATGTGCATGGGCGGCCAGTTCTAGACTGGACAAGGCGGAAGAGGATAGCGCTGGGAACAGCACGAGGGTTGGTGTATCTGCACGAGCAATGTGACCCGAAAATCATTCACCGTGATGTCAAAGCAGCCAACATTCTGTTGGATGAAGACTTTGAGGCTGTGGTTGGCGACTTCGGACTGGCAAAGCTTTTTGGACCACCGCGATTCTCATGTCACCACTACTGTCCGTGGCACGGTTGGCCACATAGCACCGGAGTATCTCTCAACTGGCCAGTCCTCAGAAAAGACCGATGTCTTCGGGTTTGGCATCTTGCTCCTTGAGCTAATCACAGGACAGAAAGCAGTTGATTTTGGGAGGGGAAGCAACCAAAATGGAGTTATACTTGATTGGGTATAACACACACATATATTATCCACATTTAAGACAATTAGTGATGTCATGAATTTTTTTTGGTTACACTTTAGGTGAAGAAGCTCCATCAAGAGGGGAAGCTGAGTCTAATGGTGGACAAGAATCTAAAGAAAGACTACGACAGAATCGAAGTAGAAGAAACTGTTCAAGTGGCACTTCTTTGTACTCAGTTCAATCCTATGCAACGGCCTAAGATGTCTGAAGTGTTGAGAATGCTTGAAGGAGATGGCTTAGCAGAAAAGTGGGAGCAGTCACAGAGACAGAACAATGAGACTCCAAGATACAGATCATTTGAACAGCCAATTCAGAGATATTCAGACTTGATAGAAGAATCTTCTCTAGTAGTCGAGGCAATGGAGCTATCCGGCCCAAGATAGCGGCCGCTCGTGTTTACGACAGGTTTGAACGTCTAATCTCTCCATTGCAAGATTTGCATTTATTGCTTGTGTCTATAGTTTGTTTGTATAAAAGAAAGAAAAGAGAAGGAAATATGGTGTACATTGTTAAGAGTATTACAGTTATTGAGCTCTCTCTAGGTGTTAGATTTTCATGAAATGCTTTGAACAATCATGGAAGCATTTAAGAGTGTATTGATAAGCTTCATCTTTGTCTTGAGCTGGTTTTGTATTAAGTAATTCCCTTATTCATTGGAGAAAGTAGTGTTGTTTTCTTCATTATTTTTTTTATAATTTTTTTTTTGGACCATTTCTCAGATTTATGGTTTCTCTTCTCCAAATTTTTATGTTATAGTTTAGATAGAGATAGTTACAAATTAATGTTCGATAAAGTATTAACTTCAATTAGATAATAATTTTTTTCAGTCTTGATTGGGCCAGTATACTAAAATTATAATTTTGGTAAATGCATTAAGTAGTAATTTTTTATTCTTTTAAATCCTTAAGGTCTAAATGAAAATATAAAGAAACAATTATTGATTTCAGAAAAATTTATATAGAAAATTATAATACTATAGTAATATTGTAATTGTTTTTTGTAAATATACGTTTCCATAGTTAATATTTGTTCTTCCCACTTAAACCAAAATTATCATCCTTACAAAGTAACTTTTGAATGTTTTGCTCGTGTTGTAGCAAATAATTATTTAAGGTGATTATTATGAACATTTTGATGACACAATTAGAATAGATGTACTATCATCTCATTTAGGATCATACTCTTTATTATCATTACCATTCATAAGTGTTTTAATAATTTTTTCATTCATCGACAATTGCATAATTACCTCATTCTCGATAGCTAAAAGACCTTGAACATTCATGACATTTTTATAGTGTAAATTAGATATGATATTACCTAATGTTTGAGATTTTCATTTAATTTAAGGATTTCGATTTCGGTAGATCATCTTTTGTTGAACAAATCTTGTAATGCCGAAAACATACTTCTAGGATAATCTTGATATAAGGGAAAATAAAATTTTCATTTTTTATCTATATGAGTTTGTTCTATAAAACTATTGAGCTTTTCTAAAATTAAATAATTTGACTTGTTTTATAATTAGTGCATATTTAATATATATTTTTAATATGATTTTACTAAAGCAAATACTAAAACTTTTTAATTTTTTAATTTTTACACAACCAAGTTATTAAAAAATTAAGTTTAATGTACACATTTAACTTATTTTATATCGTAAATTTCTCTCTAAAATAATAAATGTTTATTTATAGATAAATGAATAATTATTAGTAATTGAATAACTTTTTTAAATGAATATTTTTTTTCGATTCAAAATATATTATTTAAAAAAGTTTAAGTGTATAAAGAAACTAAAAAGTATGAATACTTCTTTGATAAAATGAAGGATGCACGTTATTTTTATTTCTTACTTAAATATTCTTCCTATATAATTCATTTTCTACTTTGGAGTTGATACAAAGTTTGAAAATTGCTCATCAATAACATAAAATTATTTCACACTTAGATTTGAATTTTGAACCACTAGATGGAAAGAATTGCAGTGAGACAGAGGGAGAGACGGATAAATTAAAGTGTTACGGCGAAAATTACGAGTATGGCCCCGGCAGAGATGGATCCACACGCGGCGAAATGAACGGTTTTTAATGAACCTGGACCAACAGCAGGACGTGGCCGTACATACACGGCGTAAGTTTTCTGCCGCCTGCAGTTTTCTGCCGCCTGCCGCTTGAAATGCCACGTGTTAGCCTGGCAAATATTCGTGTCGGTGACGACTCTCTTATTCATTCTTTACTCATCTGACGAAACTACCCTCGACTTGGAAAGAAAGTACCGTGAGTACTCCTTTCATTGAATGATTTCGTAATCACATAGAAATCTCGCAAAAGTTGTCATAATCATATCTAAAAATTCACTAACACTTGTGTGTTATACAATATATTTCTTTATATATCATACTTTATAAGTTATTGATATGTGGTATGTGTGATCTACAATAATTAATTTTAATTAGATTATTTAATTAAAATATATTCCACATGTCAAATGATTTGTGGAATTGATATACAATGAAGTATAATTGTGTGACACTAAAGTCTATCCGCTAAAAATTAAGATTTCTTTTGAGTCCTTAGTATTTCATGAGTTTGTCCAAACTTACAACTCAAAAGAGAGTTATCATATATTAATGACAGCCTACTTATGCATAACCCACATGTTCAGTCCACAATGTGCCATTAATGTGAACCTAATGCAAATTTAATACACTTACCATTTTAACATTTATATGTAAAACCTTTTCACGTGAACATAACTAATAAGTGATTTCTATATAATAATATAATAATTGTAATGGTTCCTTTTGGAATTAAATAATGATTAAAATGTGTAGCTTGTAGTTAAATAATATTATCGGTTCGAAATTTATTAATACTATTTATGAATGAATCTGTCATCTTATGATTAGACTAAGATAATTTATCTCTTTTATATGTTCTACTATAAAAGCGGATTTTACTTAATGCCGGACTGGGGATTCCGTATTAGAAAACAAATACTAATAACAAAACGTAATGGGCATCCATAAGACCAGGCGAGCATCTAGCGTGTACACTTGAGATTTCATGCTTAGTTAAAAATCGAGGGTAATATCGTCATTAACAAGTGATGTATCGCTAATTGGCAACACTTTCCTGAGTGGCGTGGAAAACCCACCGCTTTAAACCCCCATTCAATCACTGAACAAAAAACCTCATTAATTACTTTTTGGCCTTTACCGGAAATTTTGTAATCCCATCCCTTCCATTGTATTATCAGGCCATACCGCAAAGCTACAACGAAAATCGAACCAGCAGAATGTAGAGTACAGATTCCACATTTCCCACGATAAATCCCTACATATTTTACTTATATTCTTTGGGAAAAAGGGATTTGCGGTTTCTTTAGTCTTTGAAGGTTTTAGCTGTGTTTTAGCCAAGATGGTGAGTTTGTTTCCTTCTTTCTCATCCATGGACTTGAAAAAGATTGCATTCTCGGATCAGTTGATATCATCCCAGAGGAGGAAGGTTTCGCCGTGTACTTTTGGCGTTGTGTTGTTCTTCATCGTTCTAAGTGCATTCTTGTTTAGTTTTTCGTCTAAAGGTCCGTTTTTTCAAGGGCAGTACGATCTTGGCTCGAATAGTAATAGTTCTTTCATTTCTTGGCGTTATCCCGGTAACTACGGTAGTAATATTAGTTCTGGAGGCTGTGATAAAACTAATTCTAGTGGTTGTGACAATAGTAATGTCGTCCAGATTTTGAGTGAAACCCTCGAGGCAAATTTCAGTGTGAGCGACAATGAGAAAGAGAACGTTTCTGAGAGTGCCCATGTGGGGAATCAGACAGTGAAGTTCAAAGATGGAAGCATTATCGTTGAAGGAAGTGGTGGAGTGGAGAGGGATGAAAAAAACAAGTCAAAATCAGTTGGGAATGTAATCTTGGTGGACAGGGGACCTCTTGTTGGGCATTCAATTGATGGTGGAAAGAATAGTAGTGTTAGTTGGAAAGGAGATGGTGTTAAGGGTGATTTGGGTGGGGGTTTGATGAGTGAGAATTATACTGCACACAGTTCATGTGTTGGTAATTGTTCGAGTAATGGTGATAATGCAGATTTAAGAGAGAGAGGAAAGAGTGCAGCTGCAGCTGCTGCAAGTGATAGATCTTACAAGAACTGTGATATCTACAATGGTAGATGGGTGAGAGATGATACAAAGCCGTATTACCCTCCGGGTTCCTGCCCTTATATCGATAAGGATTTCGATTGCCACCTTAATGGTCGGCCTGATAGCGAGTATGTGAAGTGGAGATGGCAGCCGTATGGTTGTGACATCCCCAGGTGAGATTCATATTTTGATTTCTGCTAACAAATTTATGTTCTTTATAAATTTAACAATTTTGATGAATTTGAGTATAAGATTACATTCTTGATTGTTAGTATTGCCTGTCCACTTAATCTCAAAGCATTGCGTAGTAAACTAAAGTTGCAGATTTATACTGCTGTTAAACTTCTTTAGAAGTTTATAGAAGGCCAATTTCTGATTTAGACATGCTTCTTGATTGTCATTAACTTATTTTACCTGCGCGAGTTTCTCTTTTTTCTTTATCGGTGTTTGGAATCTGTGTGTAGACTGTTGAGATTACTTCGAAGAAGTATCATGGATATGTTGATGGCAACTATTTTCCTAAAGTAAAAACACCAATATCCTGTAATTGTTTAACAAACCAGTATGAAACCTCTGATTTAGGTGGTCTGTAAAATCACTCATGCTTTAAATTGTTTTAGTTGAACTAGATATGTAATATTGGACTTGATAATTTCGCTGCTGCTAGCTCAGTAAATTCTATGATTAATATGTACAGAGTAGCTGTTTCAATGTACAAAAATATTTCAATTATTCATGCTGATGAAAAATGGTTTCCAGGTTCAACGTGACTGATTTTCTGGAGAGACTCAGAGGGAAAAAGCTAGTATTCGTAGGTGATTCTTTGAATAGGAACATGTGGGAATCTCTTGTATGCATGCTCCGCCATGGAGTAGCAGACAAAAGCCGAGTATATGAGATATCTGGAAAGCATGAATTCAAAAAGAATGGGTTTTATGCTTTCCTATTTGAGGTACTATATTTCAATTATTAATTAAACCGAAGGAAGATATATTAAAAATACGGTTGTCTAATCATTATAGTAATGACTGTGTTTGCAGGACTACAACTGCACCATAGACTTTGTTAGTTCTCCTTTCCTTGTAAAAGAATCACCATCAAGTGGGAAAAATGGTTCTTCTGAGACATTAAGACTGGATTTGATGGATGACACAACGTCAATGTATCATGATGCAGATGTGATAATTTTCAATACTGGCCACTGGTGGACTCACGAGAAAACTTCCCGTGGGTGAGTTGAGTTCTCTTTGTGATGAAACAACTGTGCTTGCTGTCCTTCCATTTCTGCTTGCCACCCTGTAAATTCTGTATTTATTGTATCCCTCCTTGTTTTACAGGGAGAACTATTATCAGGAAGGTAATTATGTGCACCCACGACTTAAAGTTTTGGAAGCATTCAAGAGAGCACTCACCACTTGGGCTAGATGGGTTGATAAGAATATCGACAGTAGTAAAACTGAAGTTGTTTTCAGAGGATATTCAGTCACGCATTTTAGGTATGTCGGTAAAACCTCTGTTCTCTGCCTTCCATGTTACGTATAATTTTACATGATGCTAAGGTTAATCAAGTGCGATGTTTGTGGAGATTGAGTTATGATATGATGTGTATCTTTGTTTCCCTTGTTAAGAGCCATTACATGTGGTTTTCTCATACTAATTTTTTCTTTGATTTGTTGGTGGGGTAGACATTGCCTGAGGTGATTTTATTGCATTCACATGATTGAATTATGATTTGCTTAATTTGAGTACTAGTAACTCAAAATATTCGAGCATTCGCGGTGAGAAAGGCATAGCATGCTTGTATCATCTTATCAACTGTTTGGTTTCTGCCTTTTCCTGAGTAAAGTGATCGAATTTCATGTGATATCATTCCTAAAGAATTAGTTTTCAACACCATATTCTTTATGCATATATTCTCAAAGTTGAGACAACTGTTGTCTAAAGTTTCCAAATGTTTTTTGCTTTGCAGGGGCGGACCGTGGAACGCGGGAGGTCAGTGCAACAATGAAACCGAACCTATAACAAACGACGCTTACTTAGCCAAGTACCCCGCAAAGATGAGAGTCGCAGAAAATCTGTTCAAGGACGTTAAAACCCCCCTTGTCTATCTAAACATAAGCCGTCTAACGGATTACAGAAAGGATGGCCACCCCTCGGTTTACAGACCGGACTACCAGGCCGCGCAGCAAGAAGTCCACGCGCAAGACTGCAGCCATTGGTGCCTGCCTGGAGTGCCCGATACGTGGAACGAGTTGCTCTACGTGTCCCTCTTGCAAAGTGGACGAGGATCTTGGAGAAGCTCATGATATAATAGTTCGGCTTCCATTTTCTCCCACTTTGCCATTTTTTGAGATTGTCCTTCCTTGGCTTTACATGCAGTATTGTAGTGGGGAATGTCTTGATACATGTATCATAGCATATTAATGCAATTTACTATTCTCAGAGCAAGTTGTGTTTAGTTACTTACTTCAGTAGTTGTAATGAAGAGGTGTATTGGATGGAGTTGGGTGCTGGTAAAAGATGTGACACATTAACTAAATTATTAATCATGGCTTGAAATTAGTGTTTCGGTCACATGCATGCAGGATGAATTCACATTGGAAACAATTAATCTACAATAGAAACTGGTAATTTGACGTAACATGTCAGAACCATGCACTTTTTTAATTGCACATTTAAAAATTAGAGCCTTTATCTATGAAATTGCTTATATTTTATCACGTAATTAAATAGTGATAAGCATCGATGATAGATACAGATGTAGAGTGGTTTAATAATTGAGCGGCTTCAGACTTTAGTGGTGTATGGAATATAAGTGCACACCCGCTAATTAATGCTGGTTGACGATTTTCTCCCTTTCCACATCTCCTGATCGCCACTAATATCGCATTACGTGTCGCTGACTAACAGCATAATAATTCATTTATTTCAGATGCTCTTCTTCGGTGAGGCCAGGTTTTTGTATAACTAATTTTCTTTTTCTTGATATAATACTTCAATTACTAAATTTGCATAATCGATATTGAATACAAATTTCTCTTACTGAGTCATATTTTAGTTTATAAAATCAAATAGCATATAAATTCAGTCTAGAATTAGTTAATTGGTGGGAGAAATGATTTCATACGCTCAAATAACTTGGAATCGAATTCGCTTCAAGTTAAAAATCATTACAACCCTCGTTCCATAGAAAGTGTGTCATTTCTACGGGGCACGGAGATTAAAAAAAATGAGATTGTGTGGTATGTATTGTTTAACTTTTCGGCGTGTTAATTTTGGTCCACATATTTGCTCCGCTTTTTAAACAAAGACACTTTCTATGGAACGACTTGAAAAGGAAAACAAGACACTTTCTATGAGACGGAGTGAGTATTTCATGTTCGGTTTTATGATTCTCTTGTAATGAAATAAAATAAATTGTCAGTTTTACCACTAACTTTCATATGGAGCAAAATATCAATAATTAAAGTAGAAATAAAATAATGAATTATGAAAAATAGGAAATGAAAAAATGAAAGGTGTCGGAGGCCTTTTTAGGAAACTGTCGGTAATCAAATTTTGGAGTATGAATTAAAACCCACCAAATGCTTCCAAGTATAAGCATTTCAAATAATTTTTTAATATAATTCAAAAAATATTATAAACTAAAGAGAAGTAGAGAAAAATAGAGAGAACAAGAAAACAGATATGCATTATTATGAAGGTGGATACCTCTATTTATAAAATACAAGATAGGCTTATGGACTTTTATGGTTTATATGGTCATCACAATATATGGTAGTATATATACAAAACATATTTACAACACTCCATTTGATTGACCAACCCTAAAAGAAATTGTTGTCTTGTCAAAACATTGCTAGAAAACTTATTGGGATAAAAACTGGTCGAAGAAAAAAGAATACAACTGCTCCACCTCAATATAGCCATTATTGATCCTTGAGTCGATGATATTGATCTTGTGTACCAACTTTTTGAATGTTGACGTTGGTAATGCCTTTGTAAAATAATCCGCTAGGTTGTCACCTGAGCAAATTTGCTGAATGTTGATGTCGACACTCTTTTGGAGATCATGTGTTACATTGTCTCTTTTATGAAATCAATTTCAATGACTCATTTACTCGTGTGTTGCATTTGATGTCTCGTTAAAAACCTTAACTAAGAAAACCCTTTGGCCCCGTTTGGTTGTTAGGAAAGTAATGTTGCCAGTGAATATGATTCCGAGGAAAATGATTACAAAATGTAAAATTACTGAGGAATTTGATTACATGGACTATGATTATAAAGAAAGCAGATTACTTACACTTGTTTGGTTGATACTAGGAACTGTAAAATCATGTTATCAATAATATGAATAAAATATATTTATCACCAATTATTTGTTAATTGTTATATTATTATTTTATAAATATATGAAATCACCCAAAATATTATTATTGATATTTTTACTTTTAGGAGTCATTATAATATTCAGGATTATTTACAATTTGTTACTCCCCTCAAGATAACAATCTTCAAGGTTATCTTCAAGGTTATGTTCAAGGTCTACACTAATATGTGAAACACAAGTTTAATTATTCTCATAGAGAATAGCAAGGAATATATCAATATATCATTACTCTCATAAACAGATCAATATCATGTTTCTCTCGAAGATAACAAATGATGGTCAATGCCATTTCAAATTCTCCAATTGCACATAAGTAAGGAACTTCTGGTCCTAAAACATCTTTGTTATCTTCCATAGGTTTAAATGAGTCTCCATCCACTTCAAGTGATTAATTAAAGCAACCATTAGATAGCTACGTGGATGCAATATAATAAGATCTCTTTAAAGACCTTTCAGGTAGGTCGATTAGTGTAACTCCACCGGGAGAAATGCTCGATCCGAGGGTCGAGATAATTACTAGTTCTCCTAAGTCTTTTGATTCTAACTCCGTCTTTTGGGCATGAGTTGATTTCCTCAAGTACTTTTGTACATAATGATTCACATATCCTCTTCAGGAGGAATATAGAGTGATGTGTTCTAAATTTCTATTCTATGGACTTTTTATCTTTAGCACCAATAAATCTCTCACGCTTCTGGCGTCAATGAGAACCAAGTGATTTATTTTGTGTATGAGGAACTTCAGTTCCTTCATGGTGCATATGCAACAAGTATATGGGCTTTTAGTCACTCCTTTAGCACTAAATAATTTGTTGAACTTTTAGTTCATAGTGCGTGAATCTAAATAATTAATCCAACGAGATATTTGCGACATTCATATTTTAATCTCCCCCTAATGCCAACAATAGTTGAGTTGGATTATAGAATCACGTTTCAATCTATAAAATAGTCCATAAGTAGTGGCTCTATACATGTCATGTTGACGGAGTATATACATAATTTTCAAGTATTAAACTCTTCAGGAGTCTTATTCAAATAACAATATAAAGCTTGCTTTGCTATTAGTTTTTGTTGGTCCGGAGACGAGAGTCAGGTGTAGAGGGGGGGGGGTGAATACACCTAAGTACTGTTTCTTTTTCTCAAACGCGAAGGACAGCCGAGCTGTAGGTTGCTACTGATGAACAGTGTCAAATAGTAACCTTCTGATCGCGGGTCAGAGTGTGCCAACTACTGAGTCTCTCTTACTAACTTTTGTCAGTGCTTGATTCTCAGTCGCTGACTTAGTGCAAATAAGTGTGTAGGGCTCGGAGATTTCGTCTCAGTTGAAAACGTGATTTTCACAAGTCAAATAATTTTTGCTAGTGCACTTTTCGAATACGTTTTATGCAAGATATGAGTTTGTAAGATATTTGTATGCGATGCAATAAAACAGTAAACAACACAAGCAATTTTTAATGTGGTTCGGATACGCAAGATCCTACGTCCACGGTCCTGCTGAACAGGAGGTCTTGTTGATTTATCTGAGCAAGCCTCAGCAAGGTATCTGTGCACTGGACAGACCCTTCTAAGTTATAGTCCTTAGCGACTTTACAAATTAAACCTAAGTTTGAAGGGGAGGAGATTTTCTCCAACTATGAAGGAGTTCGAACAATCACTAAAAGTGAACTCCTTCGAGATTCTAAGCTATAGATATAAACGTTGAGCATAGATACAGAAGAGGGATCTAAAGAAAGAAACTCTAGAGAGAAGAACTAAAGAAATTCTGCTAGACAAGTTCTTCGCTGGATCTTCTTTGAATGCGTTAGTATTTCGAAAGCTTGAGCGTTTTGTCCCTTTGATATCCCGTGCGTGGAGCTCGGATTTGCTTCTCTATTTATAGTTGTGACCCAGGCATTTGCCCGTTGGAGAGGACGATGCCACGTGTCACAAGCGTCCAAGGAAAACGGCCATATGTTCGAATTGTTGTAGCAGAGTTGTTGGTTACTGTGCATGAGAGCAACTTTAGTTGATCAGAGCAGGTAGAGCTTTGACGGCCTCTCATTGGTCGAGGTTTGTGGTAGGTGAGATATGTCAGACATTGGTCTTTATCGGAGTTGACTCTCACTCATCCTCGTATGATCTTCTGCTGACTTTCGAATGATGTTAAAAGCTGGGTCGTTTCCTGTCGGATACAGTAGACTTGATGCAGTCTCTGTCTTCTTCGTCTGAGTCGGCTGATAGTAACTGTTCTACTGAGTGTAGTCAGCTGATGACTCTGAAGGTACTGAGCTTTGTATAATGTGTTCTTCTACCGATGTCGGTCACCGATGAGATGTCTTCTCTCGAGTGAAGGTCACTGATGACTTGAGAACACAAGCTCTTACACCGATGACGTGGGGCTCGGAAAGTAAGCTTCCCTCCGAAGATCAGCCCAACATTTACCCCGTACGGGACGTGAGACACAAACGATAATAAAATTCCGTCTAGCCTATTACATCATCTAGTCCTATCGACACTATACTACGAATACAAGTGGGTTTTGGGATCTTCAATTCTATAGCTTGAAGCACTATGATTTCCTCCAATATTGTTTTCCAAAAAATTACTAAGTATCCTCTACCGACTCATAACCCAACAGTTTTCTTCTTGAAAACATATGAGCAAATATCTTCACTTTTGAGATGCACGTTGTTCTTAAAACGATTTTGCAGTTTACTTGAAAATATATTTTTGACTTACATGATTCAAACAAGTTAAATCATTCAGGGATTTTCAAGTATATATAACTATCAAGTGAATCAAATAGATAGATATTTACTACATCCATAAGGCGCATATCAAGTCATTTATGATAAAAGTAGATTAATCAAATATAATAACGTCTATTATAGGAGAGTACATAATTAATTCTCGATCTTTGAGAGAAATATTGTGTTAAGAGTATTGTCATATATCTCGTAATTTTTCATTTCTCTTTGTAACAAAGACACATTTGTACCCTTCGGGGATATACTTTTCGGATTTTGGAACTACAGGTCCAAATGTTTTCGGCTTTCTAGGGAATTTTAATTCACCTTGTGTGACTTCGTTCCTCTTTGGCCAATTATTTCTATCTTGACAATCTCTTATAGATCGTCATTGAGAATCCTCTTTTTTCATCTCAAAAGTCATATTAAAGCCGAATATGTCGTCATTCGTCTACAACGATATTTAATCTCTCCAATATATTGAGATCTCATTAATTTCAGATGCTTGTAGTTCTTCAGGAACTTCATTTGATTGATAAATCATTTTCGTCTGGTTTGGTTCATATCTTGTACCCCTTTGTCTTAGGCACAAAAATTCTTTTAGAACCAATTGGTCGACCAAATTCTTGACGAATTTTATATTCATTTGCTACCATTTGTACATGTCCTTCAAGAACATTTAATCTTGTATGGGTATTTGCGGCAAATGTATAACATTGTCACTTCTTGATATTTATACAAAAGCATCAAGAAGTTGATTTGCAATCTTTTGCAAATGAATCTTTCGATTTCTTGTTCACATTAATTACTTCTGGAATCCAAATATGAGTAGTTTGTTCTTGTGCTTTTTGTTGGATGTAGATTTCACATTGATTACTTTAGGAATCCGAATGTGACATATGTTCCACCTAATGTTGGGAACGTTATTTCATCATAATAACAATCTTCTTGTGAGACTCATATTTGTACGAACAAAAACCATTTTGAGTATGACCATGACCAACTAATTGTTTAATCTCAATCCCAAAGCCAAATAATATTAAATCCTCTTCAAGAGGAACTTAGAGTTTAATAAACCTACTAACTTTATCAAGATAAATTTGCTTGAGAGCATTTAATATTCTTGTAGAATATAAACGATGCTACTTCAGGAGCAAAAGATAAATAATAGATAAAAATACTATATTTGAGGCATTTCTTACAAACATGTGATATTAATGGTACTATCACAATATGGTCATTCTTCGAGGAATGTAATTGTGCTTCTTCAGAACAACAATTTATTTTTATTCAAGATAAATGAAATCAATAAATTGCAAATTTTGAGATCTACCGGATCTCACATCTATTCTTGAAAAAGCTACAATAGGATATTGGAAATCCAATTGTCAAGTATAGAGGAACTCTTGCTACCAATTCATGAAATGCAATTGTCAAGCATAGTTAATACTAACAACTCTTTAAAGTCTGTAATATTTTTCAAGAATATTAAATTGTGCTACTTCTGGACCAACAATTATATTATATATAAATAAATTGAATTGCTCGTTAAGAGCATATGATATTTTTTGGGAATACAACAATACTTGTGAACAAATAATAAGATTTAAAGAAATTAGTTATTGGGAATTTCAATTCAGATGTCGAATGAAGAGCTAGCGTCCATGAAAGCAACTGTATCGATTGTTAACAATTCATATTTTGCAATAAGAATGTTACCTTATTAGAACGACGTGATTCTCTCCTCGGGCACAACAAATTTAGAACATTCGTGCTGATAACGTAATATAAACTAAAGAGAAGTAGAGAACAATAGAGAGAACAATAAAATAGATGTGTATTATTATAAGGGCGAAGAACTTTATTTATAGAGTACAAGATGGAGCTCATGGACTTTTAGGATTTATATGGTCATCACAATACATGATAAATATATATATAAAATATATTTAGAACAAAAATCATAATTTCATTATCATAGATTCAAATAGATTTATGAATTTTATGCGAAAATATTCCAATTCCTTTTATCAAACGTCCCTACTTTGATTTCCATAAATAATCCTGAGTTTAGATGTATTCTGTAAACAAACGAGACTAGCGTAACATAAATTAAAAATGTGAATTTAGTTACAATTACAATCTTTAAATTGAAATGCATGGAACCCAACTACTATAAATTAAACCAAACAAAAACCACCTTTATATGTCATACTATCTTTTTGATGAGAAAAATTAGCAGTTGTCTCTTGTTGATATTTTTAAAAAGTTGAAAATTTATGGCCTATTTATTATGTCATATTATATGGTCTACTAGTAGAGTGGTGGCACACGTTCTTTTTAATTTAAAATATTGTTATCTGCATGATAAACAAATTTCAACGAGAGTATATAGTTATAAAAAATCTAATTAATTATAAAATATACCTTAGTCAGAATTTATTAACCTTACGGATAAGCATATTTTAAATTAAAGGGCACGTGTCACTATTTCATTGATGATCCATTAATGAGATACAAGCAATTCGACACATGACGCTCCAATTGTCATGTCCTATATATTAATGTATACGTTGCACCTAATTTTAATAAAACATACAAAATTATTTCATTTTAACTCTCACCGCTGGTCCAAACGTTGCTCGTGACCCAAATTTTTAAAAAATACATTGTCCCGTACCTGTATCCGTATCGTATCGTATCCAATGTTGCGTGTTCCGTATCCTTGCGATATAGGATACAAGAAATGAATAAGATCTTTCGTTGATCCAAACCTAAAACAAAAATAAAATCGTGTTATATTCTAGATTGAGCTATAAGTCCATTAATTTCCATTATAGGCCCAATAGGAGCTCCAGAAAAGGCCCATACGGCCCATTAGACCTTCTCTGAACCATAATTCAGTGCCAATCCTAATAGATCCAAAAGTTGATATTCCTCCCTTGGGTGTGTATTGTGTAATTATTAGCATCGAAAACGATTTTGAGTGGCACACTTGCAGGTGCTAGAGGGAAAGTAGATTAGGTTCACTAATGCAAATAAATTATTGACTTGTGGAGAGGAACAAACAAATAGAAACCACAAATCACATGATATCAGATAATTTCCATACAATATTAAATAATATCTTTGCTTTTTGAGCAATTTAAGGAAAAGTATAATATATTAATGGGAATGTGGTTCCGGACCTCCATTGTAGGGTTACGATGATAATGTAATAATAATTCAACAACTTGATTTTCACTTTTGTTTCTCTCTCATTGACCATCATATACAATACCACCACTTTCTCCCAAAAATGGCTAAAACCTAAAAGAATCTCGGTATCTTTTTTACCCTAAACTCCAATCCTACCTCTAATGTTATACCCACTTGCAATTAATTATTTAGCCGCATGTATTGGACAGTATTAATTTCATATGCCAACACAACCACGTAATATTAGGGTTGGGATTGTAAAGTCACTCCAACCAAGAATGAGTATGTAATCCCCCTTAATTTTATATTATTTCTTCTTGATTTTGCCATAAAAGGGCGATTTCTTGACTAAAACAGGTTAATGGTCTGGTCTTACATTTGGAAAAATTATTTTGGGTAGCAATTCAAAGCTAATTCTGGTTATTCTTTCCTGAACATTAAAATAATATTATCACCTACTAAATTAGGGAGTAATTAATTTAAGGGGGTGTTTGCCACCAATTTTATTTTTTTATGTGTTTATCTACTTTTTAGTCAACATTTTTTTATTGTTTGTAAAATTTGATTAGGCAGCATTTGGAATAATTTTTATAAGCAACTTCTGTATGCTTAAAGTTGCTTACAATTTTATCTAAGTAAAAGTTATTAGTATTTGCAATATTAAATAAAAAAAGCTTAATTTCAGAAAAATAGTAATGCAAACATTTTATAGCTGTTTTCACTTTTTTTTTCTTTCATTTTTTCTCTTTGCTTTTAGAAAGGACCCCTACCAATTTATGGGCTTATGCTTGTTCAAGTTTATTTTTTCAAACTTTAAACAAAAACAAATAAAAGTAATAAACATTTGAAAAAAAAATTCAATTAACTTCACTTCAACTTATTTTGTTATTTACATTATTTCTCTGAATTAGTAAATTACCTGTACCCACCGATTGCATTCTTATGTTGGTGGCCATGAAGCCAAATCAACTGTGGAAAGCCTAACCAAGTCCTTGATCATTCATTCCTACAATGTTTTATTATACTGTGAATACCTCCGTTTAGTATGCTTTACGTTTTATATATGATTTGCAGAATATATTAATTTAATATATGTATAATATAATGTAGAGTACTATCATGTCATAGGGTAGAACTTCATGATCGACTGCAAATCCAAGATACCAAGTTGCTTCTCATGCATGCGAATTTGGCTATATCAAGATTTTCGAAGATCATTGTTCAAAGTTGCTCTTGCTTGTGAATAATTTGCAATTACAACCAGAGGTCAGACCGGATAAAATAATGTCATACTTGTAAAATAAGTTGTCTCATTCAAATGTTACAAGTTAAAATCCGACAATATTTCTGTAAGTCAAGTATATATATATATATAATTAGCTTATTAAACACTATAACTTATCATTTTTATATGGTTTGTAGATGAGAACAAAGTGCAGATAGTTTATCTAATGTCCAACTCGGAAAGCAAATACTAATTATCCTCACCTAAAATAAACCGCATGTTTAATAACTTTGTATCACATATTGATGAAATATAATCGACTTTAAATTAACATGTTATTATAATTAAAGCTGTATATGTAAGTAAAATATGATTTAACTCAAAGCTGTATATGTATAACGTATTATAAAATCCGAATTTAAGGTTCAAATCTCGCCTCTCATATCATTTACATATTTGATTAATATTTTTTATATATTTTATCATACTAGATATTTATTCATACCGGATAAAGGAAATATGCATAACTAATGACGACATATGCTTAAAATATATAAAGAATATAAAATGATATTTTAAACCCAATTCAAATCTAACCGTGAACTATCAAAGATATTGATTCTCATTTGGTCCACTCATGTATTTACCAAAATATCAATTGATCGGGAGATAACACAAACATGAAGTACAAAGAAATTACTCTGCACATTTCCTGTTAAAATGAGGCTTCAGAATTTGAAAACAATTTAATAATGAATATTTACATTAAATGCCAGAAAAAAGGGAAAAGTATAATCCTTCCGCTCCACTTTAATTATCCAATATTTATTTTCAAATTATTTCACTCTAATTATTTATTTTTTTAATTAAATAATATTTTATAAATTTAGTGACTCCAATTCATTTATTAATAACTAATAATTTTTTAATTTTCGTGTAAAAAAATTAGACAATTGAAGCGAAAATTAAATAGTATGCCACTATTACTAAAAGAAAAAGTATAAAAACCGGAAATTGTTGATTAATTAATAATGGAAAGAATGGGCCTCCCCCATCACTCACGGTTTGTTTTATGCATAAAACAAACCATCACTCAACCTCAACACCTGCACCTCAGCTTCAGCATCTCCATTCTCCCAATTTCTCCTCCAAACACACTCGCTCTCTCCATCTCTGCCACCACCGCCGCTATACCATATCTACTGATTATCTATCGCACTAAATCAAAGAACAAAATATAGTATCTAATTTTAGTATACACACATATTCACTGAAAAATCCCCATGGATGAAATGTATGAGCTTCATCCGACGAGCGATGAGGCGTTGATGTGGCCGGAGAATCTGATGATCTCGGAGGAGTACAATCAGTACCACTACCATTCTTCGATTCACTCCGCCGCCGACCATCATCATCGGATTCCGATGTTCGGCTCCGACGAATTAGGGTTCCAGTCCTCCGTCGCTTCTCACGAATCACCTTCTGCTGATTTCCAGAATCAGAGAGACAGCGGAGATGACGATGAGGAGGATTCCACAGTGATCAAAGCCAAGATTTCTTCTCACCCTTGCTACCCAAAATTGATCGACGCTTATATCGACTGCCAGAAGGTTTTAATCAACCGAACAACACATCGTTAAATCGAATTAATTTTCATTTATTTGATGAACAATAATGGGCTAGTTTCTGAGCAGGTGGTTTTTCTTATGTTGAGGTTTTGATTTTTTTTTTTTTTTGAAATGTTTTCTGTTTCTTTTTTGTGCAGGTTGGAGCTCCCCCGAGGTAGTGTGTTTGTTGGATGGGATCAGACGAGAAAAAGGCTCACGCAAACAAGACGGTTTATCCACGTGCTTAGGACTTGATCCTCAACTCGACGAGTTCATGGTTTCTCTCTCTCTCTCTCTCAAATACAGCAAAAATCACTTATGCAAGTCATAAATAATACTGTTTCTTCTGCATCTTTTTCTTCATCTCCACTGTCATTTTCTTGATTTTGCTGTCTTCTTTTAATTTCCTCTTCTTTAAAGGAGACCTACTGCGACATATTGGTCAAGTACAAGTCGGATCTCTCACGGCCTTTTGATGAAGCAACCTCCTTCCTCTCCGAGATTGAAACCCAACTCCTCAGTCTTAACAACGGTATCCATCTCCCCCCCTCTCTCTCTCTCTCTCTCTCTGAATATAATAAAGGTGGGTTGAGTACAAGAAAATGATCATGGTACAGCGAAAACCCTAGAATTGAAAGAGAGGGGTTATTTGTTTTTGAGGATGAGTGTTGGGTGTTTGGGTAATGTATGCTGATTATTAAGATGTTATGTGTAGAATATAGAAAAGAGCAAACCTTAAATCGCAAGTCAATGGGGTCTTCTCGTCTGCAAACAGTGTGGTGAATGTTATATCCTACTTGTCTAATCTATTTTTGTCATTTTTTTTAAAATAGTAAAAATTAATTTTAAACATAAAATGAAATGGGTCCTCCTTACTCACTACTCAACCCCCATATTCTTATACTCTCTCTCTTCAAAAATCTATCTCTCACTCGATTATGTTTCGCTCCGAACTCAGAAAATTATGATTTTTATCTTTTTGAAAACTTTAAATTATTTCTTCAAATAAAATATAAAAAATAAAAATCGATTGCATTTGACTAGCCTTGCAAAAATTTGGATAATTCTCATTTCTTTCCACCAACCACTCCTCGAAAACTGTGTCATTTTCTTTATACAATTAAAACTCATAAAATACACACTAAATTAAAATTTTTTAATCTCCGTGCCGAAGTCAATTGGGACGTTTTTAGCGGGACGGAGGGAGTACTTAATAATCCTTTTCCCTTTTCCACTTCATCTATGGTTTCATGTCAGGAAGATAAAGCTTCAAATTATACCATTCATTGCTAGAGATTGATTTTGACCTATCACTGACCAGTGACACGGTTCACAGTAGTATCTTTTTACTGCCACGGTAATAATTGGTCACCAATCATGTATGCATGCACTATTTTACTGCATAGGAGTTGCTACTAAATGAACAATTCATTTTAATAGTTCAAGATAAGTGGTTTTAGGTTAATATAAAGGAGTGAGATTTAATTTTAATTTAACCCTTGCTTGTATGAATTTTAAGATTCACTTCGACAATATATTGTATAGTTGATATTCACACTTATACATAAGTGGTTGATTTAGAATTAATCTAGTGTTTGATTCTTATTTGAGTCGATTTAATAATAATAATAATATTCTTAAGATTCACTTAGTCTAACTTTCTTTTAGTTCCTTTAGAGTCTTAATAGTTTCCTATGATGAAATAAAATTAATATTTTGAGATTAATGAGATATTAAAGACATAAAATGTTGACTGAATAACATATTACCTCATATTATTTGTTCTTAGTTATGATATTGGATTGATAATGTATTTAGATGGAAAATATTCACCCAGTGAATTAGATGTTACTAAGAATTTGAGAAATCCCAACTTTCGCTTGCATTCTAATATAATCATTTCAAACACGACATATGAGGTTTATACAAATTTCTAATTCCTAGAGTCTCTTGCCAAATACTCCATCCGTCCCATAGAAAGTGTCTCCTTTTCTTTTTGGGTGTCCCATAGAAAGTGTCTCCTTTCCTAAAAAGGAAGTGAGCCCTATACCTTTACCAACTCAAATCAATTCAAAACAATTAATTAATTGCATGGGTCACACCTCTCTACCTAACAAAACAATTCTAAATAATTTATTAATTGTATGATCTCTACATCTTTACCAACTAAAATAAGCTCACCTAAAACTACGTTCCCATGAAAGGAGACTTTCTATGAGACGGAGGTAGTACTCAATATATAATTGTTTCAGTTAAATTCATATAGGAAAAAATCAAGGAAGACATGTATATAAATATCAATAAAAATATGATTTTTCTGCTGAAATGTAAAATAAGGTTGTACATCAGCAAGAGAATATTCTGTCTCATTGACACTGTTGTATGATGTAGTGTTTGTTATATACAAAGGAAGAAAATCAAATCAATATAGAATATCTGAATAGAGCTACCATACATCTACTATGCATATTTTACGTGGACGACTTTGCCACATTAATCCTGATCAGGTTGTACCGGTGATATCTGTGAACCATGTCCACATGCTCTCTCTCTCTAGAGTGTAACCACAATTATGATGTAGTTCTTCCAGTTTGTAGGTAAAGTTAATTATATTTGAAATAGTGAAACAAGTATTAACTCAGGAAAGCGGCACGTTGCTTATTGGTTGGCAGTTAAAGCAATGTCTTCTATGACATGGTAGTAGCTCCCATAATTAAGTGATTCACATGGAAAAACTTGTACTTTCACAAAATAACAATAATAATTGCTGTGCTTACAGCTAAAAATCTGCTTACTTAATTTACATAAGCTGCTCATATACTTCGTCACATGACATTCCACTTCTTTTGCAACTTGCAGTTCCTCTCCTTTTCTGTCTGTAACTCATTAATATTCAATGAGTTTAAACTCTGCTAAAGGTGGTTCAAGTACACTTGGGATCTGTTGCATGCACAAATCCTAGTCAGTTATTTAGTTATTTAACTGCCAACTACTTGAAAAGCTGCAGTATTTTATGCCTATACATCCAAGTGAAAGATGGAGGTCATGTGTTGGGCATTATTAGTATATGCTTTAGAGTGTATTTTATTTCTTAATGCACGCAGATAAAGGGCGGGATTAGTTCTTTTGCAGATGTGTTAAGTTTCTATTAGTAGATGGCCTCGTCCTCGTGTATCTAAATATTATACTATTAAGTTTCAGACATGCTTAAGCGGAACTAGGTTGTCTTGATTAGCATATCTTCACGTGTCACGCCACCATTGTGGTAAGATGCTGTCTCCATTTGGTTTTTTTGATATGATCGACTATCTTTCTTGACGACGAGTTGTGAAAGACGGCATCACGTGTTTTCCTTACAATTTGTTGGCAAACAAGATCCCTAGACTTGTTTCTTCTTGGCTTGTTTAGCTGTGTTTTAGCTCCAATTTTGCATGAAATTTCTATAATCATGTATTGCACGTGTTGTTATATTTATATGATTAGTTCCTACATCTATGAGTGAGATTGATGAACATAGCAATACATAGGAATGGGTCAGTATGATATACTCATTTTTTTTACCATACCATATACATTATCGTATTATATCATATTTTTTGGTATTTTAGGTATATCATTTCATGGCATTACGGTGTATGCCGAATTTTGTACTATCTATAGTGTTCCTAAATTAATAGTTACCATATTGAAGTATTTATTATACCATACGGACAATTACAGTATAATCGGATTTTCAGCATTATTCACCAAACTTATGTAGGTGATAGGTAGTGTAAAAAAGGATGATAGTGGTGGGGTAAATGGTAAAAATACGCAAGAAGGCGTAGTGAATAATTGTGGGTCAAATAATTGAGAGAGGGGGGCAGTGGTGGGGAAGAGCAGGAAAGCTTTAATGGCGAAAAACCCGGAGAGAGCGGGTGGTCGTATATTCACATGGACGCCCGGGGTTTACGCTGAAAGCGGGCCCACCCCCCACACGTACACACTGGATCATAAATGCTTATAATTATTTAACTTGAGGTAGAAGAGGTAACTTTCATAGTTCCGTTGTGTCAGAATGGAAAATTGGTCTCCTCTGTTTGGGGCACAACAGAAGTAGTGGTGTCCCACAAAGCACGGTTGTTTTTATCTCGTTGTCATACTTACTGCAGATGAAGTTGCAGTGTCGTCGGACCGGCAGCTGAAGGAGAAGCTGCTGCATCTGTACGGCAGCCACATTAGTAATCTGAGGCTCGAATTCTCCAAGAAGAAGAAGAAAGGGAAACTGCCAAAGGAGGCCAGGCAGACTTTGCTCACTTGGTGGAATTCGCACTCCAAGTGGCCCTATCCCACGGTTAGTAGTAGTATTCTCTCTCAATCAAATTTGATTATGATAATGAGATGAGTTTTCGTTGAAGTTAATTTGTATGATTGTTGATTATGTGCAGGAAGCAGGTAAAGTAGAACTGGCTGAATCGACGGGACTTGATCAGAAGCAACTAAACAACTGGTTTATAAATCAGAGGAAGCGGCATTGGAAATCACCCGAGAACATGCACTGGGATGCTGCCAATTATGGCCCCAAAGAATAACCATTTATGCCATTTTGTATATTCACTTTACCATTCTATTAATCAAATAAATAAAACTTGCCAAATTAACTTTACAGTCATCAAACATCAGTCAAGTTATTTTTCGATCTTTTTTTATTTAGCTCATGAATCTTCAATTGTTTTATAGTCGGTGAAATTGATTCTTTCATCCATTAATATGGTGGTAGTCAAACGTTAATGACTTAATGGATAATTGTTTTTAAAAGATTAATCAATTTTTAAGACAAAGATATTCCCACATGTTAAAATATTATGTAATTCAGATGCTCCAGTTCCACGGATATATTTGTTATCATTATTTTAAAAATCACTAAAAATTCAACAAAACCATCCTTTATATAATAATAATAATAGTATATCATATCAAAATTCTCAATATTAATCTGTTGTGGCGATTACAGTCAAATGACAACATAGTAACTGTCATATACTTAAATTTAATCCAGCTCAATG
Source organism: Lavandula angustifolia (assembly GCA_028984105.1). Taxonomy (NCBI): domain Eukaryota; kingdom Viridiplantae; phylum Streptophyta; class Magnoliopsida; order Lamiales; family Lamiaceae; genus Lavandula; species Lavandula angustifolia. The sequence goes on from CM054811.1 coordinate 5,066,396, forward strand.
ACATTGTCTATAGCCTTAATTAACTTCATGAACAAGCCACCAAAATGGCAAATCAATAAATTTATTTAAAGTTCAGTATACTGAATCTAGAATAATGTATTCCCATATAGGCCATTTTTGGAAGCGTCAACTTTCTTCCACACTTACTATTACATTACAGTTGTGTAATATCCCAAAATTTAAATTTTATAGTAATCAATACATTCCCAAGATTACCTTTTGCTTGCAGCTGTGATTCATTCACCTCGGATAAAATATGCTCTGAGAAATGCTTGCAACTGAAGCAGCACCGCCATATTGGAGTGGCGATGAATCCCGGCCACTCGCATCGTTGAGTTCCATGTTGTTGTCATCCATGAACGGAGGGCTGGTTGGTGCATCTAACTCTTCTTCTTTCTTCACCAGCATATGCACCACTTTCGACATTGATGGTCGCAGCGAAGCTACTTCTTGGGTACACAGGAGCCCTACGTGAACCACCCTTACAATCTCATCTTTTCTCTCTCTACGCTCCACGTTGTGCAATTTGGAATCGAAGAGCTCTTCCACTCTCTTCTGCTGGAAATGCTTCCATGCCTGCTTACTCAAATTCATTATCATGAATAACATAATATATACATATAATATAAGAACTCCAATCTGCACCCTTTATTTAGTTATTGGATGGCTTGGATTGAATATACTATATGTAGATCTCAAAAGGGATTTTCTAAACTCACAATATTAACCAAGCTATCGGAATACTCAGTGTTTTTACTTCTGTTGTTCTGCCTACCCGAAACTATCTCCAGCAGAAGCACACCAAAGCTATACACATCTGCCTTTTCTGTTAACTGGCCGTGTGCTAGATATTCGGGTGCCATATATCCACTGCAAAAAGGAAACGCTAATTTTAGGAAGATTTATTCAGTTATGAATGCTGGTAAGAGGGGAAAGTGCTTACAGAGTTCCTGCTATGGCTGTGCTGATATGACTTTTATCCTCTTGAAACGACCTAGCCAGTCCAAAATCAGCAATCTTAGCACGGAGTCTCGAGTCGAGGAGGATATTACTAGCCTTGATGTCTCTGTGGATGATCCGTGTGTTGTTGTTTTCATGTAGGTAGGCTAACCCCTCAGCTGTCCCCACGATTATCTCGAATCTCTGATTCCATTTCAACGCCTTACCTCTGCTCGACTCTGTCAACATTCACACATTTGTAAACACAAGCAACTTCTTTTCTAATCTGAAATGTGGGACTTGATTACTTACCGAAGATGAAGCGGTCGAGGCTGGTGTTGGCCAAGTACTCGTACACCAGCAGGCTTTCGGGACCCGAGCAACTGCACCCCAATAGCCTGACTAGATTCTTGTGCTCTACGGTGCTGATAATCTTGACTTCGTTGTAGAAATCTCCTGCTCTGTGTTTGTTGTTGAAGAAGAGCCTCTTCACTGCAATCTCTCTCCCGTCGGGTAGAATTCCCTTGTATACGGAGCCAAAACCGCCTTGACCGAGCTTGTTGGCCTCCGAAAAACGCCCGGTAGCTTTCTCCAACGTCGAGTATTTGAAGTTCAAGCTGCTGTCGTTGAGATATCTCACATATTTCTCTGCATCACTACTACCTAAAATGAATCTCATTAGCAAAGAATCAAATACAATTTGAATGATTATCTTACCTTTTCTCTTCTTTTGGATAGTTCTCTGCTTCCATATATGAACAGCAATTAGAGCTCCAATTGCAACAACTGCAGCTGCACTAACTGCTGCTACTACAATAACTACTACAGTCCCTGCAAAATAGGCCCCATTTGAGACACCAACTTGGATTTGATTTTGATAAGATTATGTAGAAACATCTAATTACACTCTACCTCTTGAGCTACCATTTCTTGGAACCTGATTGAGGAAATTAGTATCCGAATACCTAAGAAAGCACCCGGTATTCAGCGCCCGACCTTCGGACATAGGCAAGCACCCTAATACAGAAGCAGATGCATTCTCCAAACAAGCTCTACAAGCAGTGGCGTTTAGAGTCTTCCAGCAGTCAGCCAAGACATAGGCCGACTCACCGGACATGGCTACATTAGCCCGCCCGTAGCCATTACTACGTGGTGCAGACGAGACCGCTTCCAACACAGCCTGCTTAGCAGACTCTCTGAATGCCGAATCTTTACGAGTTCTGTTCCCACATACAGCGCGGTCGTTTGGACCGGTATACTCATTGAAGAAGGTGTAGTTCTCCGCCCTCATGAAGCATCCATCGAGGAAGATTCTTCCGCCGTTGTAGGGAAAGCACTGAGGGAGGACGCTGCGTGCTTCTGCGTAGCATAATACGCAGTCCAGCAAAGAGAGATCTCCGTAGCATTGTGCTAGGCCGTAGTTGGTGTCGAGCCCTGATCCGGATATGGCTTCGCCGAAACCTGAAGCGCGCATCTGCGTGCTTATGTTTTCCATGGTTTCGACGAAGTTGGGGACGTAGATGGTGGCGTTGTGCTCAAGTTGCTTGCCGCACATGATCTTCACGGTCTCGGATCTTGGCTCTGCAAATGATGATTCTGCGGATAGCAGAATCACCATTACCATGATCTCTAACATACCTTCAAGATGAAGAAACAGAAAGTCCCACATTAGCAACAAGAAGATTGAGGGCACTAGTCGATAAATTCAGAATTATGTAGACATTTCAATAAGTTGCCACTATGTGTTCATACTGGAATTTCAAACAACTATGACGAGAGTAAAGTCAACTAAAGCAGAATGTGGAGTGAGAAAGTCAGCATTCTTACCGGTTTGAAGGCTCCAACCGGAACTACAGCTGGTTGATTTACGTTTGACGCTTCTTCAACCAGATCACCAGAATGGGCACATGATTGGAGTAGCTTTACAGCGGAAAATGCGGGAGGTATTAGATTGAACATCGTGTTCAGATTCGACGAAAAAATTAGACCATAGCAAGATAGGCAATTGCTACAGACTAATGAATGTAGCCAACCAGAAAACCGACCATATTTATTTTCAAAAGCTAACTTGAATAATTAAACCCCACAACTTCAATTAGCACACGACCCTTTGACCTAACTATTAATGCGATGAATGAATTATACAAGTGTAAGAAGAAGATCAATTATAAGTCCCATATAATTGTACACCAAGGATTACAATTACATACTTCACTTAGTTTTTCAAATTAACTAAGAGTCAAAAACGTGTAGTGTCAAGTAGAGCCATCCTTACTCTAGCGAGTTACAATGAAGTCAATAACAATGAGTACTTTTCTGGTCTTCTCAAGCTATACCAACCCATTACAAATTGACGTTGCAGAAAGTCAAGAAATCTTCAACTTGTACTACAGGATTCCAAGCTGTACGCTCCCAACTTCTTGTTCATTGTCAAAACGAGATTGGAGTTTGGGTCCCCTCCGGCTGTCTCTTGGTCTTTCATCCTAATCCTCTGCAGGGCTGACTGACATGAATCCTCTTCTGTTTTATTCTCCAAAGTGAACCAGATGATAGTTGGACAAAGTTCTGAGCAACTTACACACAAAAAGTGCAGGATTATTCATGGACTTAATAACAAGAAAACCTCCAAAAATAAATTCAAGTTCCTCTCCACATCCAAAATCCCAAATAAACCCACGATTGTTATAGAAACAGAAGCTCGATACATAACAAATAAAGTTTTACAAGACTAAAATCTGAATGTCTCTAATCATGCACTAAAACAAATCAATGTATCATACTCAAGGCAATGCCACTTCATACCATACAATATCTAATTCCGATACAAGCTACTCATTAGATCGAACCTACTTATTCAATCTAATAGAATGATTTTGCTGTAAACAATTCGATCACCGCTTAAACTATATATTACCGCATACTACACTACCGTAAAACAAAAAAATCAATAAGCTATTCAAAAATTCAAATGCTAAAGATATCGAAATGATGAAAGTCAAAAACTTCATATAAATTAGGATCTAGAAATCTAAATAAGAATTCCCGAAAGTCGTTACCGGATAATTCATATCAAATTATGCATCATTGAGAAAAAATAAAATTATAACCTGCTGTTTAACCGCGCGCTTGGTGACTTTCCAGACGCGGGAAATGTGTGTAGAAATGGGTGGGACCTCAACCGCCACGCCGGCGCCGCCATCTTGATTATTTTCTTTGGCTGGCCGGAGGTGGAATTCCAAGGATTTATGGTGAGGCGGTTTAACCGTTTTAAGACGTAAGGAAAAATTGTGATTTTGTTTTCGATCTTATATACTCGGCGTATTTATGCAAATTTAATTGTTATAAACTTAGCAAACATTTTCTGCGTATAACAAAAATATGTAAGTTAATATTGTTAGTTGTTACATTACTAAACATTGGGATAAAACTGTTTTGTTTTGTTTTTTTGCATCTTGTACTATATGTGTGTGATTTAATATGATATTTATTTACGCCGTATATGATTGAAAATATATTTTTGGTGTAAAGATAAGAGTTGGAAAATAATATACTTTTCTAATTGTTAAATGAACATTATTACGTTTAAGTGCGTCAAAATTAACTTAGAAAATCTTTCTTACCTTGCCGGCACGATGCTGTGGCAGTGATGATGGTCAATTTTTTGCATAACATGAAGCAAGTCTACAGGATAGTAGACCTGCTCTGATACCAATCTGTAACGCCCCAATTTTCATAACTTTTTAAGAGGACGTCACCACATGCATAAACTTTGTCATTAGATTTGATTTTTAAAATAACTTTAATAAAGCTTTTCATAAAAGGAAAGTTTAGTGCAAAATTTCATAAACAGCGGAAGTCTTTAAAAAAAAGCACATGCGACTACTAGTTTTCGGAAAATGCAATGGAACGAAAGTGCTTAGTTCATGATATAATTAAATTAATAATGTAAAAAGTTTCATAACTCCTTTTCCGTGTGACCATCACCATCAACCACCTCAATCATCTGTCGGTTCATGATCTGAAAATGTGAATGTATAAGGGGGTGAGTACGACTACTCAGTGGGGTCAAACACTATCCAAATTATAAACAATAGAAAATTTAACATGAGAGATTAGACGTGCAAGCCCGGAGGCTTAACCCAAAGGTTTTACTGGATGAATTGCCCGAAGGCTAACCCGAAAGTTTTACTGCGTGAGTTGCCCGAAGGCTAATCCGAAGGTTTTTCTGCGTGAATTGTCCGAAGGCTAACCCGAAGGTTTTACTGAGTGAATTGTCTGAATGCTCTGCCTGTACTGAATAACACATGAGAAAAATTGTATAGTGTATAATAAGGATAAAAGAAAAAACCCCACCTTAACCTTTTGAATGAAAAAAATATTGGATATCAATGTTTAAGTGTTGCGCGTCGATCCTATACATGGAAATTTATCTTAATGACTCTACATGGAATGTATTCTTGCACCAACAATTTCAATAATTCATAAATACAAATAAATCATAATAATCAAACAATGCATATTATATATAATCTTATTTCTATTGAAAATTCATTCGTGCATCGAGTAATTCGACAATTCATGAAATAAATTAATGAAATCATAAAAGTTTTGTACTAAAAATTATAGATCTCTAACATTAACAAAATATTACCTATTCCATGATAATAAAACTTATCATGATCAAGAATTCATTTAATAGTAACATGAAAACTTTTGTTTTTCAATCTGCATGCATGTTGACAAAAGAATTTGGTACATCAAGAAACAAATTACAAATAAATAGTAAACGTGTCCTAAAAATTCTATATTTTTAACATGAATGACCTAACATATAGTATATCCCATTAATATTCAGCATGTTCGAAAACAACTCAAAGAAGACATGAAAAACAATTTTTCTATCAAGCTCATGGACATGCTGTCAAAAACTGACAGGTTACGAATAACAATTTTAAACAAATACTTAGAATAATTTAAAATTTCTACAAAACTAATAGAGTATAATAGACATACATAAGAAGACGATCCTAAATTTTCACGATGATATGATGACGGGAAGATGTGTAAATAATTCTTGAAACAGTTCGTAGGTATGCTGGCAGAATTTCGAAAATCTCATGTGAAACTATATTATGGATGACTAAGGGTGTATTTAAAGGATTAGAATAAATTATCTAAAGATCCCTAATCATAAAAGATATCAAATATATGTTATCTATAATTATTTTCGTCCTTTTATCTTTTATATAAAATTTATTCTATCACTTACTACTTAAGAGATTCAATCATAGTTGAATTAGGATATTGACACAATTAAAATTGATCCTAAGATGGGAATATCATACATCAAATATATTTTTTAATAATAAAACATAAAATAAAATTTTCTCCTAATAACTTAATACTATAATAAATATTATATCCTTTTATGAATCCAAGTAGGTTTAGAAAATCTAAAATAAATAAATATTATTCTTGTCTCCTAATTCTAACATGATTTCTATCACAATAATAAACAATATAATTATAATATGATATAAATAAACACATTCAAAGTTCAAAATAAATTTTCATAACAAAAAAATGATTTAATGACAAATATGATAGATACTTTAATTTTCATTTAAATTTCTAGGCGCGACTTACGAACCAAAACACTTGATAACATGCATGAATAGATATGCAATGCATTTTATATCAAAAATTTTGGGGCGTTACACGCATTGTTGCAACAAGAATTTCGGACTCGTTAATCTGTTCTCACAATGAATTTCCAACCCACTAAGTAGGACCGCCGGTGTTGGACGGCTAATACGAGGGCCATGAGTTACGCCGAAAGCCGATTTGGCGAGGCTTTTATTAGAAGCCTTACTAAAATATGCAATCGGATGGCCCGGTGCATCAACACGCCCCAAGGCCCCGCCCAACTCATCGCATTCTATAATAAAAGGCTGATTAAAATCGGGAGTAACGAGTACCGGGGTGGAAGTGAAAGCTTGCGACAATTGTTCAAAGGCGATCTGCGCCTCATTGTCCATTCGATATCTTTGCACGTTCCTTCTTTTAAAGTTCGGTTAACGGTTTTGCTAACCGTCCATAATGTCTAATAAACCTCCGGTAGTACCCGATCAAGCCAAGAAAACCCCCGAACACCCTTTGCACTCTTCGGTGTAGGCCATCGTAGAATTGACAAAAATTTTACCGGGTCCATTTACACCCCTTGCTCGGATACCACATGACCGAGATATTCCACTTCCCGTTGGCCCCATGCGCATTTCTTTGGATTCACTACATATGACTGATTTTGCAATAATGTCATAACGATAGTCAAATGCTCCAGATGATCCTCGGTGTTTTTGTCGTATATTAATATGTCGTCGAAAAATACCAATACAAATTTCCGTAAATGAGGGCGTAACAGCTTGTTCATAACTGACTGAAACATTGTCGGGGCATTAGTGAGCCCAAACGGCATAACGAGGAACTCGTAATGTCTGGAATGGGTTTGGTACGCCGTTTTCGCCTCATCCTCCGGAGCAATTCTGATTTGGTGATACTCGCAGATCCAGTTTGCTAAACCATTGGGCCCCATGAAGTTCATCCAGCATCTCTTGTATAATCGGAATCAGATACCTATCCGAAATCGTCTTCTTATTGAACTCCCGGTAGTCGATGCAGAAGTGCCAACTTCCGTTCTTTTTCCAAACTAACAAAACGGGACTAGAATAGGGGCAGGAGCTAGCTTGAATAATACCTGCCTTCAACATCTCATTTACCAATCTTTCCATCTCGTATTTCGCCGGATGACTATACCGATATGGACCCACCTATCTCAGATCCGTGTCGAGGAATAGATTGATGTGATGATCTATAGATCTTTGAGGAGGAAGGTCACGGGGAGGTTGCAATACCGCGGGAAACTGTTGTTCCATTGCGATTTGAAATTCATTGCGGCTGTAGTCCACTCCATCTGATTCAACTGTCCAAAACAACCATCCCCCTTTGTCGAATTCTCCTACACCGACACCAACCAACTTTGTTCGGCCTCTGCCAATGATAACAGTTTCGCCTTGGTGAATTCTCGTCGGACCAATGACGCCTCCTCCGGCAACAACATGGATGTTCCCCAGTAAAAGAAATACATCGTCATTGTGTCCTAGTTTGCGAGCACATTTCCCAGAGTACGGAGCCACGAAACTCCCAAGATGATATCAATACTCCCCATTTCGAACATTAGTCAACTTTAAACTCTTTGTCGTCTAAGATAATTGCTATATTCTTACATATGTCATCAATGTTAGATCACCTCCCATCCCCTAGCTTAACCGCTGAATTTGTGATAGGTTCCACAATTAGACGAAGTTTAACCACAGTAGTACGTGAGATGAAGCAGTGGCTAGCTCCGCTGTTTGTCATGACCAACATTTTTTAGGACAACAATTCCCCCTTTAACTTCATGGTCCGTGGCCCATCTATTCCTCTTGCCGCCAAATGTGACAACTCCATCATCTTATGTTCTGATTCTTCAACTTGATCCTCCTTCGAATCAATCTCCATCGCCATCTCCTCATAATCTTCCACATCACACACCAACACCCTCAACGAATGATCAGCACAACGACTGGTGGGTGAGTACCTTTCATTACATCTGAAACATCAGCTGCCCACTTAGCCAAGTATTCCTGCTACGTCATCTGCCGAATAGTTTTCCGCAGCCATGTTACACTAGCAAGAGACTCTGTGGCTGATTTCGCACTCTCCCCGATTTTAATCGTCGAACTTGGTTGCGGGGAAGGAGCAAAATTTGCACTTCGAGAAGAAAATTGAGTCAACTGAAATCCCCCTTTTACTCCTTAGTTTGTTGATTTGATTCCAGAATGTAGCTCCACTTCTTGCTCAATCTCTCTCGCCAAATGCATTGTAGTAGGTAGATCCACCGCATCTCTGGATTGAATTTTAACTCTGATCTTGTTGGGAGCTGATTCAGTAGCATAGTGTTAGAAGATTTGAATGATCCCAAACCCTAATTTGATTGGTGAACCAATGAGTTGTAATTGTTATGCATGTCTCTGAGAGTTTCAGACTCAGTAGACATTCTTTCAACATGGTTCGGGCACTTAGTTCTGTCTGCTGACCCTTCAGTAGACTATCCGCCTCAGTACCGTGAAGTGAAGACTCAGTAGTGTTGGACTCAGCAGGAGCAAGACATGCGAAAGGTATTCTTGCTCGGCCAGTCTTTGGACTCAAAGAAGAGCAAAGATACGTATGAAGGAGCCAGTAGAACTGGACTCAGCAGGAGCAGTTCACTGAACTCAGAGTCGACCTTCAGTAGAGTTGGACTCAGCAGGAGTGTACTACTGAACCAAGGTCAGACTCAGCAACGGCCTGACAGTCTTCTTACCTGTCAGATGATCTTACTTGTTAAAATCAGTAGAGTCATATGAGGTATTCAGAGAAGTCAGCTTCAGATCTGCCCTGAAGTCTGTTTGTCTCAACTGCTTTCTACACCTCGACCAATGACGAGCAGCCAGCTGTCCAAGTTCTGATTAAAGCTGCAAGTCAACGACTTTCCAGAAATGGAGGGAAAAGACTTTGCCAGATTCTTTGAAAGAGCCGTTAGCTACCCAAAAGAGAGTGATACATGGATCGACGTCTCCAACGGATCTTTCCATAGCTCACCTCTATAAATAAAGGGAAATCAAATCGAAGCTCACCTAGAACGAGAAATCAAGAACACACGAGCGATTACGAGTAAATAATTACCGACTTAAAGCTTTCCGCAAGATCTTCAGAGGTACACTTCAAGCGAAAGGCGACATACTTGCTCAAGGGAACCAAGCTGAATTAGAATCAATAGCCTCTAGTATCCAAGTGATTGAACACGAACCCAGAGATCTTATTCCTCATTGTTCATCACTCTAGAAGTCACCTTCTTGTTCCCTTCCCTCTAACCTAAGCTCAGCTGAACTTATCTATAGCTTTGATCGAAGGAGTTCATCCCTGAATTGTTCTTACTTGTAAAGAACTCCTTTATAGTTGGAGAGTTTGTCAAACACTTCAGTTTGATACTTGTAAATTGAGACTTGCTCAGTATAATCCTCAAGACCAGTGTTTGTCCAACAGCACAAACCGACTGAGACTAACTCAGTATAATAAAATAGCCTCCTGATCTTTTCGGGACAGTGGACGTATGATTGTTTGATATCCGAACCACTTTAAAATCGTCGTGTTCTGCTTTTACTGTTGCATTGATTACTGTTCATTCTGAAAATTATCTTTCAAAATCATTCAACTGAGTTTCAACAAAGCTTAAGAGATTGCACTAATATACTGAAATTGTTTTAATAAAAACGTTTTCAAACTCAACTGAATTGGGCCTACACATTTCCGCACTCTACTGAACTCTTACTGAACGATACTGAATTCTGACATTAGTCAGCTAGCAGGCCTCAGTATAGTCAGTCACTCTGTCCACGCGATTCAGAACAACATATTCGGTCTACTGAACTTGTTCAGCAAGGCACTCTCCTGAATAGGACTGTTCGCGTTTTAAGTTGAGAAAGTTTTCAGGTGTATTCACCCCCCCCTACACCTGAACGTTTATCTCGGGACCAACAGATCTCCTCCTTCAACCCTTGGTGATCGCTGTTTACACCAAATAATCCTGCAAAATTGCTAGAACTAGAATTAGTATAGCAACATGTATCGAACACAGGGAACGGGGTATTCTAGACCTAAATTTCCTATTAATCAGGGTTTGGTTAGCAACCACGCAAGTTTTAGGAATATTTCTAATCTAAAACAAACAAAAATAAAGCAGGAATTAAACACGGAATTTACTAATGCAAATAAAGGCGGGTCCAGCAAGATGATTCACACACACTCACAATCGATCACTGACACTATTAATTAATTAATCCACTTAAATCAATTAATTGTAGGACACCGTAATTAAACTGAAATATCTCTTATTTCCCCTTACTTATTCGGTAATCGCCATGGTGGGCATTGAAACGACTACTTCTCTAAATTAGATGCAACCTATGTTGGTGGGCAATCAATAGATTTAACACCTAATCAGCTTTAAGAACTAAGAGAACCAATTTAGGAACCTACTCGTATGGTGGACATCTAATAGTCTCCTACCAAATTAATCCAATTGTCATAAGAACAATTTGCTACTTATTTAGCCTAATCCCACGAGAAACGATGGAAGTACTAAATTAGCTATGAATTAAACTAACCTAGGGTGATCAAGCCTAAATTAATTAATTCAATTAATTAACCTAGATTAATTCAGAACCCAAGTGATTAATTTTAAGCCATAGTCTCACGAAAATATGGTGGTGTGTGTTTCACATCTCGCCGACCCTAAAAAGACTTAGCCGCGCATATCTACGGGCTGGCCATACGCAGGCCAGGTTTCTTGGACCGGATGTAACACAAAACATCTGCCGAAAATCATGAAATAATTATGCACGAAAATCTAAACTAATACGGAATCAATTAAACACGAATTGAAACTAAATTAAACCTAAGGAATCAGAAAATACCAAATTAAGTCTTCAAATCATCCAACAGGAAAATAAAACGGAAGCATCAAAATTCAGTAATGTAAACGGAAGCAAGAACATGTTGTTTTCTCCAAATCAAACTACAATCAACGACATAAAAACTAAAATACGAACTCTGAAAATATGATGAATACTTCCTCGGACTCGGATCTCCCTCGGCTCTTGCGATTCTCTCTCGGCTCTCGGATCTCTCTCTCTCTCTCGCTCGGCTTCGTGAATGATGATGATGAATTCTCAAATTAAAATCTCTCCCCTTGGACTCCTTCCTCTCGCTGGCAGTAGAATAAAATAATTTGGAATGGTGATAAGAATTAATAAATCAATCCATCTCCCTTGGACTCCTTCTCCCTCCGCTGGCGGTATGGATATGATAAAAAAAAATATCCCTTTCCTTTCGTCCATCTCTCCCTTCTTATTTAGGGTTTCTTGTTTTCTTGTAGAAGTAGATATCTTATCACAAGTATGGAAAGATATAATTAGATATATTATATCCAAATCTTTCCATACTCCTTATTTCCTTATCCGTCACTTCCCTTCTACGTAGATTTGCGCCAAAATTAACCCTTTAATTCCTTAAATTTGTGCATGCCGCCACACCATCATATCATTGCCACATAAGCTCGGGAATCTGCAAAACAACATAGAAAAGCAATTCAATCGCCAAAAATGGCGCCAAAATAAACGGAATATGGATAGTACGAATTTAGACCTATCAGCCCTTTAAGGAAAAGTCCCAAGATGTGTAAGACCGACAACCCTTCAACATGCACTAACCTCGCGATGAATAGATTCACATAATCGTGACAGAACGGATTTGACGTGTTTTCACTAACGCTTCTAAAGGGTTGGCCATGGGGTTCACTCCATACATTTTAATCAATTCCACCTTTAGCTGATTCCACGTGATTGTCGGATTTTTGCACGAATCCATTGATATCAGTACAGAGAGTCGCCTTCCATGGCGACGAGGGCGACCTCCACCTTGCGAAACTCTGGCGTGCCTTGGAGTTGAAAGTACTGTTCGGCCCTAGTTATCCACACTTTCGGATTTTCACCATTGAACATAGGTGGTGTCACCTTGACTATCGCCGCCAAGCTGCTCTCCCATGGCTACTGGTTATATCCTCCCACAAGACCCCAACCTCCTACGCTAGGGACCATCAAGAGCGCCCCCGACACTCCTCCCACTGTCATTCCTCCCATGCCAACATGTGGAACCTTCGCCTCCCACATTTAGGGCAGGTCCTCCCTCGAGATTTCCTGAAACTCCTCCTTCGACACTCACTTGAGGGGCTCCCCCAACTGATACTCCAAGACCCGCAACACTCTGGAATCCGGGTGGAGCTTACCCACTCATACCCCCTGGTGGCAAGAACGAATTAAAGGCTAGAGATGTTAGGAGCTGAGACCAAGAAAAAATTTAAATTATCGATTCCTCCTCTGGTTCTGGGCAAAATTAAGTCCTCTTGGGGTCATGGCTACTGGTCGAGCTCCAACAGTTCCTCCGCTCGATAGCGTTAAGGATACCCCATCAACGAATCCTCCATGACCTACCACTGAACTCACGACATTAGAATCGTGCTACAACACGATCGAAATACATTGGTGTTTTGATATTGTATACTGGAAGCAAATTTTATGCTTGTATACAATGTGTTTTGTCCTTACCACTATTTTATTCTCCTATTTGATAAATATATATATATATATATATATATATTTGCACATGTTATCCTTTGTCTTGTATAAAAGTTAGATTTGTGTAGTGTGTCGGGTATCACAGAAGACTACACAAATTGGTTGAACTGACAAGATATAAACAGTTATCACAGCTGAGACAACGTAAGGATAAGTTGTTCGGTTTAAGCTGCAGTTTAGATAAGAAGTGACTTGTCTTAGCTGCTTGTCTTTACTGGTACACTTAAGGTGGTGTATTGATGGATCACAGTGAGATGTGTTCTCCTAACTGACCTTAGTGGAGAACCAAGATCTCGGTGACTTAGCTGGTCTTAAGCTTGGTAAGACTTCAGCTGAGCGCATTTGGCTATCTGTCACTTTGACCTACTATGGTGAACGTCATCGCCACCGGATCTACGTATCTTGGGTGTTAGTAGTTATTTGTGGCTCAGGCTGGTTGTCTGTATCTTGCAACCGTATCCTAGTAAAATGGGTTGATAATATCCCCTGAGGAACTCGAAAGGATTAACACACTAAACCCGACCGGTTGATTAAGTTCAGGTGTGTTAATAAGGTCGAGTGGTACTACTCAGGAATATAAGATGTTAATTAATTTAAGCTGTCAGTGAGCTTAATTAATTAACGGATATTTCTATCTTAAATACGGAGATCGATTAAGTCTAAAATACAAGCCCTTGCTCAACTTGGGATAAAGGGGTAAGTCAGCACGGATTCTCTAGTGGAATGAATCTGTGTTTATTAATTAATTTTACTGTGTGCTGAGCATAAATAATTAATTAATTTTAGTCTCTGCTTGATTTCTTGTATTAGATCACTCATCTGGCCTAATTAGTTGTCTAGTTATTTATTGTTTCTCAGAAATCATTATTAATATATTAATGTAATTTTACATTATTTAATAATGTTATTTATCTGGAATTAATTGGTCAGACCAATTAATTGATAAATATTAGTAGTCCAATGGATTAATTAATTATATTATGGGTTAATTATATGGAAGTACCTTAGGAATATAATTAAATTAATGAGCTACAAATATTAATATTATATTATCTTTTGAAACTTATATATATTAGTATTCTGTTCATAAACAGAAGACACACACATAATTACACACACGCATGGCGTGAGTTTAAGGGAGAAGTAATCTTATTTTCTTCCACTCAGAGGAAGAAAAATGCCGGAACACGAGCAACAATCAGAGCTGCAACAACATACGTAAGAGGAAGATATATCGATTCTCACCTCCTATTTCCTTCAATAGGAATCCCACTCCATTTCCCAGCCCGCCAAAATTCTCCCTCGCTTGCGCACCTACCACCTCCGTCAGAATGAACGTTCAAGAGGGCCCTCCCCTTGTCGGACTCCCACTCTACACAACAAGTGCTCGAGTTTACTCACGGTATCCTATAAGACGTCAATATTATTTATCTTATTGATTACTGGACGCAATTTTTCCCATTCCACTAGTACGATATCGGTTCCTTTCTCTAACGTCTCCACGCGATTCTCCATGTGCGCTCGCGACTGACTGCGGGTAGTGAGCATACAAATCTCTCCATGAAAGCACCAATTTATTAGATATTAAAGGAACCAAAGGCAATCTTCACTGAATCACTCCAAGAATTAAATAAGAGAAACATAATTAGAACGAAGGTTCACAAATGATCAAAACAACTCAAGAACACTGCTCCTACCAAAACAATAAGCCAACAGACGCCAAACCCTACTTGATTACTCTCCCTAATTACTGTACTCCCTGTTCAATTAATTGGGCCCATTACTAATATAATTAGGCCCGCCCACCAAGCATAACGGCCTTTCTTCAACCTTTGATAAACTTTGTCCGTTACATATATTTACTGAAGAAATGATTCGGGCAGGATCAGCAGCCTCATTATCCTCCCTTCTTAATCGACTAGATCCAATTATTCGGCAAACTGCTCACCTAGGAAGGTTATTAATTTCAGTTGTAATTTATGCATTTGACCTACTTATAGTTGTTGGAACCGATATATATATATATATATATATTTATATATATATATATAAATTATTTAGTTATTATGGAAATTCAATTAGCATTAAATGCTAATTTGGCTTGGGCAAAATTCAGCCCTTTTCGATCGTATTTTCGAGCCTCGATATTTATCCGATTAATGTTTTGAGATATATGACGTCGATCTACGTTTCGAGTAGATAATTATAATGTGCTTAATTTCTCGATTCCGATTTTCGGTGAGTGAGAAATAGTGGCTCGAAGTTTGGGGGGACAAAACTAATATGTTACCTAAAGTGGAGAAACTTACCTTATTCGGGTTTTGGAGAGTTATTACATTAATCATGTCCCACATCGATTAATGAATAATGTTTTGTGTGGTATTTAAGTCTCTACAATATTGTAGAAGACAACTAAGTGACATGTGGTGGGCTTGGGCCACACATGCTCATGCGCGCGAGCACTTTTCGCCGACCGCCTCACACGCGGCGCGCGGCGCGCCGCGCCGCACCACACCCCGGCTCCGGTTCGGGTCCGGTCCGGTCCGTGTCCGTGTCCGTGTCCGTGGACTTGGACTTGGACTTGGATCTTGACAATTGGTCCTTTGGGTGGTCCGTCGGGTCGTTCGCCGGGGTCGTTCGCCGGGTCGGGTCTTTGGGTCGGGTCTCGGGTCGGGCGGTGCAGTGGGACCGGCTGCACTTGGATTCCACTCCGTGGTGCGGTGCACTCGCCACACCCAAGTGTATCTTTTGGAAGGATCCGGAAGTGGCTCTTCGGCCAGCCCAACCTTCCATCTCTCCACCACTCCACTTACCATCCACGACCCTCCATCATTGATGACTCCAAAGAATCAACACTGGTGGAAGCCGCCTATAAATAGGAAGCCGCACTTCATTCCAAAACACACCAACAAGAATCATCTCGCATTTTCTTAGCTCATCCTAGCCGCTTCTTAGCTCCTCTTAGCTCAAGTCTCCAGCACTGTCCTCGCCGGAAAAGTCCTTGTCACGGAGCTCGAAGGTTTTGCGGTCTTTGCAATCTTCGAGACGTTCGTCGTTTTATCTTTGGGGACGATACGCCTACAACCGAGAGCACTACCGGGCGTATTTCGTCTTGCGGAGAGAGGACTCCTCGACTCGACGGTTTTGTTATTTTATTTCATTTTGTTATTTAATAGTTTACTTGTAATAGCAGTTTGTAATACCAACAATCGCAAGACGAAAAAATCTTACCTACTCAAGTCTGTAAACATGTCTTCTTCAAATGCTCCCCTCTCCGATGCTACCGCCGCGCGCCGCTGCGCCGCCACCAACCCCGCCGCATCGACGTCATTGCCTCCTCCGGCAACACTTGTTCCACCGACGTCCGTCCCTACACTGCTCCGGCCTTTGCTAATCCAACCCTAGCTGCCATTTCCGCCGCTACCGACGCCAGGATAGCACTTAACCGTGCTAATGCCGCTAACACGACATTCAACTTCATTGCTATGTCCTCTGCCTTGCAGAGCAACGTCCCATTTGGGAGTGTGAACCACCATGGTGTGGTGGGGGGTTCAAACCCGACCCTGACGGCACCTCTGCACTCGTCTAAAGTGATGCCCGCTGCCGAGAAGCCGGCCAAGTTTGGTGGAGCCGACTTCAAGAGGTGGCAACGAGAAGATGTTGTTCTATTTGACAACATTGGGGTTCACGATCGTGCCGATGGAGAATGCACCCGCCCCTCCAAGTGACAACGAAGAGAACTTGGAAGTCCGCATAGCCTATGATAATGGGTCGACTTCCGACTACTTTTGTAAAAACTTCTTGCTTGGTGGACTAGATGATAGTCTGTACGAGTGTATATGCAAATGTAAAGACCTCCAAGGCAATTTGGGAGGCACTTGAAAGAAAATACTGCATGCGACGATGCGGTACCAAGAAGTTTGTAGTCGCCAAGTTCTTGGACTACAAAATGGTGGACTCTCGACCGGTCATGGACCAAGTGCAAGAGTTCCAACTCATTGTCCATGATGTCCACGCCGAAGGTATGCTTTTGCCGGATGCTTTTATCGTGGCAACCGTAATTGAGAAGCTTCCCCGAGCCTGGAAGGACTTCAAGAGCTACTTGAAGCACAAGCGAAAGGAAATGACGCTTGAGGACCTTGTGGTTAAGCTCCGCATCGAGACCGACATGAGGACTCGAGATGGGAAGGGCAAAGCACCCGTGGAGCCAAGAGTCAACCTTGCCGAGAAAGGTGGCAACTCCAACAATGCTAAGAGAGGGCGTCCAAACAAAGAACCCCAAAGGGAAGGGCAAGGTGCAATCCCGCAAGTTTGAAGGGGACTTGCTACAATCGTGGCAAATCCGGCCACATGTCCAAGGACCGCCGAAAGCCGAAGAAGAAGAGGGCTCGTCAAGCCAATATGTTGGAGATTGACCTCACTGAAGCCGACCTTGCGGCCGTGGTCACTGAAGAAGCTAACGTCGTGGAGAATGAAGGGAAGTGGTATATTGATACCGCTGCCACGACACATGTTTGTGGTGACCGGAGCCGCTTCACCAACTACAAGAGCTGCCAAGGGAGGAAGCTCAACATGGGTAATCAAGCCTCATCTGAGGTTGTTGGCTATGGTACTGTGGTGCTAAGGTTGAGCTCCGGCAAGAACCTCACTCTTGGAGAGGTGCTGCATGTCCCCGATATCCGGAAAAATCTTGTGTCCGGCTCTGTACTAGTCAAGAGAGGGTTTAGACTAGTTTTTGAGTCTGACAAGTTTATTTTGACAAAATTTGGAATGTTTTTAGGAAAAGGTTACCTCTCTGAGGGCCTTTTCAAACTGTCTGTAATGGCGATACGCCAAGAGGCCATTGAGGCCAAAGATAATGGAAACGCAACTACTTCCTCTTACTTGATTGAGTGTTCCGATTTATGGCATTCTAGATTAGGACATGTTAATCTAAATGCTATAAAAAGATTAGTTAATCTCGATCTACTTAAAGTAAATGAGTTTAACAAAACTAAGTGTGAAGTTTGTGTTGAAGCAAAATTGGCTAAGCAACCATTTCATTCTGTAGAAAGGAACACAAAACCTCTAGAACTCATTCACACTGACGTATGTGACTTGAAGTTTGTACAAACTAGAGGTGGGAAAAAGTATTTTATTACTTTTATTGATGATCGCACCAAGTATTGTACTCTTTATCTTTTAAGGAGTAAAGATGAGGCGATTGAAGCTTTTTCTAACTTCAAAGCGAAGCCGAAAACCAACTTGATTGTAAAATCAAAATGGTATGAAGTGATAGAGGTGGAGAATATGTAGCTCCTTTTGAAGAGTTATGTAAGACAAGTGGTATTATTCATCAAACCACTGCCCCCTATTCGCCTCAATCAAATGGTGTAGCTGAAAGGAAGAACCGAACTCTAAAGGAGATGATGAATGCTTTGTTGATAAGTTCTGGACTGCCCCAGAACATGTGGGGGGAAGCCGTCTTGACGGCTAACTACTTATTAAACAAAATACCTCTAAAAGGTAGAGATGTAACTCCTTACGAGTTGTGGAAAGGAAGGAAACCTTCCTATAAATACCTCAAAGTGTGGGGGTGTTTGGCTAAGGTAGAAGTGCCTTTGCCGAAGCAAGTTACAATCGGACCTAAGACCGTCGATTGTATCTTTATAGGATATGCACTGAATAGTAGTGCATATCGATTTGTCATTCATAAGTCGGCTGTACCCGATATGAATGTTGGAACTACTATTGAGTCAAGGAATGCTATATTCTTTGAACATGTATATCCTTGTAAGAAGGATGATAAAATTGAGTCAAACTCTAGTGGTGAAGCAAGAGAAGTTGCTAGTAGTTTTAGAAATGTGGGGGTAGAACCCGATACACGTAAAAGGCAAGCTGTCGATCTTGAAACTTTAGAACCAAGACGTAGCACTAGAGCAAGAGTTGCTAAGGACTTTGGTCCTGATTATGTTGTCTTTCTTTTGGATGAAGAGCCGCGGTCTATAAAAGAAGCTCTTTCTAGACCCGATGGCCCACTTTGGCAAGAAGCTGTCCAAAGTGAAATTGATTCCATTATGCGGGAATCACACTTGGGTCTTAGCGAGACTTACCCGAAGGTTGCAAGGCCTTAGGATGTAAATGGATCCTAAAAAGAAAGTATAAGGCGAGATGGGTCAATTGATAAGTATAAAGCTCGTTTAGTGGTTAAAGGCTTTAAGCAAATTGAAGGATATGACTTCTTCGATACTTATTCGCCTGTAACGAGGATTACGTCTATCCGTGTGCTTCTCGCGATTGCTGCTTTGCACAATCTTGAGATTCACCAAATGGACGTGAAAACAGCCTTTCTAAATGGAGATTTAGAAGAGGAAATTTATATGGAACAACTTTGAAGGGTTCGTTGTACCGGTCAAGAGCGAAAGGTATGTAAGTTGGTGAAATCCCTATATGGGTTAAAACAAGCACCATTACAATGGCACTTGAAATTCGACGAGGCTATGTTGTCGAATGGCTTTAAGATTAATGAATGTGACAAGTGTGTTTACATAAAGAATACAAAGAATGGCTTTGTAATTGTTTGTCTTTATGTAGACGACATGTTAATTATGGGACAAAACCTTCAAGTCATAAATGACACCAAGCGTATGCTTAAAAGAAATTTCGATATGAAAGATATGGGAGTTGCTGATGTTATTCTTGGAGTAAAGATACAAAGAACTCCTAAAGGGATTGTTTTGTCTCAATCTCATTATATTGAGAAAGTACTTAAGAGGTTTAATGCCTTTGATAGTGCGCCGGCAAAGACTCCTCTAGAAGTTAATGTTCACTTGAGCAAGAATAGGGGTGATCCTGTTGCTCAAGAGGATTATGCTAGAGTCATTGGTTGTCTTATGTACATCACGAATTATACAAGGGCTGATCTAGCTTGTCCGGTGAACAAACTGAGTCGCTATACTAGTAATCCTAGTAGAGAACATTGGAAATCTCTTGTAAGAGTTCTGAGGTATTTGAAATACACTCTTAACTTTGGGCTGCACTACTCGCGACTCCCCAATACTTGAAGGGTACTGTGATGCAAATTGGATATCCGACACTAAAGACTCATTGTCAACTAGTGGTTATGTGTTCACTATAGGGGGAGGAGCTGTGTCGTGGAGATCCACGAAGCATGACGTGCATTGCCGGATCCACCATGGAATCGAATTTATTGCTTTAGATAAAGCCGGTGAGGAAGCCGAATGGCTCCGTAATTTTCTTGAAGATATTCCATGTTGGACGAAACCCGTGCCACCCGTGATGATTCATCGTGATAGCCAAGCGCCTATTGGTAGGGCCAAGAGTGGGTTGTATAATGGTAAATCGAGACATATTCGTCGTCGACATAATACCGTAAGACATTTGATCACGAGTGGGGTTATCTCTCGTAGACTATGTCAAGTCCATAGATAACTTAGCGGATCCGCTTACTAAGAGTTTGAATCGAGATCAAATGTATAAGCTCGTAGAGGGAATGGGAGTTAAATCCACACGTTAAAGACGATTATAGTGGATACCCAACCTTGTAGATTGGAGATCCCATGAACTTGGTTCAATGGGAAAACTAAGCTATATGAGTCCGTTGATACCACACTCAAATAGTCTATTCCCTAAAAGAGCTCGAGAGTGTTGGTGACCTGTCAAGTGGTGAGGTTAAGTCTTTGACTTTTAATGATTCTTGGATGCCTTGAGAAGGTGGAGTATGACAGGATACTCGAGTAAGAATCACCTATGTAAGTGAGAAGTGAGGGCCGCTTCTATGTAACACTTATGAATCCAAAGAGGTTGTCCATGGCCGTAAAAGGACACAAACGTGAGAACGGACGAGGTTGAGACTTTATAGTGTTAGTGTTATTGTCTCAGTATACACCATGGAGGAATAGTTCAAGGCCACGTGTCCACTAATCCGCCGGTATGCTCGATAGCACTGACTAAGGAAGGTTCAAGGTCACAAGCCACCTACCCTGATGCTTTATTGTCTCTTGAGGACAGAGCTGTGTGTCTGCATGCATGCATTTGGCTATTTCCACTCATGTGGGGGATTGTTGGAATCGATATATATATATATATTTATATATATATAAATAAATTATTTAGTTATTATGGAAATTCAATTAGCATTAAATGCTAATTTGGCTTGGGCAAAATTCAGCCCTTTTCGATCGTATTTTCGAGCCTCGATATTTATCCGATTAATGTTTTGAGATATATGACGTCGATCTACGTTTCGAGTAGATAATTATAATGTGCTTAATTTCTCGATTCCGATTTTCGGTGAGTGAGAAATAGTGGCTCGAAGTTTGGGGGGACAAAACTAATATGTTACCTAAAGTGGAGAAACTTACCTTATTCGGGTTTTGGAGAGTTATTACATTAATCATGTCCCACATCGATTAATGAATAATGTTTTGTGTGGTATTTAAGTCTCTACAATATTGTAGAAGACAACTAAGTGACATGTGGTGGGCTTGGGCCACACATGCTCATGCGCGCGAGCCTTTTCGCCGACCGCCTCACACGCGGCGCGGGCGCGCGCCTGCCACCGCACCGCCGCGCCCGTGCCGTGCCCGGCCCGGCTCGGCTCGGTTCCGGTTCGGGTCCGGTCCGGTCCGTGTCCGTGGACTTGGACTTGGACTTGGATCTTGGCAATTGGTCCTTTGGGTGGTCCGTCGGGTCGTTCGGCCGGGTCGGGTCTTTGGGTCGGGTGCCGGGTCGGGCGGTGCGGTGGACCGGGCCGCACCGGATTCCACTCCGTGGTGCAGATGCACCTGCCACACCCAAGTGTATCTTTTGGAAGGATCCGGAAGTGGCTCTTCGCCAGCCCAACCTTCCATCTCTCCACCACTCCACTTACCATCCACGACCCTCCATCATTGATGACTCCAAAGAATCAACACCGGTGGAAGTCGCCTATAAATAGGAAGCCGCATTTCATTCCAAAACACACCAACAAGAATCATCTCGCATTTTCTTAGCTCATCCTAGCCGCTTCTTAGCTCCTCTTAGCTCAAGTCTCCAGCGACTGTCCTCGCCGGAAAAGTCCTCGTTGCACGGAGCTCGAAGGTTTTGCGGTGCTTCGCAATCTTCGAGACGTTCGTCGTTTTATTTTTGGGGACGATACGCCTACAACCGAGAGCACTACCGGGGCGTATTTCGTCTTGCGGAGAGAGGACTCCTCGACTCGACGGTTTTGTTGTTTTATTTCATTTTGTTATTTAATAGTTTACTTGTAATAGCAGTTTGTAATACCTACAATAGTCATTTTTATTCCTCTTAAGAATTATTGCACCGGGGACCCCATCCTTGTCACTCAGTCGGATGAGGAATGTAATTTTTCTGAGATTACATGGAGATGTGAAAACATAGTTGTTGAGCTCTAACTATTGTCATTAGCTTACTGATGCATGTCCAATACTGTGTTTAGTTGGCAGGTCATCAGTCCAGTTGAAGTTGTTGGATATGTTGTTGTAGTAGATCATTTGCTTTCTATTCAGAATAAATCGTATTCAAGACCAACAATATTGGTTGCAGAAATTCCTAAGGGTGCTGTAGCAGTACTGACTCCTGACATGCCTGATGTTCTATCACATGTTTCTGTTCTAGCAAAGAATAGTAAGGTTTTATTTCTATTACCTCATTAGTTATTCAGCACAATTGATTTTCTTACAATGTACCCTTTATCTCCTAATGAGTTTTCTGTTTCTTATAGGTTTGTTTCGCCACTTGCTTCGATTCCAATATATTGGCTAACATTGAGGCACATGAAGGGAAGTTATTGCAAATTAAACCTACGTCTGCAGATGTGGTATACTGGTATGAAGATGCAATAATTCCGGCATGCCTTGGCCTGGTGATGAAGGCGTAGAGAGATGGGAACAAGCATGGGTGGCCATAAAGAAGGTAGGAATGTATATAAAAGACATTAACGTTCACAAGTTATGCCTTGGCCCACTGCTTTTTCTCTATTTCTATGTGTGGGCCTCAAAATGGAACGAGAGGGAATACTTCAGCACAATTGGCCTTTTTATAAGGCGATCCTTAATTTTCCGATCAGATTCTAATAGTGAAGATCTAGAAGGTTATGTTGGTGCTGGTCTTTATGATAGGAAAAGTCCTGTTTCGACAATTGTTATCTTACTTGCCGAATGAAAACTATTGACCCTAGTTATTCACTTTCATGCTAGGAATTCTTAAAAGTTAGAACCGCAGATTAGTGCTTGAGTTTGTAACGGTGTCAACAGATGTAGCACTTCAGTAGTGTTGAATTATTCAGAAACGCAGCTCCTGCAGCATGGTATAATAGGAATATACTCTCCTTAACATTTGTTGCAGTGTTCAATGGACGAGGATGATAAAGTGGTGCTCGACTACTCTTCTGATGCGTTAATCGTTGATAGCAACTTCCGTCATTCAATTCTCTCTAGCATAGCCCGTGCAGGAAGTGCCATTGAGGAGCTATATGGATCTCCCCAAGATATTGAAGGTGTTGTTAATTAAGGATGGGGAAATTTATGTAGTCCAAACAAGACCTCAGTTGTGATCTAAATCACTTGGCTTGTAGTGTTTATGGAGGAAGAGCAAATCAAAAGAGGTTTCTCTATAAACTTCACTCCATGTTTAGGGCATTTTATTCTATTGGACAGATGTAGTAAGTTCCTGAAAAGAATCAGGTAATCGTAGTTAATTATATAGTCATACTCAACTTAATATATACTTAATTTACAGTACTTTTTCTGGTTTTTGCAGGTGCTTTCTTTTCCTTAATTTCAACTTATCCATGTACAAGTAGGGGGTGCAACATGATGTTGATGGCAAGGGCGGATGAAGTAGTTAGCTGGGCTGGGCTCCAGCTCAGTGCAACCCAGCCCGAGAAGATTTAATTTATTTAAAATAACTATTATTCAGCCCACTCAAGCCCACTTCAAATTGCATTTCAACCGAATAAATATTTTATGGCCCAACTCCTTTGTACTCAAATTGTTTTTGCCACATACATGACCAATTTGCTAATTCCAGGCCAGGTTTTATTTGCTATTAATAGGCCCAACTCGCTATTTTACGGTCCAATTTTTCTTGATATGTGCAGCTCCAATCTTTTTTTTTTTCTAAGGCCTAACTCATTATTCTCACCGAGTAGCCATAAAGTGAAATACTTGTTTTTTTATCCTAAAAGTAATAAATGCTATAAACTTCTATACACTATCTAATTTTGACTTCACCCAATTCATTAACCAACAAATCACAATGGCGTTGATTCTCTTCTTCGAGTTCGACCCTCGGACTTCGAGTTCGAGTTCGACCCTCCGGCGCCGGCAAATCCTCTGATTCTCTTCTACGACCCTCGGACTTGACACAGGATAGCAAGAGGGAGTCTTGCCCTAGCGCTAATCTAACCACTTCCTCCTCCCCTCGATCTTGTATGAGTCTTCAATTGACATTGGTTTCTGCAGCTAAGGATATCACCGTTGTTTGGAAATTCATATCTCATTTTGGATAATGTTGTTACCATTATAACTTCTTCACCAAGGCGTGTTTCTCATCTACATGCCGCTCAAAGAGAGGAAATCCAGAATTTATTGGCTGCAGAGGAGCTTGATTCTGGACGTGGTGCCAATCAAATTGGTAATTTGCAGCGAGCCGGAGCTACTCGTTGGGGTTCACACTACAGCTCTGTGAAGAGTTTGATAGGTATGTATGTTGCAACTTGCAAAGTATTTGAATTTCTCATTGAACACTCTCAAAGTGTAAGATCTAAGGCTGAAATTGAAGGTGTTTACCAGAATATGACGAGCTTTGAATTTGTATTCACTTTGCACTTGTTGCATAAGATTATGAGAATTACAGATTCTCTTTGTCAAGTTCTTCAAAGAAAAACTCAAGATATTTTGAAGGCTATTTCATTTGTATCTAGTACTAAAATAATTCTTCAAGAATTGAGAGAGTGTGGTTGGGAAGCGTTTCTCGAAGAACTCAAGGTTTTTTGCTTGAAGAATGGTGTTGATGTCCCTAATTTGGATTCTACATATAAGGTTGGTCGTTCTCGTGGGCAAACTACAATTGAACATCATTATCATTTTGATGTTTTCAATGGAGCAATAGATCACATCTTGATGGAGTTGAATACCAGATTTAATGATGTGTCTATTGAATTGCTTTCTCTAAGTGTGGCGTTAGATCCGAAAGATTCTTTCAAATCATTCAACAGTGGTGATATTTGCAAACTTGCAAGGAAATTCTATCCTGAAGACTTCACTAATCAAGATATTGTTACATTAGAGTATGAGTTGCTACACTATAAGCATGATGTGGTGGTGAAGCAAGAGTTTCAAGTTTTTACACTTGTTGAGTTGAGTCAACTACTTACTAGTAGTGGAAGATCGAAGACCTATTGTATGTTAACTAGATTGATTAATCTTGTTTTGACTTTACCGGTTTCCACTGCTACTACGAAATGAGCATTCTCCAAAATGAAGCAGGTGAAGACGGCACTTCGTAACAAGATGGGAGATGAGTTAATTGAAGATTCGTTGATGCTTTGTATTGAGAGAGACTTTGTTAAAGATATAGATATAGACTCAGTTATTGATGAGTTTTATGCATTGAAATCTCGTAGGGCACAACTTATGTAGACATTAAAATAATATTTTTATATTTAACGAGTTGAAATTTTACAGTTTAGCCCACCTCAGTATAGATTTCTGAATTCGCCACTGGTTGATGGACCCAAAAATATGATTTAGTAGCATGTCCATCATCCCACCAGCCAAAAGCAAGAATCGACAGATTCAGGAAAATCTCCACTTTGGACGTTTACTGAAGACTCACTGTGGATGCACTTTCTTTTCTATTTTCTTGTGGTTTGGGGGGTGGCGGTAAGTCTATAGCTAGTGTGATATCGATATATATCTAGACTCTGCGCATAATGATTGCTTACCATTCATCTTTAGGCTCGAAATTCCTTAATTTATGTTTTAAAGCATCACTTTGTACTATTAAATACTACTATTAATTACTCTTTAAGTTTGTGATGAATAGTCACTTTGTAAACTATTCTATACCAAATATAGTTTTTCTTTTTCCTTCAATTTTGGGAAAAAATTTAACGATGTGTATATGATAAGAGTTTGTGATATTCTTTCCATTTTTTCAAGTTCTTTGATTAATGATTCTTGAAATGAATTGACATTTGACCCCTCAGTTTTTGTAAAGAAATCTAGTACTTGAAGATTCTCTAAAAAGCACTTTTATAGTCCATTGGTTTTCATTTCTCTCAATCCCTCTCTTTCATACAAACTCCAAACTCTTAAGTCCGTCCATATTTATCTCATTATTCTCTTCTATGATTTTCGCTTGTGCCTTCGTAGACTATTATTTATTGGTTCAGCTATTAATGAACCACGTAAAAGATGTAACATGCAGTTATTGAATATATTTAGTGCAAGTTATTTTTAGTGCGCCAAGTCAAATAATTGGTCTACTGAGATGATAATGCATGGAAATCATACTTCAGTATTTATTAAGTCTGAGATACATACGTACTGAAATTGAAATTTGTGTCAATAAGATGTAAAAATAATGGAGATTCAACAACCAACACACAGACACCATAATTTTGCCTATTTATCACCAACTCTAGTAATCAATTCTACTATATAGAGACAAGAAATAAAATATGCATCTGCATGCTACTATATCAATTGTCAGCTGCAAATTATCTGAAAGTAAAAATAATATTTATTCTATATTATGAGAAGAGGAGACATTATTCTCTTTGAAGTAAAGAAACGGAAAGTTATTTTTAAATACTATGAAAATGTTCGAAAAAATAAATAACAAGAATTAAACCACTTTAAAACACGTTACTATTGGAAAACTTGTTTTTCTTATTGGAGTTTTACAAAACATATGAGAGATGGAAATGGTTGTGACATACAATTGGATACATGACATGACGGAATTGGAAATTAAATTTCACGAGGACTAAATTATACTCCCTCTGTCCCGCTATTTCTGTCCTACTTGCCTAATCGGCCTGTCCCGCTATTTCTGTCATCTTTCCTAAAATAGTAAAAATTACTTTTAAACATAAAATGAAGTGGGTTTCCTTACTCACTACTCAACCCCCACATTCTTATACTCTCTCTCTCTTCAAAAATCTATCTCTCACTCGATTATGTTCCGCTCCGAACTCAGAAAATTATAATTTTTATCTTTTTGAAAACTTTAGATTATTTCTTCAAATACAATATAAAAAAAATATAAAAAATAAAAATCGATTGCATTTCACTAGCCTTGCAAAATTTTGGATAATTCTCATTTCTTTCCACCAACCACTCCTCGAAAACTGTGTCATTTTCTTTATACAATTAAAACTCATAAAATACACACTAAATTAAAATTTCTTAATCTCCGTGCCGAAGTCAACTGGGACGTTTTTAGCGGGACGGAGGAGGGAGTATGAAAGTATGAGTGCTTTCATAACTATAAAGGGTATATAAAACTCAACGGATGAACACTCATTAGCATTACTATAGGTCTCAATGCTTGGATAGGACCGCAAAATAATGGGAAATCTAAAAAATTGCGCATGCATATGCATGAATGCTAAATAACCATGCGCATGCCCAACAACTACAACTACGTACTATTTCCATTACAAATTCACGCTTGTCAACGCAAATCCCAGCTTCTAAAGGAAATCCCACGCCATCAAATTATATTTTTAATCCATGCCTCAATAATTAATCGCCATGCAAATATGCAACCAACCCCTTAAAGAAATTACAAATTCATTATAAATATTTCTCGAACTTCCACCTCAGAAAAATGAAAAATGAAAAAAGTAATTCGAAAATACACATAAAGAACATCTTGGGAGTGAGAAAGAGAAACATCACAAAACATGTCTAATGTAATTCCTTTCTGTCTTCAATACCCACCATTCACATTTCACTCAATATTTTACTCCACTCAAAAAGTTAAAGTTCAGTCCTTTCTCCCTCCACACTGAACAATTTAACTACCCCCCAATCTCATATTTATATCTCCCAATCCCACATCGACTAAACTCTAAAAAACCCAATAATTTCTGCGTTGAAGTTATACATTCTACAAGAGCATAAAAAGTTGTGCTTCCATTTTTAAAAATATTTCTACTCCAAAAACATCAGATTTGTGGATGGATTTGCAGTTTGCAAATTCTGAGAAGACTTATTTGGATTCGGAGAGACAACATGAATATCTACAAAATCAGACAGATATGTTACGAGGAAGAAGAAGCTTCCAGAACCCACCAAAAATAGGCAGCATCTCACCAATCATCTCCGCCTTTGTTTTCTTCCTCTTCTTCATCTCCGCCGTCTGTCCCGTCCGATCGGTTAACTTCAACGACACCAACCAAGACTTCCGGCCGTCGAAAAAGTTCATCAGATCTCATCTCGCCAAAATCAACAAGCCCGCCGTCAAGACAATTCACGTAAGTTCGTTTGTCTTTGTCCCTCCTTTGCTTTTGTCCTGTCTACACAATCTTTAACCAAACCGTTAGTTAATGTTTTGCACAGAGCCCAGATGGTGACGTCATAGACTGCGTGGCGTCGCATAAACAACCGGCTTTCGATCATCCCAAATTAAAAGGACAGAAGCCATTGGTAACTACAAAAAAGAAAAGAAAAGAAAAACATAACTAAATGTTCATGTTAATTCTTAGCAGAATATTGAGAAGATACTGATTTTTCTTTTGAATTTTCTTGAGTTTAGGATCCGCCGGAAAAGCCGAAATGGCGGCACAAATCAAGAAGTGTGTTTGAAGAGAATTTCCAAGTATGGAGCATGTCTAATGAGTTCTGTCCAGAAGGAAGTATTCCGATTAGAAGAACTCGAGAGGAAGACATTCTGAGAGCCAGCTCCGTTCAACGGTTCGGGAAGAAGATATTACGGTCCGTCCGGAGAGACACTTCCAGTTCCAGCAACGGCCATGAAGTGAGTTTTGTATTTATTTATAGGCCGTTTGACGGGTCAAGATTAGTTGGACTAATGGTGAGTTAATGAATTTGCAGCATGCAGTCGGATATGTGAGTGGGGATGAATATTATGGAGCAAAAGCAAGTATAAATGTTTGGGCTCCAGTTGTTGCAAATCAATATGAATTCAGCTTGTCACAAATGTGGGTTATAGCAGGCTCATTTGGAGATGATCTCAATACTATTGAAGCTGGTTGGCAGGTATGTATATGTTCGTGTTGAATTACGGTTTTACAAAATAAAGAATTGAATTTTTGGTTCGATTTAACAAAATTTATCATCAGGTAAGTCCGGAGCTATATGGGGACAAGTATCCTAGGTTCTTCACATACTGGACGGTAAGTTTGACTGGTCTTATGCTTGCTAATTAAGGAGATTTGATGTTTGATTAAGGACTAATCATTTCGGTAGGCGTGCAAAGAGTTTAATTATGATGATTAGTTTTTAATTATTACAATTGATTAATTTAATTATGTGAATGAATTCAGAGCGATGCCTATCAAGCAACAGGCTGCTATAATTTGCTGTGCTCGGGATTTGTTCAGACAAATAATAAAATAGCAATAGGTGCAGCAATTTCACCAACTTCATCTTATAACGGTGGCCAATTTGACATTAGCTTGTTAGTATGGAAGGTAATTTCACTATTTTTATTATTAATATTTGTGAAATCTTTAATGATACAAATTATACATTTATATACATATATGATACATCAAGTATATTTAGTGGGAAATACATATTAGTCATTAAACAATATAAATGAATTATAATGTTTCAATCCACTTGATTTTTTTTGAAATTTTCTTTTTTATGATGAGAAAAATCCGTAATCTGTATTTGAGATGGTAATTGAAAAGAACTCTTTTTTTGATAGTGGGGATTCACTTTCATCATGCATGTTTACCACCTAGCTAACATACGCATGTTAGTGAGATACACCATACGCAGCATTTCTCTTACCGTAGAATTACTCCATCGACACCATTATTTTGCTTTGTGCCTTTTTATGCTTTCTATGATTCTTCCCTTTCTTCTTTTTCAAGCTGAGATTTTTCTCAATCTAGTCCTTCTTCTTTGTTACTTCTTCGATTTAGACACCTCCAATCTAAACATTCCTATTTCTCATCAAACCTAGCTAGTTAGACTTAACAGGTCAAGACGAGTCGGATAATACTTCTACCTGGATTCAAAAATTACACAAAAAAATTCGGAACTTGGCACGATTTTAAAGGATGCCCCCCATTGGATCCGTCTGGCCCTAAATTGCAGATTTCAAACCACTATCTTCCTAAATTACAAATTTCTCCCTCTAATTCTTAATTTTGGATCCTCCCTTAACTAGTCAAATGGTCTCATACAAGTTTTTATGATAATTACATAAGAATTGAATTATTTTGCAGGATCCCAAGCATGGAAATTGGTGGCTAGAGTTTGGAAATGGCATTTTAGTTGGTTACTGGCCCTCTTTTTTGTTCACACACCTTAGGGATCACGCAAGTATGGTTCAATTTGGGGGAGAAATTGTAAATAGTGAAAGTTCGAGTTCACACACGTCGACCCAAATGGGAAGCGGGCATTTTGCAGGAGAAGGGTTCGGAAAAGCGTCTTATTTCCGAAACCTTCAAGTTGTTGATTGGGATAACAATTTGGTCCCATTGTCAAACATTCGAGTTTTGGCCGACCACCCAAACTGTTATGATATACAAGGGGGTGTTAACAAGGCTTGGGGTAATTATTTTTACTACGGAGGACCAGGGAAAAACCCCAAGTGTCCGTAGAATACACGAGGAGATTATTCTTTCTATTTTTATTTTTCACCTAACAGGTGATTTATTAATTAATTGTATTAGCTTTTGGTGCTTGTAAATGGTAAATGGAAGTATTTAATTTACTGTGATTTTGTTCTCTCGCTCTAGATTAAAGCATTTAGATAAGATCCAAGAGAACTGCACACAGAATTACATACTATTCGTGTATAAAACATTAGATTGGAGAAGTCTTAAAAAAAATGATCCCAAGAGAAAACAACATGAGTTTTAATAAATTGGGATGTCCATCTAAATTGACAATATCATGGAACTGGTGGCGACAATTAAGTTGATGAGATTACCTTTATAATCTTCATTTTCAAGAGATCCTGAAACTTGGATGATGATAAAATAGTTTATTATCTCTTAGCAAAAAAAAAACAACCTAAAAGATCAAGAAATCGATCAACAAAGCCAGTCTAGCCAAAAGAAGAGAAGGGAGGAGAAATCATGTGCAACCATTGTTCAGTCGACATCCCTAGTCAGTGTCACTAAAAGGTATCTATATCTTGGAGAGGGACAATATATGTTTGAAGGCATGTTAGTATTGATATTACTCTTAAAAACATAAATAATAATGCTAGCATTTTAAATTTAATTGCAATATGAATTAGAGAAAGACCAATTAATGTCTATCAAGTATGTAAAGTTAGAATGGAATCATGATTTTACTTGATTCACAAGCGAACACATAATTAATTGGTCATCAAGAGTTCTTCAATTGTCGGTCACACTGCCCACACCGAAAGCCAGTAGTAGATAATAATAATAATAATAATAATAATAATAATAATAATAATAATAATAATAATAATAATAATAATAATAATAATAATATATGCAATACTTAGTAATTTTTCATTTCAAGATTTTAATATTTTTGTACTAATTCTATATCGCATGTAGCAAAAACCCAGAAAAATTTATATATGGCACATGTATACGTTTTCAAATCAACAATATCAATATCAACCTAATTAATTTTATATTTTCATTAAATCTAGAAATAAAACCAAGCCACAAGGCACTTATAAACGTGGGCTTTCACGACTGCCCACTTATATATGTTGGCTTCATACCACAGCCCAATTCTTGTTTCCCAGGCCAATATTTCTAAATTATGAAAAATAGTCTAAAATTAATTTGCGTGAAGGTAAGAGTAAATCAATAAAATTAAATTCAAATCATTAAAAAAATGTAGATTTAAAATATGATTTTCTTTATGAAACAATATTAACTTACAAAACTAACATGTTTTGTCGTTTTGACACATGCATTGTATGACATATCACATGGGCATGTGTAATCATGGCTTGAACATGCCATTCATCTTCTTCATTGAACATGTTTTCATGTCTCCTCCTTGAGATTATTTTTTAATTATCTTATCAAATCTGCACTATTAATCATTTATAACCAATATACTATTACGATACAAATTTAACAAATATAATGCCAACTATGTAATCCAAGATAGTAATGATTACAATGTTGTGCTGTTTGGCATTATCTTTTTAAATAATCTTTGAGTTATTCCCGAACATTTATAATCCTAACAAATTAAGGTTGCATATATAGATAAATAATCAGAATAACTCGAAACTCAAATGAAATGGCGCAATTTTGGGCAATAGAATCTTCCAAGTTTTAGTATTGGGCTTCTCTCTGGAGTTAATTTAATGTCGTATTAAGTTGTCGGCATATAGTTTGACCAGGATTATATGACTTCATATTCTGTTGAGTATCATTTATAATTGACGATTAAACTTAAATCATAATTTAAATGGACTTGAATTAATTAATGACCGAAAGTAAAAATGTTAATGATATGCCGACCAATAGCAGGCGAGTACATCACAATTTATAGCTTGAAATTGATAACATATTAGATATAATATTAAAACTTACTCAATATACAATAAATTTTGGACCTGTAAATGTGTACACGTAGGACAGTAGATCCCGAATGGACATAGCAGGGCGGCGGCCATCCATGTTGATGAATTATTTTGTCATAAATGGAGCAATATGTTTCAGATCAGTGTATATATGCATGTGACTAAATATAACAAATAATACAAGGTTTAGCTTTTGTCCACATATACTCGAACACACATAAAATGCATTCAACAAACTGTCAACTATGTCCTAATGGGATGACATAGCGGCGAAGATTGATGGTCCGGAACCAGAAAGGTTATGAGTTCAAATTCCATTGAACACGCTCCGCACACCAAAGGTGGCGGCATGAGGTTCTCATCCTAAAAAAAAATAATAATAATGTAATTAAAGCAGGCCAAGTCATGTAGGTCGACCTATTTATTTGAATAACATTTACTTTTATATAAAGTTCGTTAATATAATTTTTATTAAAGGATACAGATCGTGTGTGAACATTCAAAATCCTCAATCATATATCTATTGCTTAAAAAATCTAACAAAACATTATACATAATTATATAAAATACGAGTGTAAAATTTATAGACTTAAATATGCTTCCGGAGCATAGCTAAATATATCAGGCTTTGAAATACTTAAAAGTCTATAATTAATAGACACTGTGTAGATTTGGAATGTCTATTATGAGGGTTTTAGAATAGTGTTATGATAAACTTAAGATATTTGGATTAGACATATTATTTTCAAAATTTTAGAATCACATCTAAAAATTAGAGGATTCTCTCAAGTTTGAAGTAATTGACGGATTTTAATTTTGATCAAAATCCATTATCTAATTCTCATTTTAAATCGTAATGTTGTAGATAATATTTATTATATATATGATGATCATATCTAAACCCTAACAACCTATCTTGTACTCTATAAATAGATGTTACCACCCTCATAATAATACACATTTATTTTCTCGTTCTCTCTATTGTTATCTACTTCTCTTTAGTTTATAACACGTTATCAGCACGAAAACGCTCTTCTTCCTAAAGAAGATATCCACGAATCGAAAGGCAAAAGGTATAATTTTCTCGCACCATTATTTTAATTGTTGTGCCTCGTCTCCATTCCATTAACTTTAATTATTTATTTATTGGTTACGTATCCAATTAGAGTTCTTTAAAAAAATATTTGATTGGAGTGATATTTTTGTACAACAATATCATAAGATGTTCATTTAATTTCGGATTGATTCCTCTTATTATATAGTTATTATTGTTGCTCCTGAAGTAACACAATACACTAATTGAAGGAAATATGAGGGGAAAATCGATTACCTTCCTCCTTCGTATGTTGTTGCAGCTCTGATTGTTGCTCGTGTGTCAGATCTTCTGATCTGTGTCCCGATATTTATCTCCCTCTGGGTGGTCAGAGAACTAGAGAAAATCAAGATTATCTCTCTCTCTCTCTCTCTCGAACGGCATGCGCGTGAGTATGAAATATTGTGTATCTGTTTATGAACAAAATACTAATATATATAGGCTTCAAAAGCCAATATAATATTAATATTTGTAACCCATTAATTTAATTATATCTCTAATGGGCTTCTACATAATTAGTCAATAATATAATTAATTAATCTATTGGGCTACTAATATTTATCAATTAATTGCCCCAGCCAATTAATTTCGCGATGACGTTCACCATAGTAGGTCAAAGTGATAGATAGTCAAATGCACTCAGCTGAAGTCTTACCAAGCTTAAGACCAACTAAGTCACTGAGATCTTGGTTCTCCACTAAGGTCAGTTAGGAGAACACATCTCACTGTGATCCATCAATACACCACCTTAAGTGTACCAGTAAAGACAAGCAACCAAGACAAGACACTTCTTATCTAAGCTGCAGCTTAAAGCGACAATTTATCCTGAAGTTGTCTCAGCTGTGATAATTGATAATTGTTTATATCTTGTAGTCCAACCAATTTGTGTAGTCTTCTGTGATACCCGACACACTACACAAATCCAACTTTTGTACAAGATAAAGGATTACATGTGCAAATATATATATTTATCAGATAGGAGAATAAAATAGTGGTAGGGACAAAAACACATTATATACAAGCATAAAAAACTGCTTCCAATATACAAAATCCCAACACTAATATTCCTAAAGAATATTACATGCTCCTGAAGAGCAATTGAAAAACATATTTTTAACTTAACTTGTTGCTCCAGAAGTAGCACAATCCATATTCCTGAAGAATCACTTTGACAAACATGGATTTTTCCTAGTTTATAGCGTGTTTAGATGTCGATTTTAGATGGAAAATCATGTTTGGAACAAGTATTTGGATTGAATTTGCTTAATCTTGTGGAATGTGATACTTGTTTGCTTTTTTGTTGAAATTGCAGAAAAATTGGTAAAAATCATGGTGTTTGAACATAATGGAGTTAAAGTGCAGCTATATACGAGTAAATGGACGAAGACGACTCGAGATTTGGATTTGAAACGAGTGAGAACGAGTCAAAAGAAGTTGGAGCTGTAAGCTGTGACGATCCAGATGCGACTGCGTGAGGGTCATCACAGTGGAGATTAAAGAAAGCAGGACGCGACCCGGATGCAACCGCGTGCGGGCGTTACGAATGGATGAAAAAGACATGTCTGCTACCCCGACGCGACCGCGTCGGGGTCGTTTTCGGCTGCTGTTTTATTCTGCGGGAATTACATAAAAGCCCTTACTTAGGGCTAAGATTTGGAAGCTATATAAATCCCAAGGGGGCGCCGCTCAACATATCTTTTCTCATATATTTTACTTTCAAAAATCCTACAACCTTTGGGAGAGCTCTTGAAGAGAAGAGAGGAAGGAAGAAGATCAAGAAATTCAAGTTCAACACGATCAAGACTCTAATTTTCTTCTGCGGTTTCTTTTGCCTGCGAACATGAATTCTTGTGATTTTGCTGATTTTGTTGCTTTGTCTATGAGTAGCTAAATCTTTTTATTCTAGGGTTAGAAAGTAAGTGGATGATTTAACTGCGGATCTTTTGCGAATCAATTACGCTATTTGTTCCTCCTTCTTGTGTTCATGTTTTAATTGTTTGTTTAGTTGCTTGATCACCAATTAAACATAATTTGTTGTGTTGATTCGAGATTCGAGAGAGGAGAATTAATGCTTGATCTAGGATACAAGACATGTTAATCATTCAACGCCCAAAAGGTTTGATGTTAATGTGAGAACAATATATCCTATGAGCTTTTAGGAGTAACAGGCTAGTAATTACTTGGAGATAATTTTACGAACATGTTATCTACAGTCTAGGTACACCCAAAAGCTTACTTAGGCTAATTTGTGATTGTTTTAGGAGATAATAAGTCTTGTTAGTGATTGATTGGCTAAAGTGAAGTTTGATAAATCATCTACTGAAATCGAATCCCTAGAATAAGCTTCCCCGTATTTTCTTCTAAGTTCATTTAGTTAGTTATTTTGATTGTTATTTTTTAGGTTTAGAAACTCATCAATTTTCGAAGTCTAAATAGAGGATAACAATAGGAATTAGTATTCACTACTCTATCTACAATTGCACCCGTACACTTGCGGCGTGTCAATAAATTAGCGAACACTCTTAATTTCCATGAATGCTCGATTTCTATAAGAAATGTAGCACTTTGTAAAATTACAATTTCAAAAATAAAGAGATCAGTTCCATCAAGAAGATTTGCCTTGATAAAGCGAGTGAGCTTATTAAACTCCAAGTTCCTCGTGAAGAGGATTTGATATTATATGGCTTTGGAATTGCTATAAAATAATTAGTTGCTCATATCAATACCGAAATTGATATTTGTCCGTATAAAAACGAGTCTCATATTAAGATTGTTATTATGATAAAATAACGTTCCCAACATTAGGTGGAACATATGTCACATTTGGATTCCTGAAGTAATCAATGTAAAATCTACATCCAACAAAAAAGACTAGTCACATTTGGATTCCAGAAGTAACCAATGTGAACAAGTTGAAAGATTCATTTGCAAAATATTGTGAATCAACTTCTTGATGCTTTAGTATGTGTTTAGAAGAAGTGACAATGTTATACATTTGCTATAAATACCCCCGCACAAATTAATGTCCCTGAAGGACAAGTACAAATGGTAGCAAATGAATATAAAATTCGTCAAAAATATGGTCGACCAATTGGTTCTAAAAGAAATTTTGTGTCTAAGAAAATGGCACAACATATGAACCAAACAATGACGATAATGGTTAATTAATCAAATGAGGACTACAAGCGTCTGAAAATATTGAGATCTCAAAATATTGGAGATATCAAATATCGTCGTGGACGCATGACAATATTTTCTCCTTTAATATGACTCTCAAAATGATAAAAGATGGTCCTCAACGACAATCTATAAGAAATTGTCAAGATAGATATAATTAACCAAAGAGGAAAGAAGTCATAAAAGGTGAATTATTCCCTAGTTCCAAAATTTGGAAAAATATCCCAAAATGATATAAATGTGTCTTTGTTAGAAAGAGAAATAAAAATTACGAATAGGGAAATACTCTTAACACAATGTTTCTCTCAAAGATCGGGAATTAATTATATACGCTCCCATAATAGACGCCATTGTATTTTAGAATTTGATTAACTACTTATGTCATAAAAGGCTTGCTATGCTCCTTATAGATGTAGTAAGTATTTATCAATATAATTCACTAGATAGTGACATATATATAAATATTCCTGAAGGATTTAACTTGCTCAAAGCATGTAAGTCAAGAAGATGTTTTCAATTAGACTGCAAAAGTAATTGTAAGGGCTGAAATAGTACAGTCGTATATGATATAATAAGAACAACGAGTATCCCTTGACAAAAGGGTACAAAAATGATAAGTTGAGTTTGATTGAAACTCCTGAAGAGCATAATACTTATATGTATAGTCCGTCCAAATGACTTACATAGAAAAAATAATTATGAATTATTTTTTTCATTGATAATCTTACTCATATCATTATCGGCATTAGGGGAGAGATATGAAATATAAATGATAGAATGCCGCACATATCTCGCTGGATTAATTATTAGATTCACGCACTATGAACCAGAAGTTCATCAAGTTATTTAGTGCAAAAAGAGTGACTAAAATCTCATATACCCGTGTATATGCACCTTTAAAGAACTGAAGTTCCTTATAGACAAAATAAATCAACTAATTCTCATTGACGTCAAAAGTGTGAGAGATTTACTAGTGCTAAGAGATAAGAAGTCCGCAGAATACAAAATTAGAACACATCACTCCAAATTCCTCCTGAAGAAGATATGCAAATCATTATGTACAAAAGTATTTGATGAATCAACTTATGCCTAAAGACGGAGTTAGAATCAAAAGACTTGGGTTGAACTAATAATTATCTCGACATGTAGATCGAGCATCTCCCTGATGGAGTTATGATAGTCAACCTACCTAAAAGGTCTTTAAAGAGATTTTATTGTATCGCATCCACATAGCTACCTAATGGTTGCTTCAATCACTTGAAGTTGATGGAGACTCATTTAGACATATAGAAGATAACAAAGATGTTTTATGACCAGAAGTTCTTTACTTATGTGGAATTGGAGAATTTGAAATGGTATTGACCATCATTTGTTATATTCGAGACAAACATGTTATTCTCTATGAAAATAGTTAAACTTTTGTTGCAC
Source organism: Lavandula angustifolia (assembly GCA_028984105.1). Classification (NCBI taxonomy): domain Eukaryota; kingdom Viridiplantae; phylum Streptophyta; class Magnoliopsida; order Lamiales; family Lamiaceae; genus Lavandula; species Lavandula angustifolia. The sequence continues at coordinate 5,105,051 of CM054811.1, forward strand.
ATATTAGTTTAGACCTTGAAGATAACCTTGAAGACTGTTAGTTTAGACCTTGAAGATAACCCTGAAGATTAGACTGACTCCTAAAGATCAAATGGTTGTACTCTTTTTTCCTTTCTAAGTTTTTCTCGAAGGGGTTTCTTAGTTAAGGTTTTTAACGAGGCATCCAATGCAACACACGAGTAAATGAGTCATTGAGATTGATTCATAAAAGAGTCAATGCAACACATGATCTCCAAAAGAGTGGCGGCATCAACATTCAGCAAATTCGCTCAAGTGACAATCTAGCTGATTCTTTTACAATGGTATTATCAACGTCAACATTCAAGAAATTGGTACACGAGATTGATATGCGCCGACTTAAGGATCAAGAATGAATATATTGAGGTGGAGCAGTTGTACTCTTTTTCCTTGAACCAGTTTTTATCCTAATGAGTTTTTCTGACAAGGTTTTAACGAGACAGCAATTTCTGTTTAGGGATGGTCCATCAAGGGGGAGTGTTGTAGATAAGATTTATTATATATATGATGACCATATCTAAACCCTAGCAGCCTATCTTGTACTCTATAAATAGAGGTCACCACCCTCATAATACAACACATTAATTTTTCCGTTCTCTCTATTGTTCTCTACTTCTCTTTACTTTATACCAAGAAAATGATTGTGAACATAATTCCATAGTTTTGAGTAGTAGGCTCCGTCTTTTCAAATCAGCATATTTCTAATGCTACATAACTATATATGAGTACAGATGGCGTTCAAGCGGAAAGTAACTGAGAACAGAGGATCTTGATCTGGATTTATCCCCATAAATTAAGAACGTGATGCTGGATTCCAATACCTTAATTATATTTTCAATTATATATGTCCCTCTATATATGTAATCAACAAACATAACTAAACAACACCGTCTCAAAACTAGACTGTGAATCAAATTCTCCGACAAGAAACATCAGAATGTGCGGCACATACGAAGTCATCGCCACCAAGCCTTCACCGGAAAATGGGTCCCACCCTATTGCCGGAACCAATGGCTCCGCGCCAAATCATCACCACCCTCCTCAACCCGTCATCTCTCTCGATCAGTACGTGATCTTTTTGTTTGTATTTTTTATAATGAACTAGAATTAATTTTTTATTTCGACAGTGGCGATCCGACAATGTACGAATCTTACTGGAATGAATTCGGATCCAGATGCAGTGTGACTATGTCCGGATCTCAGTCTCTGAGTTACTTCAGCAACGGCAAAAAACTCTGCTGGTTTTTGGAGCAGAAGCTCGATGAGGAGATCAAGAAGCTCCATAGCGCCGCCGCCAACGCCATCGTGGACGGCCGCCACATCGTCGTCGGAACGGGATCGAGTCAGCTCATTCTTGCGTCCCTCTACGCCCTTTCCGCTCCCCTAAACCTGCCTAACCCGGTCGACGTCGTTGCAGCTGCTCCATATTACTCGGTGAGCCCCATAAGGCTTTGACTTTTTCAGTTGCTTAATTAATTAAAGATTTAGATCTCGAAGTCAACTCTGAAAAAAAGAAATAAATATTAGTAGGATACAAAACCCTTGTCTCCAGCTGGGACTTTTGTAGGTAGATCCCCTAACAACACAAACTTAGTAACATGAACATATATAGTCATATAGAACATGATGTGACATTGCACTACATTATAAACTAGTCTAAATTGTGGGATAGAGAAACTTTTCCGTAGATGTTGATTTTGATTATTTGGGCTATGATTTTGGGTGCAGAGTTATCCAGAAATGACTGACTTCCTGCGATCTGGGCTCTTCAAATGGAAGGGCGATGCTCGGTGCCTCAAAGAGGATGGGCCCTACATAGAGTTCGTGACGTCACCAAACAATCCGGACGGTTGTATAAGGGAGGCGATGGTGAACGGCGGCGGAGGAATGGTTGTTCATGACCTCGCTTACTACTGGCCTCAATACACCGCCATTACATCTCCTGCAGATCATGATGTCATGCTTTTCACCGCTTCCAAATGCACTGGCCATGCAGGAACAAGAATTGGGTATATACTTATTTATTCATCATGCATGCTAGTTATTATCATTATTAACTTATTATAATTGGTTTTGAGTTGTGTTTTGAACTGATTCTGTTGTGTTTAGATGGGCGGTTGTTCGAGATGAGAATGTAGCGAAGAAGATGGTGGAGTTCATTGTTCTCAACACGATTGGAGTGTCGAAGGAAGCGCAGCTTAGAGCTGCAAGTGTAATGGAATTGATCTCCTTCAGCTGCCAGAAAAGAAAGCCTTCTGATCTTCACAACTTCTTCGAACACAGCCACAAGATGATGGCTGAAAGGTGGAAGAAACTAAGAGACATTGCCAAGGATACACAACTCTTTCACATACCTAAATTCCCATCTCACTACTGCAAGTTCAGCAGAGAAGTTACTGAAACATATCCTGGTAATTAATTAACCAATCAATTTTTTTCATTTTTTATACATACGAAAAAAACATGTGTTGATGGTTTTTTTAATCTTGATAGCTTTTGCATGGGTGAAGTTCAAAGAGGGAGTTGACGCGGAGCAGCTTCTTAAGGAGCATAAGATTCAAACCAGAAGCGGAAGGCGATTCGGGGTTGAACAAGAGTATGTGAGGATAAGCATGCTGTGTAGGGATGATGAGTTTGCTCTGTTTCTGCAGAGGCTTTCCAAGATTCATGCAACTGCAAATGGGAATTAAGTCTTAGCTTGCACTTAATTTATTTCATTCTTTTTTGGCACCCATGATTTATCTAGGCATTGTGGTGATCAAGATAATTTACTTTTTTTGTCCGCATTTTCTTTGAGAGAGATTTTATTTAAATATTACAAGAATATCTTGGGTGAGATTTCTTCATGTGAAACTAAAACTGTCGCCTAACTTACAATGTGTATACAATTGGATGGAGCAGAGTTAATAAATAGTTACTGCTCTCTCAACCTGCCTCAGAAAGAAGAGATATTCTAGTATCTTTCTTACATTCCTTAGTGAGTCTTGATTCTCATCTGCCACTATGAACCCCACTGAAAATCTGGCTGCTCCCTCCTAGTGATGCTTCCCATTCGATTGATGACATTCTAAGTCGAGCTAATGCAATGACAACCTCACGCATCTCTGGCCTATCTATTGCCTCTTCACTTAGACACCACTCTGCAATCTCCGCCATCTGCAGGATATAGAAGCCTCTTATGAAGATACATTCAAACTACTAAACAAAATATAAGGCCTAACTGTATGAAATATAAGAGATTAGTAATCACAGTTACCTTGTAAACGTCTTCTGGAGGATAATTGTCTTTCAAGTGTACATCTATGATGGCTTTCAGAGCAGATTCTGGATCTTCTTCATGGAAGATATTGTTGACCTGATCAGATATTGTAGAAAATGTTAAGTCTTTTAGTGTGTGGTGGACTTAAAAAGTTCCTTGTAGTGTTGTGCACTTACTACTGTGATGAGTGACTTCATCTTGTTCTGGTTGTCTCGGATGAGTGCACGTTGGCCTGTTATGAGCTCTGCAAGAAGTACTCCGAATGCAAACACATCAGTCTTAGTAGTCACTTGAAGCTCTTTCACAGACCTGCAATAAACCATTTATTTTTATACATTGCCACTAATTTGGAGATATTTCATTCTATAAAGCTGATTGATGGAGATGAATGCTTACTCAGGAGGAAGATATCCAGGTGTCCCAACGAGCCGTGTTGCTATTAACTCATCTTCATTGGTTCTACCAACAAGCTTTGCCAAACCAAAATCTGCAACCTGTGGATACTTCACTTCTCAGTTGACCAATTGAATATGATTATTGCATGAATTCAGGACATGTTTATGTAGTTTCTCTGCAAAAAAGAAAAATTGTACATTATCTTGATATTACATTGAGTTTCATGTAAGTACCTTTGCTCTAAGCCCTTCATCTAGCAGGATGTTGGCTGTCTTTATATCACGATGCACGTATCGAGATTTTGTGTGGTCATGGATGTACTCAATCCCCCTTGCAGCATCAAGTCCAATTTGTGTTCTTTCACTCCAAGACAGAGGCTGATGGCCTAATTCACAACTTCTGATATAAGCATTTTCTCTTGCTTTGTGATTTTCAAAAATTGGATAAGCTTGAATACCTTTCATCAATGGATCATGAAGATGATCACTGAGAGAGCCACTAGGGATAAACTCATAAACCAAGTAAAGGTGGTCATCTCCACTTGCATAACCCAACAGCTCCACCTATACCATGAGCACATCTCGATAAAGAAATGGAGCCTCTCCATTTTAGACTTAAACCCAAGTTGATAGAAGTTAGTTCTTACCACATTAATATGATGAATCTTGCATAACACTGTGAGTTCAGCAATAAACTCCTTGTTCTTGTTCGATCTCATTTTCTTCACTGCAACTTCCTGCTTTATGTCAATGGCAGTTGTCACTATCCAAGAATCTTGATGAATCCATACACAGTATACAAAAGGGTCATGAACTAGTAGTACCTTGTCTCCAATCATTCCGTAGTATACGCTTCCATATCCCCCCTGGCCAATTATTCTGGCCTCATCAAAGTCACTTGTGGCATCTGCAATCTCATCAGTACTGTATAATGCTGGTCTCTCCGACTCAAAGACTGCCATATCTGCCATAGATCCGAATAAGTCAATTAGTTACAAGTAAAATAGATCTTGAATTTCTACTACTAATCTCACCTTCTGATCTGTCTCTGTGTGTGTACTGTCGGTGCAAGGAATGAGCTCTGCTGCTTGAGTTCTTGGAGACAGATTTCGGATCCTCCTCATTCAGCCGGTGGCTTGTTTTCCTCATGATAAGGAATATGGCCAAGGTGCATATGGAAAGTAAAGTCACACCTGATAATAACCCAACTAGTAGAATCCATTTGTGTGTCCTTTTTGTTCCTGCAGAGTAACATCACAGCTTATCAATGAAAGTCTACAAACATAGTATCAACATGAAAAATGATGGCTACCTTTTTCTTGATCTGGGAGGCCATATTTTTGCATAGGGACATATAAGAGCCAGCCAGATTGTATAAAAGAAGGGTTGTTGCTCAAATATGGATTTAACTTCTCAATCCCATTAACTTCAGAAGAAAGTAGAATTCCAATTGAGGAGAGAGTATCAGTTGGCTGGACTGTGTAAGTCACTACTACTTCAGACTCATTATCTACACACCCACAGAGAAGATGAAGAGTTTTTTTTATCCCAGTTTCTAAATTTGTATCTACTCCTATGCTCCAGACTTGTCCACTAAAAACCTGGTTCGATACCTCATAGAAAATCTCATGTTGTTTTGGCTCATAAACTACATCATAGAAGTATCCTTGAGTACCATTTACATTTTGGCACATGCAGTTTACAGACACAAGGTAGTCTTGTCTGTCCGCATATGGTATTGGCTTGACTTGTGATGCATTGACAGAGTATAAAGACACGATTTTGTCCACCGGATGTCTGTTGTGCTGATAAAGAAGAGCATTACATGATTGGATCTTGTCTGAACAAGTGAAGGAGTTCAGTTGTGCCTCCGATTTCATGAAGATCTGAAGGAGGAGGAGGAAAAGAGGGCCACATATGTGAAACACCATGGTCTTGGCATCCAGTAGGTCTTCTGAGAAGCAGAAGAAGAGGAAAAGATAGCACAAAAGAGTAGTTAAGAAATATTTGGGGTAGCATCTTCCTTTGTCACTACATATTTGTTGCTATACTTGTTTGTCTCTTTCATAGTGATCAAACGGCAATTTATGGATTATCTATATTCTATTGTGTTAGCTAAGCATCGGCCTAATGTCTGAGAAGCTGGAAACCTGTTCTGGTTATTACAAATGTACGTCGGTTTTCACAAGACACCATTATCCTTCTGTCAACAGAAGTACTTTGATAATGCAACTTAGTCTTAGGTTGGAACTTTGTAAAGACGGTCTAGTAGAATAGTTGGCATGATAGTCCTATTGGCTCAAAGATGTCTAATATGAATATATTGCAACTGGGATATCCATACATATTCTGAAAATGCATGATAGTTTGAGATCTTTCTAGAACATCTGTGGCTTATTCAGGAGCATCAGCTGGCTGAGAAAACAATGAGCAGGTCACCATCACTGATCTCTTTCCTAGGAAGGCCATTTCTAGCAATTAGAGAAAGCAAGAAAATTTAACTGATGATCAAATATAAGTACAACATTTGTCAGGGAAAAGGATGAACTATTTTTCCAGACATCACTTGAAAGAATTAAGATTAGATTATTGTTTGCCGGCGATATATGGAGCCTTTGTTGAGTATTGCCAGTATGAATCGTGTCATTTTCCGATGAGACTTCTTTGAATTAGGACAAATAACAAACTTTTTAAACCTGATCAGTCCAAAGAATTATATACTAATAAAATAAAATGCTTTCACAGTATAACTGACAAACTTACGGCATTTAAACAACCTTTTCCAAAACAATACTGCAAACACGATCTTTTCAAAGTCAATTTATGCTCCATCTTGACGTTTAGAAATGTTCTCCAGCTCCTTCTTGTCTTTGAGTTCATCAGCCTCCGCCAGTGGGTTGGAGTCCAACCATTGTATAGTAGACTCGAAAGCATCCATGATTTTCTTCTTATAATCTGCTGATGATACCGTAATGGGATCATTGGCCGTGTTACTCATATTGTACACGTAGTCCATCAACTCCTTCCTAGCAGCAGAATCCTTCTTAAACTTTTCATCCTCCCACTTGAACTTCTCGGCCTCCTCCCCCTTCTTCTCAATCTCCGCCTTGGTCAGCCTACTCTTCTGGTACGTCATGGTAATCTTGCTCTTCTTATGTAACGCCTCAATTTTCATAACTTAATTAGGGACGCTACTTCATACTTAACATGCATATTTCAACCCTTTCAAAATATTTTCATGGAAAATAATCATTTCGAAAAACTCAATTTATTTTCATACTCAGCGGAAGTCTTAAATAAAAAAGTAGTTTTCAAAAAAAATGCAATGGAACGAAAGTGCTTAGTTTATAATAAAACTAAATTTATAAAGTAAAAAAGTCTCATAATTCTTTCCTGTGTGACCATCACCATCAGCCACCTCAAGCATATACCGGACCATGATCTGAAAATGTGAAAACATAAAGGGGGTGAGTATGACTACTCAGTGGGAAACACATTTATCCAAACTATAGATTATATCAAACATAAACATGAGTAACTAGATCATGTAACATGAACTTGTAATTTGGCCACACAGACCACATGAACTTGTATATTGGCCACACAGACCACTTGAACTTGTATTGGCCACACAGACCACATGTACTTGTATTGGCCGCACAGACCACATGAACTTGTATTGGCCACACAGACCACATTATTACATGCCTGTCGTCAAAACATGAAATATCGAATATAATATATAATAAAGATAAACGTAACATTCCCCATCTTAACCTTGACTTGATGAAAATAATGGATATCAATGTTTAAGTCATGTGCGCCGATCCTATACATCGAAATTTATCTTAATGACTTTACATGGAATGTCATGCATGCATTTATAATTCAAATAATTCATAAATACACATAGATTATACATTGTCCACTTATTAACATGCAACTTTAATGATTTCTTTTAGTAATAATCTTAAGTATATTAAACAAAATCTTATTTCTATTGAAAATTCATTCGTGCACGAAATAAATTAATAAAATCATAAAAGTATTGTCCTAAAAATTATTGACCTCAAACATGAACAACATATTACATATACCATCATAATAAAACTTATCATGATCAATAATTCATTTAATAATATCTGAAAACTTTTATTTTTTAATATACACGCATGTTGACAAAATAATCTGGCACATCAAGAAACAAATTAACAAACAAATAGTAAACGTATCCTAAAAATTCTATATTTTTAACATGAATGACCTAACATGTAGTATATCCCATTAAGATAAAACCTGGTCGAAAAAAATGTAAAGAAAACATGAAAAATAATTTTCCTTTCAAGATCATGAACATGCTGTCAGAAACTGGCAGGTTACGAAGAACAATTTTAAACAAATACTTATCATGCTTGTAAAGTTCTACAAAAATAATATAGTATACTATACATACCTAGAAAGATGATACTAAATTTTCACGACGAGAGGACGACGGGAAGATATGGAAATAATTCTTGAAACAGTTCGCAGATATGCTGGCAGATTTTCGAAAATTTTATGGGATGCTATATTATGAGCGACTAAGGGTATTTATAAGCCTAAAAATCATTATCCAAACATCCCTAATCAAATAAGGTATCAAATATATTTTATCCATAATTATTTTCGTCCATATATATTTTATATAGAATTTATTGTATCACTTAGCATATAAGAGATTCAATCTTAGATAAATTCGGATATGGATAACCACAACTAGATTTTATCCTAAAACATTTATATCACACATAAAATATTTATTTTAATCATAAAATATAATATAAAATTATCTCCTAATAACTTAATATCATAATAAATATTATATCCTTTTATGAATCCTAATTGGTTTAGGAAATCCAAAATAAATATCACTCTTGCCTAATAATTCTAATATTATTTCTATCTCAAAATAATATAATCATAATATGATATAAATAAACATATTCAAATTTTAAAATAAATTTACATAATAAATAATTTAACGAAAAATAACATAAATGCTTTAATTTTTATTTTAATTTCTAAGGCGCGACTTACAGAACTAAAACACTTGATAACATGCATGAATAGATATGCAATGCATTTCATATTGAAAATTTTGGGGCGTTACATCTTACCCGTCTTCTTGTCGAAGCCTGACACATTCAAGATGCCATTCACGTCAAGGTTGAAGCAAACACGGATATCAGGAACACCTCTGGGCACCGGTAGGACCTCACTGATCATTAACTGGCCTAGCAGATTGTTGTCACTTGCTCTACTTCTTTCACCCTCGTACACCTTAAACAAGACCGAGCTCTGATTGTGGAACAAAGTAGTGAAACCTTTCTCGATGTTTGTTGGGATAGTTGTGTTTCTCGGTATCACTACACTCATCACATCTCTATTAATGTTAACTCCAAGCGACAAAGGAGTTACATCCAAGAGAAGCAGATCCTGCACCTTCTCATTACCTTCACCACTCAAAACTGCAGCTTGTATAGCAGCACCATAAGCCACTGCTTCGTCCAGATTGATGCTTCTGCAGAGCTTTTTACCATTGAAAAACTCCTGCAACAGCAGCTGGACTTTCGGAATCCTAGTGGAGCCGCCAACCAGCATAACATCATCTACTCTGCTCTTATCCATCTTTGCATCCTTTAAGCATTTCTCAACAGGATCCATACACTTGGCGAATAAATCCATGTTTAGTTCATCAAACTTAGCGCAAGTAATCTATAAACAGAAATCAACTCCATCGACCAAAGAGTCAATACCAATTTTTGTTTGAGCGGTAAAGGTAAGAGTCCTATTTGCCCTTTCACAAGCACTCCTCAATCTCGTAAGAGCTTTAGAGTTCCCACTGATATCCTTCTTATGCTTCCTCTTAAGCTCCTGCACAAAATGATTCACCATTCAGTTGTCGAAGTATACACCTCCTAGGTGAGAATCACCACAAGTAGCCTTCACTTCGAAAACGGCCTTGTCTATTGTGAGCAGAGACACATCGAAGGTACCACCACCAAGGTCAAAAACGAGCACATTCTTCTTAACAGAGATAGTATCTTGTTTACCCAGACCATACACGATGGCTGCAGCAGTAGGCTCATTGATGATACTCATAACATTAAGGCCTGAAATCACGCCAGCATCCTTGGTTGCTTGCCGCTGAGAGTCATTGAAGTAAGCAGGCACAGTCACCACGGCATTCTTCACAGTGGATCCGAGATAGGCCTCCGCAATCTGCTTCATTTTGCCTAGCACCATGGAAGAGATTTCTTCAGCTGAAAACCGTTTCTCCTCCCCATTGTAAGTTACAATGATCATAGGCTTGTCGTTGGGCCAGAAATGATCTTGAATGGCCACAGGTTTATGTCACTCTGAACGGCAGAATCACTGAAGCTGCGGCCAATCAGCCTCTTTGCATCTGCATCACAGATCAAATCCAGATACAATCCACTCCAAAATCATAAAACGACACATATTTCTCCCAATTTATACATATAACGAGATACAAGTAGTACCACGACAGATGTTAATTGTAAAATCACAAACACCATTCCACTGCCACAAGATCTCTCATTTATAAAGCTAACAAAAAAAGAACAATTAATAATCCTGAACTTAGCCGATTTTGATTTCCAATTGTGGAACTGCTGAAAATACAAAAATAGGGAACAGAAAGCTTACTGAAAACGGTGTTGACTGGATTCGTGTGGATTTGACCGTTGGCAGCGTCTCCTACTAAACGTTCGTCGTCGGTTATTACTTAATATTTATTTAACGAGGTTATTACTTTATGGAATATTATTTTAATGCATTGACCCATATCAAGATCGGAAAAAATTATTATCTTAGCGAAATTATTATTTTATCGAATATTACTTGATCGATGTTTAAATTATGCAAATAGTATATGCTTGCTATATATTTTGATTATATATTGTGATGGATGCAACAATTGGTGCGTGAGGGCATGGTGCCATATTAAAGACAATCTAAAGTTAAGAGTAGTTAAAGGAAACGTTACAAAATAGTTAAAAGAAAATGCTACTATTAAGAGTAGTTAAGGGAATGATTAGGGAGTAGTTAAAGGAAACGTTATCACCTCTTCTTATGTATATATATTCATGATCCAACACATATGAAATATAGTTTTCATTTTAATCTTTAGTATGGTATCAGAGCCACTAGGCTAAAAGCCAAAATATTCATGGTGGTTTCTCGGTGATCAAGTTTCATTTCCGATCATCTTCTCCAATCCAGATCATCTTCTCCGATCAGTTTTTTTTTCTTTCTTTCTTGTTCAAACTCTCAACTTCAACAATGGCTGTTGATCCTAATGCAATCTCCCTTCCCAATATACATCCTCTATCCATAAAACTAGACAAAACAAATTATACCTTCGGAAAACACGAGTGTTAGCTTCGTACGAGCATACCGCTTCGAAGACATACTTCTTGAGATGGATCATCCAAAGGCGCTTCGCACAGCAAACAAATCCCGCAAATCAACAAAATCCTGAAGTGGCCGCAACTCAACCAAATCCACAATATCCGCGCCGGTTACGCAGAGATCAGTTCTTATTTGGTTGGATCTTGTCCTCAATCTCTCCACAAATGTTAGGCTACATTGGAAGATGCACAACGGCTGCTCAACTTTGGAAAGCCTTTGAAAATCTGTTTCAAACTCATTCAAAGGCAAAAGCGATGAATCTAAGGTTTCGACTTCAAACATTGAAGAAAGGAGATCTACAAATTGATGATTACATCATGAAGTTAAGATCTATTGCAGATTTAACCGTTTAACATTGATCAACCCTCTCTCGAATCCGAGCTTGTTCTATTCATTCTTGGTGGTCTTGGTCCGGAGTTTGAATCTATATGCGTTCATCTCACAACTCAAGCAGGAAATCTCACAATCAATGAGTTACAAAGTCATCTCCAAACTCATGAAATTCGACTGCTATCTCAAGCACAATATCCAACTTCGCTTCCTCCGGCAACACACATTGCCTACTCACAGAATGATCAAGGAGGTTCTCATCAATTTAACTCAAGCAAATAATCGAGGCAGAGGCAAAACTGGAGGCTACGAGAGGTGGTTATCACAATTTCAGAGGGGGAAGATCTGGTGGTAGATCTGGCCGTCCACTTTGTCAGTTATGTGGCAAGCTAGGTCATGTAGCATCTAAATGCTTCAAACGATTTGATGTTACATATCCTGGTCCACAAACTTCAATTCTACCTCCATCTCAAGCTCATATAGCCACTACAACGGCAACATTTGGAACTCAACCTGCATCTGGAGTTCCAACTTATCATCCATCTTACTCCTATCCTCCTACACAAGCTCCTTCAGCTAACATGATTTCTCATGATTCAAAGAATGCACCAAAGAAGAGGACCGGTTCTTGGATAGTGGAGCATCGGCACATGTTACCTCCGAGTTAAGTCGGTTGCAAAGCGAGCAAACCCGTACCCGGGGAGGAGAGCAACTTGTTGTTGGTAATGGATCTAGCCTTCCTATCTCTCATATTGGTTCAAATATCTTGCCTAGTTTCTCAAATAAACCTCTGTTTCTAAATAAAATTCTTAGAGTTCCTCAAATAACTAAGAATCTGCTCAGTGTTTCTAAACTGACTAATGACAATAATGTTTTTGTGGAACTCCACAACACATACTGTGTGGTAAAGGACGAGGAAACTCACAAACCACTTCTGGAGGGCACTGTTAAAGGAGGGCTCTATCACTTGGATACTAAGGAGGTGAACCAGGGGCTAGTCTCAACTCAGCAGGGTAATAACATTTCTACTTCTTGTCTTCTGGCACAAGATAGTTCAGTAGCCAAACTATGGCATGACAGATTAGGGCATCCATGTATTGCTACACTAAATAAAGTCTTAAACTCTATGAATAAAGCTTCAGTAAAGCAACTTTTCTGTGATGCCTGTGCTATGGGAAAAATACATCAAACAAGATTTCAAACACCTCATACAAGAGCTGTAAAACCTTTTGAATTGGTTTATAGTGATCTTTGGGGTCCTAGTGCTACAACCTCAACTGAAGGATATAGATACTACATTCACTTTGTAGATGATGCCACAAGGTTTACTTGGATTTTTCCCTTAACAATGAAATCAGAAACCAGTCAAGTAGTGCAATATTTTCTGAGGTTTGTAGAGAGACAGTTTTCTGCAAAAGTTAAGACTCTTCAAACCGACTGGGGAGGTGAATATAGGCCACTAAAATCTCTTCTCCACTCACTGGGAATTCAATTTCGGCACCCCTGTCCTCATACGCATCAGCAACATGGTGCTGCTGAAAGGAAACATCAGCATATTGTTGAATTGGGGCTTACATTGCTAGCTAATGCCTCCTTACCCTACAAATATTGGTGGGATGCCTTCACTACAGCTACTTATCTTACTAATAGATTACCCTCTCCCACCTTGGGGTCTGTTTCTCCCTATCAACTTCTATTTCACTCCAAACCAGATTATCCCTTTCTAAAGAATTTTGGGTGTAGTTGTTTTCCATTACTAAGGCCATATAACTCATCTAAACTCCAATTCAGGTCTACAAAGTGTGTCTTTCTTGGTTATAGTGCGACACATAAAGGATACAGATGTCTACACCCTTCTGGAAAGATTTATGTAGCACGGTCTGTGTTATTCAATGAGAATGAGTACCCCTTCTCTCAACTATTTTCTCAACTTACACCTGAACCTATCACTGACTCTCAAACCATCTCTCTTTGTCCCACATATCAGCAGGTACCCTTACATAAACCAACTCATCATGTCACTACAAGTCCCTCAAACTCCAACTCCTTAGCCACTTCCTCATCTGATTCTTCTTCTCATACCTCTAGTTCAACCTCTCTAAATACTCATCCTATGATAACCAGAGCCAAAAAGGGTATACATAAACCAAAAATATATGCTGCCACTACAAAATCTATCTATCCTCTACCTCTTACAGAGCCCCTCTCTGATCAAGAGGCATTAGCAAATCCATTATGGATTAAAGCAATGACAGAAGAGTATGATGCTCTCCTGAGAAATCATACTTGGGAACTTGTACCTCCTCAACGAGACATGAATCTTATACAATGCAAGTGGGTATATAAGGTGAAGACTTGTGCGGATGGTTCGTAGAGAGATTGAAAGCAAGGTTGGTGGCCAAGGGATTTCAAAGAAAGGGTGGAGTTGATTTTCGGGAAACTTTCGGTCCGTAGTGAAACCAAGTAACTATAAGGTTGGTATTTTCTCTGGCCCTATCTCTCAGATGGTCTATTCAGCATATAGACATAAATAATGCGTTTTTAAATGGGATTCTGACAGAGCCAGTCTATATGAAGCAACCTTATGGTTTCTCTGATCAGAAACAACCTAGTTTTGTGTGCAAACTAAAGAAATCTCTCTACGGACTAAAACAGGCGCCTAGGGCCTGGTATGATAGACTTAAAAAGTTTCTGCTCCAAACAGGTTTCCAATTCAGTACATCCGATCACTCCTTGTTTTATGCAAGAATAAAAGGGAAACTTACTATACTACTCATATATGTTGATGATATTTTGGTTACTGGAGAAGACTCTACTATCATTCAGTCCGTCATAGCTGATCTTTCCAAGGAATTTGCTCTAAAAACGCTTGGCGAAGTTAGCTATTTTCTGGGAGTTCAAATACACAGATCCTCACCTACCTCTGCTACAATGCATCAAGCCCAGTACATACGAGGACTTCTCCACAAAGCTAATCTTCTTGAAAGCAATTCAGTCCCTACACCTTATGATTCTGGTCAGAAATTAACCAAAACGGATAGCCCTGCATTTTGTGATCCAACATTATACAGAAGCTTAGTTGGAGGTTTGCAGTATCTCTCACTAACAAGACCAGATATCGCATTCATGGTCAACAAGTTGAGCCAATATCTCAAAGCTCCAACTGAGTGTCACTGGAAAGCGTGTAAACGGGTGCTCAGATATCTAAAAGGTACTATGAATCAAGGCCTTCTATTCACTGCTAGCTCCTCGATCAGCCCTCAACTCACAGGGTTTCTCGAGCCGATCTTGGGCTAGGTGCTCTGATGATCGAAGATCAACAGGGGGATATTGCATCTATCTTGGCAAGAATCTCATTTCATGGAGCTCGCGCAAACAAAAGGTTGTGTCCAGGAGTAGCTCAGAATCAGAATATCGGGCCTTAGCAGACGCCGCAGTAGAAATTATCTGGATTCAATCTCTACTCACAGAACTTGGTCTAAAAATCCCAAGCAAACCAACCCTCTGGTGTGATAACCAAAGTGCGGCAGCTATAGCATCTAATCCGGTAAACCATGCCCGAACAAAGCATATTGAGATTGACACTCATTTTGTTCGGGATAAGGTCCTGCAACATAAGCTAGAAGTCCGCTATGTCTCTTCTCAACATCGCCCAGCGAGATATTCCGACAAAGCCGCCTGTCGATCTCAAGGTTTCGAGAACTACTTCAACAACTCCCAATCCAGCCAGGATAGAGAGTAATTTGGTGGATATTAAAGACAATCTAAAGTTAAGAGTAGTTAAAGGAAATGTTACAAAATAGTTAAAAGAAAATGCTACTGTTAAGAGTAGTTAAGGGAATGATTAGGGAGTAGTTAAAGGAAACGTTATCACCTCTTCTTATGTATATATATTCATGATCCAACACATATGAAATATAGTTTTCATTTTAATCTTTAGTATGCCATGATTTTCATTTAATATACAAAAGATGGATCATTCAATTCTTAATTAGTTCCTTTAGTCGTCAAAAAATAAAAATAATAATCAATATTAACTAGTATGATTAACCAAAAAAAAATAGTTGAGTTGACCATTTATTGAGCGATTAATTATAATAAAAAAAATATTCTATAATTCGTTCATAGCATAGAGAAGTCATAGCAATTTAGGAATTATTGAAACAAAAAAATTTATCTGAATAACATGTTCATCATCAAATTTTCCAATTTCCGAAAAAACCTGCATTCTATCAACATTCATTACCTGGATATACTCCCTTTGTCCCGAATAAATATGTCTATTCCCATTTTCACATAGATTAAAAAGAGATTTAATTGAGTTTTAACTTTCAATCTTTCACTAATACCAAGATAAAAAGTTATTTTGGAATATGAGTTAATAAATGAAAAGCTAGCTATATAAATATTTATTATTGAAAAAGTTGAATAAAAAGTTGTAATGCACCAATAAAATTTGATCTAAAATTGTCCCACAAAAAGCAATGTATATTGAAATTAGAAAAGACATTTAATAGACAAAATATATATTCTACTAGACATATCAATTTGGAACAAACAAAAAAGGAGAGCATGCATATCTATTCCGGAGGGAGTACATGTTTACTACTAATAGTGAATGTTAATTGTTCCATTGAACAAGTAGAAAATGTACCTTTTCTTTTGATATGTTTAAGATATTAATTAATGGGTATCGATTCAGTAGGTAAACTGTCTGTTTTTTCAGATATAAAAATTAAAACCGAAAGGGTTATTCCAGTATTTTAAAATTAGAAAGAAAGAAATTAACTAATCAATGCGGTTAATCATTTTCTGATACACTTTCAATACGGTTAGCCGATTGGTTCGATTTTTTTTATTTTTAACTTTTCAGATCAGCCCTATTTTTCATGACTAACTTAATAAATCACCCTAATATTGTTTTCTTTTAAATCTCGAATGTTTGTTGTGTTAAAGTAGGTGTAAGTAAGATATATGAGGATTAAACGTCTTATTTATAATTCTAATTGAGTATTTTACCCTTTCTCCAAAAGGTGCTAATTTCCACGAAATATAATCCGCTTCTACGTATTCACGAAATGTATAGAGGTAGATAGTTAACGATGAATTTCACTCTAGAAAACCGGGACAAATACTACTACTAGACCCTACGCAAAAGGGCTACTGCAACAAGAATCTCAAGATTTGCTTTTATTATTTGGCATCATTTAAGATTGATTTCAACTTTAGGGCCATCCTTGTTTTTTTACTACAATAAAGTAATATTCTCTCTTTTATTCCTCACATGTTTACATACACTACAAGCTCCTCAATATCAATATATCATCAAGATAAAAGTATCATTATTCATAGATTACACTATATAAATATGGTGAACCATTCATCCTTAATCAAATGAGATGATCAATATCTAGATGAGGTAGCTATAACTTTTTATGGGGCATTTGTTAATAAGATTCTATAATCATGCATTACTATGAAATTTGAATAAGGTGTTAAAATTAGTTCTACTTGTACCGGAATCAAGATTTTAGAATTTATCTAAAAAGCATGGAGTGTCACAAAATTGGTAAATTTATCTAAAACTTACATCGAATTCTCAATTCTAGGTGAATGATCCCAAGATTGAATTTGATTTCATTCCGCGAACCAAACACCCCCTTATTTAATTTGTCCCAAAGCGTAAAGATATCAAGCATCAACAATCAAATAAAGTGAGCAACTGATTATTTAAAGTGAAATAGTCCTCCAATTAAAATTGTCAAATTGTCAAACATGAACACTTTGGCATCAAAACTACATCTATCACATCTTTCGAACACAATCCATCTCATGTATTAATGGCATTAATTCAAAACATATTGGCGGCTGCACCAAAGTCAAGTTTGTCCATAATAATAACTCTGCACCCTAATCAGAAAATTTCACGAGCTGCACCACTTAGTCTTTAAGCTACTCTTGCTTTGCTTAGCTCACGATTTCCTCGGCTTCTTCTTTTTTCAAAACCGACCATTTTCTCCTATAAATACACACCCATTCTTCCCATCATTTACCCCTTTTCTCCTTCTTAACAACAAACATCTTCTTTTCAAACCCTTTTCTCCTCAAGTTTTTTCCTTCAAGCTTCTTGAGAATATATTCCTTCATCCCCACACAGCCGAAAAATAGCATAAAAAAAAGGAAAAAGAAGCATGCCTTTTGGTGGCATTAGTATTTATATATAGAGACGTTGAAAGTGTTGATTGTATTTTGTAATAATGAGTATTTCTGAGAAGCTTCATGAAATGGGTGGTGGAGTTGAGCTGCGGAGTCCGTTGAAGCCGATCTTTACTAGGCCAATGGAGAGGAGTGAAGGTGAGAGACAAAATGGGTGTAATCCGACTACACCGACTCGTGCAGAATCAAGAATTCCGGCGAGATTGGCGTGCCCGCCGCCGCCCAAGAAGCGGAAAGCGGTGCCGTTGAGATGCAACTACGGCCGAGTTAGAGAGTTTTTCAGCCCTCCTGACCTCGAAAGCATTTTTATACGCCGTGTTGAGGGCGCCTAACTTTACATATTTCGCCATAGTATATTGGTGTTAAGTTATATTAACCGGACTTTGCCTTCCCTTTCTTTTAGTTACTCCGGCCGACGCGGCACACGGGTGCATAAGCACGGCCGGATGATTTCGTATTTTATTTTTTTATGACTAGGGAAATTCAATTTCGTCTGACTAATCTTATGAAATAACGGTCTCTTTTCGATCATGTGTGATTCAATAGTCTTTTTCTTCGTTTTCTTTAACTTTAAGGTTTGTAGTTTCTTGACTCAGACTCAGTAATGCTTCTTAGTTCAGGATTTTTGTGATGTATTTTTATGGTTGATTCTCTCTAGCTATTTCAAATGCTATGGCAATTTCACTTGGTATGTAGAATTTTTTCATTCATTAATTTATCCAGTTTTATTACATGCATTAGTTCTATGTATGATGAAATGTTGATCGTTGAGTCTAAGAATGCCCAATCAACAAATCCTTCCCAAATCCGTTGATTAGTCGAAGACAAATACCGGATTGAGGCAACCAAGATCGAATGCAAGAGTTCGATAATGGGAATAAACTAGAATTCATTCAATAATTTCCAAATCTGCCTTTCAAAGGCTACAAGTCCAGATTAAATAATCTCATAGGGTCCTAATAAATCCTAGTCCAAGCATTAATTTAATTGGAGTTTGAAAGACAAAGACTACAATAGTTTGAAAGACAAATACTACAATAAATTGTCGAAAGTTGGAAGGACAAGGAACTGTTGGTCTTCATGCATGCATGCAAGAACTCGAGTCTTCAAGGAAAGGCCAAAGCTGGTTCTTTGACTCGGCTTGCATCATGCCTGCATCATTCCTGTCGGGTTGAAGAGGCTTCGACCACGAAGCTGAGTCGGGGACGTCGTCATCAGAGTGATCGCCATAGAAAGGAATAAGGTGTTTGACATTGAACACATCCGCGGTACGAATATGGCTCGGAAGCTTGAGACGGTAGGCATTCGGGTTTATTTTCTCAAGGATTTCCAAGGGTCCAATTTTACGTGCAGCGAGTTTGTTATACTCACCCGCTGAAAAGCGCTCTTTGGTCAAGATTGCCTAAACATAATCGCCAACTTCGAATTCAACCACTCGACGACGTTGATCGGCATGAGATTTATACTTGGAGTTGGCGGCAGTTAGATTGTTGTAGACAGTTTGGTGGACATCTAGAAGGTTGTTCACAAAATCGGACACCTTGGTAGGAGTATTGGCAGGCCGTGATAGAGGAGCAAGATCCAAGGGCCCACGAGGGAGGGTGGAATAAACTACTTGAAAGGGGCTGAACCCCGTGCTGCGGTTAGTCGAATGATTATAAGCAAATTCAGCTTGACTTAGCTTTTGATCCCAGCTCTTGGGATTATCTCCAACAAGGCAGCGAAGTAGATTTCCAAGGGATCGGTTTACGACTTCTGTTTGGCCATCCGACTCGGGGTGATAGGCGCTGCTAAAATTAAGTGTTGTATGCACCATTCTCCATAGAGATCGCCAAAAATGGCTTAAGAACCGTGTGTCCCTATCCGACACGATGGAGAGGGGAAGGCCATGGAGTCGATAAATATCCCGAAAGAATAAAAGAGCCACGTGGACAGCATCCGTAGTTCGCTTACAAGGGACAAAATGGGCCATCTTTGAAAACCGATCGACCACCACAAAGATGGAGTCGAAACCCCTTTGGGTGCGGGGTAACCCAAGCACGAAATCCATGCTAATATCAGTCCAAGGTTGCTTAGGAACTGGCAGCGGCATATAGAGTGCCGCATTAGTGGCTGTCCCTTTGGAGAGTTGACAAATCCGGCATCGTTGGACAAACTTTTCAACGTCACTCCGCATACCAGGCCAAAAATAAGAGGCCTGTACTAGCTGTAATGTTCGATCCCTTCCCATATGACCTTCACAATGTAATTCCTGCATGATTTGAAGGCTTAAACTACCATTCGGAATGCAAAGTTGATTACCCTTAAATAAGAATCCATCATGTAGGAGGAAGTCAGAGGGAGCCCCACTGCGAACTTTGTCCACTATATCCTTAAAATAAGGATCAGCTAAGATCAGTTCCCGAAGGGAATCAAAGCAGGGAACCTCGACTCTCATCGTAACCAGCAGGTGGGAACGCCGACTGAGTGCATCCGCCACTCGGTTGGTAATTCCGGCGGTGTGTTTGACTACAAAAGTGAATCCTTCAAGGAAAGAAATCCAACGGGCATGTCGGGCAGACACCTTATCTTGTTTGTGGAGGTGGCAAAGTGAATCATGGTCCGTGTGGAGGACGAACTCGCGATGAAAAAGGTAGTGACACTAGTGTTTTACAGCTTGCACAACCACGTAAAACTCGAGATCATAGGTGTTGTAGTTGAGACGAGCGCCGGCCACCTTTTCACTAAAAAAAGCTACGGGTTTCCCGCCTTGACTAAGGACAGCCCCAATCCCGAACTTCGATGCGTTGGTATGTAATTCGAAGGGTTGGGAGAAGTCAGGAAGTGATAAGACAGGAGCTGAGGTAAGTTTCTCTTTGATGGTTACAAACGCCTTCTCCGCGGCACTGGACCAAGAAAATTTTGCTCCTCACATACAATCTGTAATAGGCGCCATAATGCCACTAAAATGCGGAATAAAGCGGCGGTAAAACGACGCCAAACCTTGAAAGCTCCTTACTCAGTAATACATTGGGGTCTAGGCCACTGACGGATAGTATTAATCTTGCTTTCATCCACGCGAAGCCCCTTAGCAGATACAATATAACCCAAGAATAGAACTTCAGACTGCATAAAAATACATTTAGCCTTGGCGGCATAGAACCGTTCACGCCTTAACTCCTCCAACACAGCACGTACATGATCATAATGAATCAAAGTATTGGCACTATAGATAATTATGTCATCAAAATAGACTACGACAAACTTACCGATAAAGGGTCGAAGAAGTTGATTCAGGGCTCGCATGAAAGTGCTTGGTGCATTAGAGAGGCCGAATGGCATTACTAACCACTCGTATAAACCTTCCCGTGTCTTGAACGCCGACTTCCATTCATCCCCGGGCCGCATCCGAATTTGGTGATAGCCGCTTTTTAAATCGAGGCGAGAAAATATAGCTGCCCCGCTAATTTGATCTAGAAAGTCGTCTAGACGGGGAATAGGGAAGCAGTATCGAACTGTGATTTTATTAACTGCTCGGCTGTCTACGTACATTCGCCACGATCCATCCTTCTTCGGAGTTAAAAGTGCAGGCACGGCTATAGGGCTCATACTTTCTCGAATAAATCCCTTTGCTAATAAATCTTCAACCTGTCGTCGGAGTTCTTCGTGCTCGCTAGGGCTCATACGATAGTGAGGCCGATGAGGCAAGGGCGCTCCGGCTCGAGATCGATGTGATGTTGTACATCACGAAGAGGTGGAAGGCCTTGAGGCAACTCCTCTGAAAATACATCATCGTACTCGGCTAGAAGGGAAACTATGGAATCCGGAATCGGTTCAGACTTAGCAACTTCCTTACCCACTAACACATATACAACCGCAGACTTATCCAACTCGGCGTCAAACTGTGACATAGTCAAAAGGTTGTTAGTGGAAGTGGGTTTCTCCATCGGCTTCGAGGGAACTAATACAATCTTGACACCCTAAAAAACAAAGCTATACGAATTTGACCTCCCGTCATGAACCACACTTCGATCAAACTGCCACGGTCTCCCTAGCAACAGATGACACGCGTCCACTGCAACAACATCACACAAGTTTCGTCGCGATATTTGGAGCCCACTGAAAAAGAGATTAAGGCACGCCTATTAATCGCGACTTCACCGCCTTTCTTTAACCAAGCAAGCTTGTACGGCGTCGAGTGGGGTTTAATCTTGATGTTTAACTTCTTAATAGCCTCCTCCGAAATAATATTTTCGCAACTCCCTGCATCAATAACAAACTTGCACACCTTTCCGAGAATAGTGCAAGTTGACAGGAAAATATTAGTTCGTAACCAGTCTTCTTCAGTCATCCTCGGGGTGAGGTAAGATCGACGCACAACCAAACTTGTACCCACATCCCCCTCCACGATTTCCTCTACATACTCCTCTTCATCATAGATGGGGTTATCGAGGGTCTCTACACCATCCTTCCCTCCTTCGTCGACAAGAAGGGCTCGCTTCCCCTTCTGCTTACACTCCGTATGGTGATGCCCTTGTTCTCCACAACTAAAGCACTTCAGCGTGCTAGCACCAGTGCTTCGACTTGAGGTAGGATTTGAGGTCTGCCCCATTGAGTTTTTCCCCGTATTTTTATCTCCCTTTAAAGTTTCCATACGTGTGCTGCCAAAGGGGTTTGTGAAACTATTTCCGCCTCCTCTACGAGATTGCTTCTCCACAGTAAGTGCCATTTGGTGGGCGGCTCCGACTGAGATCGGATCGAATAGATTTACGGTCTCTTGAATCTGATATTTCAATCCGCCTACATAGCGAGCGATAAGCTGATCTTCAGTCTCTTGGATATCATTTCTCGCAAGCAACTGATAAAATTCAGTTGTATATTCATCGACGCTTCGACCACCTTGTTTCAAGTTTTGCAAGCGTTGGTATATTATTCGCTGAAAATTATGGGGAAGAAACAAAGCTCTGAGGTGTTTCTTGAGCTTTTCCCAAGAAAGGATCTTAGGTTTACCCATCCTTGCCCGAGAGAGTTTGAGTTGTTGCCACCATGCTGTGGCACGTCCTCAAAACCGTGTGGCGATGAGCGCAACGCGCCGGCTTTCTGGAACTCCACGGAATTCCAATACTTCTTCAACGTTTGCAAGCCAGTCAAGGAATTCTTCGGCCTGCAAGCTTCCATGGAACTCTGGAATGTCGGTCTTAATGCCAAACTCCCACCTTTGGTCGTCACCTTCGTCAGCCCTCCGATTTACTCTCCGATTGAAAGGTGCATGCTCGCGGAAATCCCTTTCATCTTCGGTTGATTCATTAGTACTCTGAGCTTGGTAATTCCTCTCTCGCTCATTGAATAGGTTTTCTACCCTCTCTGCCAGTTGTTCCACCACTCGCTCCAAGCGTTCGTCAAGCAACCGATTAACTCGCTCATCAAACTGGTTATTCTCTTCACGGTTGTAAATTTCGTCAAGAGGTTGTTGTCGTGGTTGACGGATCTGTCGGGGTGCCATGCGGATGATCGCTCTTCTGCTCTGATACCAAACTGATGCAGCGGGTGTGATGAAATGTTGATCGTTTAGTCTAAGAATTCCCAATCAACAAATCCTTCCCAAATCCGTTGATTAGTCGAATACAAATACCGGATTGAGGCAACCAAGATCGAATGCAAGAGTTCGATAATGGGAATAAACTAGAATTCATTCAATAATTTCCAAATCTGCCTTTCAAAGGCTACAAGTCCAAATTAAATAATCTCATAGGGTCCTAATAAATCCTAGTCCAAGCATTAATTTAATTGGGGTTTGAAAGACAAAGACTACAATAGTTTGAAAGACAAATACTACAATAAATTGTTGAGAGTTGGAAGGACAAGGAACTGTTGATCTTCATGCATGCATGCAAGATTCGAGTCTTCAAGGAAAGGTCAAAGCTGGTTCTTTGACTCGGCTTGCATCATGCCTGCATCAATTCAATATGCGGCCTTTATTGTGGTACGTTAATTGATTGTGGCTGCTGTTATGTATATTGGGATATCATGTAAAAAAACTTGTAAAGTTTAAATTATGCTTTTTTTTTTTTTTTAATATTCGATATGATTGAGTGACCATGTTATCATTGTTATGCCCCTTTTCAATGGCAAAAGTAGTGATTCTTTTGATCATCTTTACATACAAAATTGAGTCATGGCAAGATATGTATATATATTCAACCAAAGGCTAATTCACGATTACGATTGAAGGGATTCGAAATCCGCAATTTCGAAAAAAAAATGTGTAAATAGTAAGATTTAGAGTACAAAATAAAAAAATAAAAAAATACGCATAAAAATCGCATTTGAGCACGATAAGAGGGACACCACCCCAACATCCGCCCTTGATTCTTCGTACACACACACACACACATATATATATATATATATATATATATATATATATATATATATATATATATATATATATATATTGGTTCTCGTGTGAACAACCCTTATCATGTGAACGTGTGAAGACTGCACCTTAAAGACAAATATACTGCACTTTCAAAGGTAAATATATATGTGTGTGTGAATACATATTTTAAAGGAAAATTCAGCACTCGTGTGAAATCACATGAAAATTATATCTATTCGCATTCCTTTTACCTCTAGTCCTAAAATATGGAATGTAATAGATTTATAGCTCGTAGATTACATGAGAAATATAAAATGCACATAGTGAAATTTGAGATCGAAATTATGTATCTTGATCACCAAATTAAGTCAACCGGTGGACAGCATCTAAGGGTGGTAATATAGAATAATTTTACCATTATTTTGAGGGTAAAAGACAAGAAGTACTCTGTGCTCATATAAAACTACATAAAATCTTCTTGTATTCGTTTTTCTCCAAATAAACCCCCGTATTTTTAAATAAGTTGCACATAATATCCCATTGTCAAAATTAACGATACGTGATATATACACTCTCCGTAATTATGATTGGACAAATTCTTTTCAAATTCTTTTGATATATAAAGTCAAAAATGCGCTTACAATATACATACAATACCTAGAAAGGCCATTTCATCTCTTCCTGGCTACTCTCATCCATAGTCAAATAAGAGAGAAGTATAGTATCAACATAGGGTAAACAAAGTCAATATACAATGCCAAATTTAGTAAATACGAAGAAGAATAACCCATGTAACTAAGAGCATAAATCTAAAAACGAGAACAATAATGACAACATTAAAATAAATCAGAGCGGATTTATTATTAAAATAAATCAATAGCATCATTCAAGCAGGTGGCCCAACATAAAGTAAATTGGCTTTAAAGTGCCAGTTCGGTAATAACAAATTGGATTGTGGATGTAGGTCAATTGATTCTTTAATCACATTTTGAGGGTCCAAAGATCCTAACACAAATTCTAACTAAGAAGCCACGTATGCATAGCAACATCCAAAATTTGTCATTGAAATGTTAGTCATTATTAAAATGATCGAAGAAGAAAATTGAGAACTCACCGATGACATTGCTTCTCACAGTTGAAGTCGACCCCAGTCGCCACTCTCCCAATTCGAATAGGACGATGGAGTATTCTGTGCAATTAATAAAGACTACGAGAAGATTTTTTTATGCATTTTCAAATGAATGAACGGTACTTTTTTGACTTATACCCCTATTTTGGGAGCCTGTGAGGTAATATTCTCACATTTGTTCACAATATTTATTAGTATTTTTTTCTCCAAATTGAAATCTTTTAGTATAAAACACATTGTAAAGTACTGCTTTGAATTTCCATCTTTAACTTTAGCTACTTTTTTTTAGTCTTAAACAATTAGTCTCAGTACTCAATTGATTAGGTCAATGAAACTTCTTTTTTATCTTTATCAGTTTTGATTTTCATTTTTAATTGGTGATCGCTGTTTACACCAAATAATCCTGCAAAATTGCTAGACCAAATATTAGTATAGCACAGATATCGAACACAGGGAACGGAGTAATTTAAACCTAAAAATCCTATCAATCAGAGTTTGGTTATCAACCACGCAAGTTTGGGAAATTTCTATATTCTAATAATAAACGAAAGCAAACAGGAAATTAACACAAAATTTACTTATGCAAATAAAAGCGGTTCCAGCAAGATGATTCACACACACACACAATCGATCACTGACACTAATAATTAATTAATCCGCTTAAATCAATTGGTTGTAGGATACCGTAATTAAACTGACATACCCCCTATTCCCCCTTAATTATTCGGTAATCGCCATGGTGGGCATTGAAACGACTACTCCTCTAAATTAGATGCAACCTACGTTGGTGGACAATCAATAGATTTAACACCTAATCAGCTTTAAGAACTAAGGGAACCCAATTTAGGAGCCTACTCGTATGGTGGGCATCTAATAGTCTCATACCAAATTAATCCAATTGCCCTAAGACAATTTGCTACTTATTTAGCCTAATCCCAGGAGAAACGATGGAAGTACTAAATTAACTATGAATTAAATTAACTAGGGTGATCAATCCTAAATCAATTAATTCAATTAATTAAACCTAGATTAATTCAAAACCCAAATGATTAATTTTAAGCCCTAGTCTCACGAAATTAAAGTGGTGTGTGTTTCACATCTTGTCGGCCCCTAAAAAAACTTAGCTACGCATATCGGCCGGACTAGCCAGACAGACCGAATTGCAAGACAGAACACAAAACATACTGAAATTCAATAAATAATTATGCACGAAAATTCTAACAATTTACCAGAAATCAGAATATTAAAGAATACGAATTATGGTCCTAGAAATTATAAACTCATAAAATTAAGACTTCAAATCAATCCACAGGAAAATAAGTACGGAGACAATTTAAATCCGAGAATTCAAAACGAAGATGATAACATGTTGTTTCTTCCAAATCAAACCACAATTCACTAAACAAAAGTAGAGAATGCAAACTTTAAATCGAACAACCCCTTGATCGGATCCCTCGGCTTCGACGAATGCTTGATCGGATGATTCACGGCTTCGGCGGCTTCGGACTCCGTGAATGATGATGATGAATTATCAAATAATCTCCCTCCTCCGAACTCTCCCTCACCTCGGCAGTAATATGAAATGGATTGGTTAATAAAATAATCTCCTTGTTGGCGGCGTGAAGAATGATGATGTTGAAATAAAATAATATTTCCTTCTCTCCACCTTCGGCGTTAACAATAAGATGATGATATGGTCTCCAATAAAATATTATCCCCTCGCTGGCGGTGCGATGATGATGAAGAGTCGGTGTGAGTTGTCTCTATCCAGATCGGATGATATCTCCCCCGTGCGGCGCCTCTTCTAGTCCTTTATATATACTCCTTCCTTTCCTTCTCCAACTAGGTCATCTAAGTATAGAAAGATATAATATAAAATATATTATATTAATTTCTTTCTACACTTAATTGTCCTCTTTATTTCTTCCGGATTAAGCATATATTTCCTTTAATTTGCAACCGCCACATCAACGCCTCGTCAACATCACATCATCATAAGAACTGCAAAACAAACACCAAAAAGCAATCCAACCGCCAAAATATATGCCAAAATAAACGGAATATGGATAGTACGAAATAGACCTATCAAACCTCCTTACACTTAAAACATACTTGCCCTCAAGTATAAGGAAACAAAAGTATAAGTACTATCCAAATTCCATTACTCCCCAAAGACTCAAGACTCTAAAATAAAAAGACAAGGACGAAAACAAGACAAGGAAAAGACAAGAACACGACACGAAACAAAGGAAAAGAAACAACACAAAAACACGGACAAAAAAAAATGACACAAAACAACAAGAAGCAATACCAATCATATCCGTAATCTCCACACTCAATGAACTAGCAAAACATGTCAAACTATGCAAATATGAATCTCATCAAACAAGTAGAGTTGCAAATTTAAGATTAGGCACACAAATATCAATTTAGTCAAAAACCTAAGCAAAAGTGGATCATCCTCACGGTTCACTCAACACTCTCTAGTCTAAGTCCGGTCAAGCCACTCAAAGAATATAGTCCACTCTATCACGATAAAAGATTGTCACAACTGCAATATCAAGTAGGTCTTTCTCTTTGGTTGTAATGGGGCTTAGGACATAGACAAATTTTCGTTGGTAAGGGTCCTAGGGGTTCTAAGCTCCAAGAAATGTAGATTGATGTCATGCATGTCGTACTTGCTCAAAATGAGATAATCAAGAATAAATAAACAATGTCCACCACTAAAGAATTACACATCAAATGCTACTTAATATATCAACAAATACCCTTCAAATAAACAGATTTTTCCACTTTTTTTTTTTTTTTTTTTTTTGCGTGGATCATCACTATTCACTATTCACGAAAATTTGGGTACAAATACGATCGGACCTTAGATATTGCTATTCATACACAATTTCGGCCAACAACTAATTTCTTAGCATATACACTAGGTAGGCAAATGATATATAAGAAGATCAATCTCACACAAGCGTGTAAAACATGCAATGACACGCGAAAAGAGAAGGCTAAAAAGGCCTCGGGTAAAATTTTCTGATTAAATCAAAGAATCGGTCAAGGCTCAATTCGGTTCACTAGGGGATAATGTAAGGTATGAAAGTATTGTCGCGGCCAAATGGTTTAATCCCTAGCGCCTCCTATCACGTATCGCAAGTGACTCACCTTTATTGCAACTTCATAGACAAACACTCTCAAAGAAATTAGTAGGAAGTGTCCTACTTTAAAGTCTCAAATCTAATATACGGAGTGTGTGTAAAATTCAATCCACAATTTACTTATTATTTCTCATCCCAAATTACATACAAATATGCACCAAGTACTACTCTTCACAACAACTAACATGCTTGCATATTGAAACATAAAGCACAAATCAAACATGCTTAAACAAAGAACAAGAGTGCATCAAAAACTTCAAATTTTGGCATGCTTCGACGACACAAAGTGAAACGACGTAAAGACCTCCCTCCTTACACTTAAACCCTTGTGTGCCCTCACGCAAGAAAAGAAAAGAATAGGGACGGAGAAACATGACAAAAACACATAACAAATACCCCTCCTTACACTTGATCGTTGCAAACGAGCAAATAAAAGAGAAACAAAACATAGACACAAACACAAAAATACAAACACAAATAACAAGCAAATAAAAACAAAAACAAAAGTGGGGAAAATGGCGTCACCTATCGCCCGGAGGCGGAAGGCGAGAGAGAACCGTGCGCTCCAAATCATCAAAGCGCCGCCGAAGGCTGCAAGCTCACCATGCAACTAACTCCTCTGAGATCTTTTCTCCTTACACTTAAGTCCACAACGTCCTTCGTAGCCTAGATCTGGAAAAACAACACAAAAAAAAAAAAAACAAAGACCAAACAATAATAAAATCAAAGAAAATAAACGATAGTAAACTCGGGTTGCCTCCCGGTAGCGCCTTTCTTTAAAGTCTTTGGCTAGACCTCCTCTTAAAGGGTCAATCTGGTGGAGGTATGCATAGTGGAGTCACATCCACTACCTTGATCACCCTATGCAATCGCTTCCCACGATCTTTATACCACATGGAATCATCACAGATCTCCTTATCCCTCATGTCTTTGGCATCCAAATCAGCGAATCCATGTGTGAGAGTGAGTTCCATCTTATCCTGCAACAAATGCGTCTCAAGATATTCTTGGACAAAGCTCTCAAAAACGTCAGTAGAAAGGACATCTTCATTCTCATGATCATTAGGTTTCTTAAGTGCATTATCAATATGATGAACATAAATTTCATTATGATACTTAACACTTATGGAAACTTCATCAACATCAATCACTGCCCTAATAGTCTTAAAAAATGGCCTACCTAACAGAACACCCGCAGTACCCTCAACTTGCCTATCATTGGTATCTATAACATAGAAATCAGCAGGATAGACAAAATTGTTAATTCTGACAAGGATATTTTCTAGTAAGCCTATGGGCGCAATGCATGATCTATCAGCAAGTTGTATAATCACTCGTGTAGACACCAACTCAACTCCAGTTAACTGATTATACACAGACAACGACATAACATTGATTGATGCACCTAAGTCACACATAGCCTACTTAACCATCACATTTCCCATAAGACAAGGTAAAGTAAACATACCTGGGTTTTCACACTTGGCGGGGAGCATTTTCTGGATGATTGCCGATACCGACGTATCCATCAATACCTTCTCGGACTGCTGGATCTTACCCGCTATGAAGTCTTTGACAAATTTCCCAAATTGGGGAATCCTCACGGCTTCGAGGAAAGGTTTGTTGATTTTCAGCTTCTCGAACAACTTCACATAATCCATGTATTCCTTGTTCGGTGTCCGTTTCCTCTCCAATGCCTCAGGAAACGGTGGAGGTATAGCAGTTTTAGGGTCTGTCTGGACAGATCGGCCTTCTCGCTGGCGTAACTTCATCGTAAAATCCCGCAACTCGTCGGGTCTTTCTCGGGCGATCCGACCTTCTCTCGTCGATCGGCTCTCCATCGGCCCGGATTCTCGCAATTATGTCGAGTGCATGCGGGCAGCTCGACCTTCTTTATCTGTCAGAATGCTTGGTCTGGTCAGCTTGGCGGTCTGTTCTGCTGCAGATCTAATCTTTTGGGGACTCGCTTTCGGTGTTGGTTCGGACAACTCTTTTCCACTCATCAACATGATGTGATTGCAACTATGGGCAGACGAATTTGGTTGAGTCTGAGAAGGTAATTGCCTTTGATTTTCCTTCATTTCATCTAACGAAGTGGTCATCATAGACATTTGCTTGGTTAGATTGTCCAAGATATTTTGTTGCTCCCACTTTAATTGTTGCACCTCTCTCTTCACGACTTGGAGCTTATCATGATTTGAAGTTATTTCCTTCTGCATCTGCTTTTGATATGCACTGGCATCTTTTTGAGAAGCAATCATCTCGCACATCAATTTTTCAAGCGAAGAGGATCCCTGGTCGGCTTGGTCGGGCGGAGGCATGATTGACATTTTCGGCTTCAATGTCATTTGATGCGAAGCTTGATAAGGTTGCTCTATACCGAGGGTAGGTGTCCGATATAATTTGTCATAGCGGTGGATGAGTTGTTGTACTTGACTTTGTGGAAATTCCACGTGCTTGTGTGTTCGGGCACCTTGCTCTCCATCAATCTCCTGCTCGAGCTCAGTCTTCTTTTTACCGTTCAAGCTAATTTGACTTACGTTAGCCCTAGCATTCGGATTGGGCTGGACTTGTGATGGTAATTGCCCTTGACTTGCCTTCATCTCTTGAATTGAAGAATTCAACTTGGAAATCTGCTTGGATAAATTCTCTACGGTGCTTTGATTATCCCTCTTGGTCTGATTAATCTCCTCTTGCATCTGTTGTTGATAGGCAATGGTACTCTTCTGAGAGGTAATCATTTCAGCCATCATTTTCCCCAACGGGCTGCTCTGGTCCGTCTGGCCAGACGGGCCAGTCTGCTGCTGAAATTGCTGCGGGAATTGCCTTTGATGTGGAGGTCTGTAGGGTTGTTGAAACCCTTGTTGCTGCGGTGGCTGATATTGTTGATGATGGTATGTAGTCGTTGGAATGGTCCGTTGTGGAAGATTCCTTGGCGGTTGTGGCACTTGATCATCTTGTCTCCACCTTAGGTTCGGATGAACCTTGTTCTGTCCGTTCCAATTGCCGGCTGCATTAACATCCTCGCCTTGGCACTGAAGAGATGTGTGCCCTCTTTGACCACATGCACCACATGTATGATCATTCATGGTGCGCTCAGATGAAGAGGAGGAGGAAGGAGGATTCCTGTCCTTGAATAGACGATTCAATTTTTCTTCAAGTTGGCTGAATTTTTCCTCCATTTTCATCTCAACCTTCATGTCTAGATTGTCCAGAAAATTTCCACTTGAAAGGTTCACAGACCTCCTTTGCATCCTTGGTCCTTTGTATTGGGATGTAGATTCAGCAAGGCCTTCAATGATTGCCTTCGCATCAGTGTAGTAGCTATTAGCAAAGCTACCCTTCAATCCAACGTTCACCATGGTTTTGGACTCATATGTCATTCCTTGGTAGAAAATTTGCAGCAGATCCACTTCAGAAAAACCATAGTTTGGACAGCTATCAACTAGCTTCCCAAATCGCTCCCAGTAAGCTCCAAAGGACTCGTCAAGCTCTTGAGTAATCCCGAAAATCTCCTTCTTGAGTACATTCGTCTTGGATTGAGGGAAGTATTTGTCCAGGAATGTTTGACGCATCTGAGCCCAAGAAGTGATTGACCTAGGCCTCAATCCGGAAAACCATGCACGAGCTCCATCTTGTAGAGTAAAAGGGAATGCTTTGAGCTTGAAAGCATCCAAATGTCCTTGCCTGTTCAGATCACAGAACTGATTAAATCCCTCCAGAAAAGCAAAGGGATTCTCGTTCAGCTTCCCGTAA
Organism: Lavandula angustifolia; assembly: GCA_028984105.1. Taxonomy (NCBI): domain Eukaryota; kingdom Viridiplantae; phylum Streptophyta; class Magnoliopsida; order Lamiales; family Lamiaceae; genus Lavandula; species Lavandula angustifolia. Next base: position 5,137,140 of record CM054811.1, read on the forward strand.
AACTTTGGACATGCCGCGACCAAATTAAGCTTCACATCTATCTGTTCAGTTGTTGTTATGTTGATTGGTCCGGGCAAGTCCTCTCCCAAGTTCCTCGAACCTGAGTTCATCTTCAGATTGGCTCTTTCATCTTCAGCCATTCTTTATTCTTCAAAATCAGAATTGATGTCTTCAGAAAACGGGTCTATCTGGCATGTCGGACCGATTTCAGACTCTGTCTCACTGGTTCTTTCCTCTGTCTGGTTAGTCAGACCTGTTTCTGCTCGTGACAGCACTGGTTGCTTCTGCAGCTTTGTTACCTTCCTAATCATTTTTGCAGTCTTTTCAATTTCTGGATCAAAGTGTAGAAAAGGGCGGGAAGACCTGCTCATGCAACACTTAAAAAGCACAAAAGATTAGTAGGAAAAATAAGCTTAAAAATAACACCGTTCCCCGGCAACGGCGCCAATTTGGTGATCGCTGTTTACACCAAATAATCCTGCAAAATTGCTAGACCAAATATTAGTATAGCACAGGTATCAATCACAGGGAACGGAGTAATTTAAACCTAAAAATTCTATCAATCAGAGTTTGGTTAGCAACCACGCAAGTTTGAGAAATTTCTATATTCTAATAATAAACGAAAGCAAACAGGAAATTAACACAAAATTTATTTATGCAAATAAAAGCGGGTCCAGCAAGATGATTCACACACACACACACAATCGATCACTGACACTAATAATTAATTAATCCGCTTAAATCAATTGGTTGTAGGATACCGTAATTAAACTGACATACCCCCTATTCCCTCTTAATTATTCGGTAATCGCCATGGTGGGCATTGAAACGACTACTTCTCTAAATTAGATGCAACCTACGTTGGTGGACAATCAATAGATTTAACACCTAATCAGCTTTAAGAACTAAGGGAACCCAATTTAGGAGCCTACTCGTATGGTGGGCATCTAATAGTCTCCTACCAAATTAATCCAATTGCCCTAAGACAATTTGTTACTTATTTAGCCTAATCACAGGAGAAACGATGGAAGTACTAAATTAACTATGAATTAAATTAACTAGGGTGATCAATCCTAAATCAATTAATTCAATTAATTAAACCTAGATTAATTCAGAACCCAAATGATTAATTTTAAGCCCTAGTCTCACGAAATTAAAGTGGTGTGTGTTTCACATCTTGTCGGCCCCTAAAAAAACTTAGCTACGCATATCGGCCGGACTAGCCAGACAGACCGAATTGCAAGACAGAACACAAAACATACTGAAATTCAATAAATAATTATGCACGAAAATTCTAACAATTTACCAGAAATCAGAATATTAAAGAATACGAATTATGGTCCTAGAAATTATAAACTCATAAAATTAATACTTCAAATCAATCCACAGGAAAATAAGTACGGAGACAATTTAAATCCGAGAATTCAAAACGAAGATGATAACATGTTGTTTCTTCCAAATCAAACCACAATTCACTAAACAAAAGTAGAGAATGCAAACTTTAAATCGAACAACCCCTTGATCGGATCCCTCGGCTTCGACGAATGCTTGATCGGATGATTCACGGCTTCGGCGGCTTCGGACTCCGTGAATGATGATGATGAATTATCAAATAATCTCCCTCCTCCGAACTCTCCCTCACCTCGGCAGTAATATGAAATGGATTGGTTAATAAAATAATCTCCTTGTTGGCGGCGTGAAGAATGATGATGTTGAAATAAAATAATATTTCCTTCTCTCCACCTTCGGCGTTAACAATAAGATGATGATATGGTCTCCAATAAAATATTATCCCCTCGCTGGCGGTGCGATGATGATGAAGAGTCGGTGTGAGTTGTCTCTATCAGATCGGATGATATCTCCCCCGTGCGGCGCCTCTTCTAGTCCTTTATATATACTCCTTCCTTTCCTTCTCCAACTAGGTCATCTAAGTATAGAAAGATATAATATAAAATATATTATATTAATTTCTTTCTACACTTAATTGTCCTCTTTATTTCTTCCGGATTAAGCATATATTTCCTTTAATTTGCAACCGCCACATCAACGCCTCGTCAACATCACATCATCATAAGAACTGCAAAACAAACACCAAAAAGCAATCCAACCGCCAAAATATATGCCAAAATAAACGGAATATGGATAGTACGAAATAGACCTATCATTAATTTGGAAATATATTTTCTCTAATTTACTTGAAAGTATTAATATGAAATTGTAGCTACTATTACTATCTCTCAACAGACAACTAATATGTTACGATAAACGAACTATATATAAAAGTTTAATTAGGCTTTCTTTAATAGTATTAGATGTACTTTCTCAAATCCCAAATTTCTTATTCACTTTGGTGGCGGCACGGTTTTTAAAGAGAATCATTAGTTGTGTATAGATTAATATAAAGTTGTGAGTCCCACAAAAAAGTTATATGCATTAATAAAAGTGGACAAAAATTTTGGGACTGGGGAATATTAAGTATATGATTTGAATTTTCAATGACCTTGTTATCATTTTTTTTTCGATACTTGGGTATTTCCTTTATTTTATTTTATTGCGAAACTCACAATAATTATTTTTGGAGCGCATAGATTAAACTCACACATAATGCCCGTCGATAGGATTATAAGTGACCTTGTTATCATTATTCTCCCTTTTCAATGGTAAAGATGTGGCCATTCTTTTTAATAATTTATACATATAGACTTAGGAAAAGTTTCTTGCACATTTTATTCTCTTATGTGTTATACTCCCTCCGTCCCATTATTGTTGTGTTGTTTCTTTTGGCACGGCAATTAAGAAAGTGAGTGAAGATATGTTAAAGTGATGGGTGCATTTATTTCCTTTGATTGTGGTTCACAAATTAATTCTATTTTCAGAAATAAGACAACAATAGCATGACACCCCGATAAAGAATACATGCTAACAATAATGAGATGGAGGAAGTATATCTTAGATGTTACAATCATAATAGTTTTGTAAATATTATATTCCATTCCTCTAAAATATTTGATAAACAAGGGTGTACAAGTTTTGGGATGAGATAACAGTTAAGTTGTTTAGGCTGTGATCGAAAGGTCATGAGTTGAAAACTCACTAAGACCGTTATGTGTGAGTCAGTCACTTATAGTTAGCTTAGAATGGTTAGGCCCTTCTGCATGCAGATTAGAGCACAGAAGCATGATTTATTCAGTACGCACTTCAATAATGATTACGGGTTACCTCGTCATAAAAAATTAAAATAAAATGTGTACAATTTAGAATTAAAAAACATTTCGGATAAACAGTTGTCTGGTGGCAAAAGTTTGCCTTATTTAAATATCAATACAAATAATTAAAGCAAGTTTTTCCTATTTCATCATATCATTTTCTTTCCTTGCCGGATACTGATCCTATTAATATCATCATACTTAAGCATATATAATATAGTCTACTTTTGTATTATTGGAAGAGTTTATTCTAAAAAATAAGCGTTTATGCACGTGTTTGGGAGAGCTTATGAAAAACAATTTATTCTAAAAAATAAGTTGTTTTTGGCTTATTTTCATAAGCTGGTAGAAATAGCTTATGAAAATAAGTCAAAAATAGCTTATAAAAAATAGATTCTCATGTCAAATTCCACTGACAATAATTTTTAAACTATATTTTATTTTATTTTTCTAATTAAATGCTTATATATAAATGTATCCAAACGCAATAGCTTATTAAATTTAAGTGTTTATAGCATAAACACTTATACCATAAATATTTATATTATACTCACTTATTTAAATTATTTTTCCAAACGGGCTCTTAAAAAACAATAGTTTAAGTTTGATTGTCCGGTTTCGATCTCGAATAATTGAGTAATATAGTTTCTCCGTGATAACCAAAGTACAAATTCATAATAAACACTTCACTTCCATTTTCTCATACATACTTGTCCAATGGACATAAAATAAGAAATTTATGATGGATGTCGAAACCATTAATCAGAAAAAAGATTTACAATGTGTAAGTATTATATTGAAGCCGATTCCATTTGAGAGTTTATAAAACACCTTATTAATAGTTTATTTGAGTTTGCTTATGTTTGTATTTGAAAGAATTTATCAAAATGGTTTATAAGCCCTCTTTATAAACTCATTTCGGTTTATTTTTAGTAGTATAACTTTAAATTAGATGTTACATTTGTATGCTTTATCGGTAACTCTCTGTTTAAGTAATAGGTAACATAATAAATTATCGGTAAATCAATATCTTGAGTTACTTGTTTTAGAGGACTAAAAATAGATTTTGTTTCTAATTACAAAATCAAACCGGAAAACAAGCCACTTTACAGAAAATGAAATATAACGAATATTCTTCTACGTGTGTGTTAAGACATGCGATATTTAAAGCTGTCAAAGTTTGGTACGAAATGGTCTGGTTAGGTCAGGCTAAAAAATATTAAACCAAAAAAAGCGTACCGAACTAACCAGACCCAATGGCCCGCCTAGTAGATTGGGCTTTGGGTAAACATTCCATGGCTATGGGCTAATCCTTCCTATTAGCTTAAACTTATAAATTTTATAAATCTTAAAAACATTTGTGCAATTTATGTTGCACATTGGTAGTAAGTTTTACAACAAATTAAAAGATTGTGGATAGAAATTAATATTTATTTATTTTGTGTTAATTAAATTAATAGCTGTTTATTTTAATTTTTAAGTTAATTTTTTAAATATATAATTTAGTTTATGTGTTGATTTGACCCATGAAGAATTAAGTTGGACTGTATTTTTAAGTATTCCATGACTTTTAGATTAGGTTTCGCTCTTTATCTGGACTAGGTTAGATCAACCTATACAAGTAGTATTAGTTTATGTAAATTGTATACCAAAAAAATTTATTAAAGTTGAGATTAAAAAATTAAAAATGAAAATTACTCATATAAATTATTTTTTATATATCTTTATTGTTATGTTCTGTTCTAATATTTTATTGTTATTTATTCTTCTATATTTTATTTTTCTTCATGAGAGTGGATGAATGAACGATGTGAGCGAATAAGACAAATTAAAGATTTTTCTTTAAAATTTTATACAAATATAATTGCAGCATAGAGATTCAAACAACAGCTATTGGTTGTTGCTGCTTGCTTGCTGTAGAGTAGAAGATTATGTTAAGGTTGTTATTCAGTTTTTTCTTCAAAACCTTAAAGAGAAAAGGTAGTACTATAAATTAGAGAATGATTTATTTTGCATTATTTAGAACATAAAAAGACATTATATAACCACGATTCTAAAAATGAACAGTTGAGGTCAACTCAATCCATCAGCTAGAGTTATGTAGATCGTACTACCTAGCTTATTCTATTTTACCTATACACTTATATACCACTCTACAATACTTAAATGCTACATTTGTAATTCATTAAGGCAAAATTGATAAATATAATTCTCAAACTTCGCGATTTTGGACATTTGTCTTCAATCTATATATTTTTTTTTTCATCCCCAACATACTTTTTTTGCAATTTTGGTCTCACCGTTAATATAAAATGTTGCCTTTATAGTAATTATGCGTTATTTTGATAATAAAAGTCTTGTGTTTAATCTGAAAATGTCATGCGTTCAATTAATAAAAAAAAACTCTCTTTGGTGTAGCTTGCACAGAATAAAAATGTATATATACAATTATGAAAAATTGGCATTATAAATGATTCTTATAAATAAATAATTTAGAATAAATAATTTTTGTATTTATAAGAGGAGCAAAATAATTTTAAACCAAAAAAAATACTCGAAAATGAATTATTTTAAGATTTTTGGTGTCACACTAGAGGGAAATGCACGACCCCTTATTTAGATAAAGAGTCCACTTTTATTTTTCACTCAAGGTCCCTTTATCCTCAGAACCGGTCTTGATTTTCAAGCAGAGTTATTGATATAAGCGGTAAGTTTTTGTGTTCGGGCGGCGACAAAAGAGATAAGAAAAAATAACCGTCTAGAAGATGATAGTTTGATTAATATTTTTATTTTATTTTATTTAATGCAAGATTTGAAAAAGCTTGATTAATGTTAGATTTGAAATAACATTGAATGGTTGGACAAAAATTGCAAAAAAATAAAAGTTTGGGGAAAAAATCAAACACAGAAAGATTATGGACTAATTACACAAAATAAGAAAGTTGGGGGACAAGATTTGTCAATTCTATTTCAAAATTCCAATTTTACCCTTTCTATTTTTAATTTATTTTTAATTAAAATTTGATTAACGGTCGAATTGACGAAAAAATTAATGGTGGGACCAAAATTGTAAAACCAAGTAGTTTGGGGATGAAAAAAAAAATTGAGGACAAATATCGCTAAATCGCAAAAATTAAGAACTATATTTATCAATTTGGCTTCATCCAATGCAATATGTTGCTCTATTACTACAAAATAACCGTCTGATCTGAGAAAATCAGAGAGATCATAGCATAGAAATAATCATATAAACGAGAATTTGATGTTACAATGTCTCATTTATCAATATTACAATATTCTCGGATTAATGGAATATTTATATTTTATTACGAGTGTGTTTGAATTTGTTTTAAGCACTTAATATGTTTTGGATTAATGAAATATTTATATTTTATTATGGACGTGTTTGTAAGAATTTATTTAAAGAATTTATTTATTTTTTAAAATAAAATAATCTTTTAGTATTTGTTAAAAAAAAATAACTTCTCTAAATTAAACGTGTAAATTGTTTAATTAAATAATTTCTTTAAAACAAATAATATTTTTTATAATTAACATTTACAAACATACCCTAAACATTCATTGAGATATTTTTAATAGTTAAAATATTATAATTTACGAAAAATATACATTTTTTCTATTAATTCAAAAACCGTTATTTTTCCTTCAAAATAAGCGAAAATTACGTTAAACTCCCCAAACTATTGCCCTAGTTGCACTATGCCCCCTGAACTATTAAGTTTGGTGATCTCTCCCCCCCCCCCCCCCCCCCCAACATACACACACCCCCCCGCCGGAACTATTTATTGAGTTGCAGTTTATCCCTTCAGTTAAACTTTCGTTATACTTTCCGCCAAGCACATACGTGAGGTGAAATGTTGGATTTGAAGTTGGGTCACAAGCCGGACCCGATATTTGTCTTCTCTTATCAAAACTAAGAATGTTGAAGCATGTTGAGCTGAAAGTCGGTTCTGAAGTCGGACCCGACATTTGGATTTAGGGGTGAATTAGGTCATATGACCATTTTATGTGAAGAATTACTCACAGAAAGACGCTGACAAAAAGCAGCACAAAAGTGAAACCGTGTTCACTTTGATTCATTCAAATTCGAGATCTGGCATACATAGCCAAGTACGTGATCCTAGACTACGTCGTTCGGATGTCTTCTAGCAGAAGAGGACGGTGATGCGGCCTCAAAGGACTCCTCGATAAGTTTCCTCGTCCACTCCGCAGTTGGTACTCGCTCCACCAACTCGGCTCTGAAATCGCGGATATTAAATTCGAGCTTTCGTGAGTCACGAAGAATTTGCAGGGCTACAACATAAGGAGCACCACTAATGAAGACGAAAACTCGATTACAATCCATAACCAAATCTGAAGGAGGAAAACTTCAAATTCAAAATTTCACGGTAATTCTCCACTGGAAATTAGGGGTGTGCATAAAAACCGTCCAACCGCCTCTGCCCGCTTGACCCGCCCGTTGGAAACAGTAACCGCCGATTAATTTTTCTCAAAATTAACCGCGGTTCAATTTTTTAGCAAACCATCATTGAGCAGATGAGTCGCGGTTTGCCGGTGGCGATTAACTGACTTTCTAATATTAGTTTTAACTTTTCTAAATTAAAAGAGATTATAGATACAACATGACTGAATAAAGTGGTATTTCAAAAATTTTTGTTCTATATGAATGTGAGAAAAATTCCTTTTCTATATGAATGTATCATAGTGCCTCATTATACTAAAAAGGATTTACGACATTTTCTCCATTGAACCAGACTCCGATGCAGCATAATTCCGCCGCATCATTTCCCCGTCCGCCGTCATTACTACTAGCACAACCTCAAAATCCTCATGAAGCAGAAATCATGGCCGCCACGCCGATCATATTGCCGCACCGCCCACCCTTTTATCAAGAAGCTCAATAAATCTTGTATTTCCGCCAAAACCTCAGAACCCCCAAAATTATCAGAATTCAATCCGTCGCCGGAACCCCCTTCCTCTTCATCTTCCTCATCGAGCCTTGATATTCCCGCCATCCCGTACGACGCATTAGTCAGGATCGCTGCGCAGTTCACGGTGCCGGATTTGAGGGCGGCGTCCCTCGTTTGTAGAGCGTGGAGGGACGCGTTTCAGCCGTTGCGTGAGGCGATGGTTATGTTCAAGTGGGGGAAGAGGTTCAAGCACGGGCGCGGAGGAGTGAAGCCTAATTTGACCAGTGCTTTGGATAGTTTCTTGAAGGCGGCGGCGCGTGGGTCCAATCTCGCTATGGTGGACGCGGGTTTGATTTATTGGGAAATGGGGAAGAGAGAAGACGCAATTGTTTGGTATAGGAAAGCGGCGGAGCTTGGTGATCCCGCTGGACAATGTAATTTGGCTATTTCATTTTTGCAAGGTATAGCTTTCTTCCTTTAATAAGATGTGTTTATTTCAGTTGCATCAAAATGATGAGCGCTGATTCAGTATACTCGTTGGATTTCAGTTTGAGCTCCACATTCTCAATTTTATGCTTTTCTCTGGGGAATTGATGAGCATTCCTGTTAGAAGAAATGGGCTGTAATTCAATAGGATAAGTTTGTGCTTGTTTTGTTAGGCCTTCAATTGATTCTGTAGTGTATGTTGCTTGATGCTTTGAGGCTCTATGTGGGGGTTGATGTATGTATGATTGTGTAGTAATCTTTATCATACATTTGCAGAACAAAAATAATGAAACTCTGTTGACGAAGCCACGAAGTACCGTCCCCAGAATACGGATGGTACTCTTAAGTCAGCTTAAACTACTATTCTTTGTCCTGCTATTCATATGATGGCCCGAATATTATCGAACACTTAAATAAGTAACAGTAGAAGAAGTTATGGAGACGCATGGGAATAGGTATTGGGCAAAAAGCTTAAAGACTAGGGTCGATGTACGTTATTTAGATGGAAATTGACTAGAACTACTATCAGGGAGGAAACATGTTTTCCTTGGATCAATTTTGTGTTGGCTTATCTATTCTTGAACTACAGCTTTCTTGTTGATCCCATTCCTAGAATATTTGCCCAGATATATTGGGTCATATAAAAAACCATGCGCATTAGTGACATTAAAAAAGAGAGCTCATTGCTTAAAGTATCTAATCATTTTTTATAGCTATGTTGCAGCTAATCCTCCAAATACGGAATAGGCAATTGAATGGCTGTACAAGGCTTCGGCTGCTGGTCATGCTCGTGCCCAGTACCAACTAGCGCTCTGTTTACATCGAGGTCAAGGGGTGGAACAAAGTGTACAAGAAGCGGTATTATGTTATCCAGCTTTTCTTCTTTTCCTTCTATGTCTGTGTATATCCTTTTAATCTTAAAGTTAGGGGTGAATCGCTGCTCATTTTAGTTCCAAACAACAAACATTCAAACAACAAATCTGTTGTGAACTTATAATAGTAAGCCATTATGCATGCCAAAGAATAGCACATAAACAATTAGAAATAAGATACTCCCTCCGTCCCGCCCAACTTGTTTTGTTTCTTTTCGGCACGGAGATTAATAAGAGTGGTTGGTTGTGGATAGAGAGGTAGGCCCCTCAAAGGAAAAGTGAGAGTTTGTGTAGTAATTATTTTCCATTTTAAGAAACATGACTAGTCAAGTGGGATAACTTGAAAAGGAAAATAAGACAAGTTAAACGAAGTTGCATGTCTGCTAAATTGTTTTGTTTCTGGAGTTGGACATGAATTGATCTTCTGTACATTGGGATGTTCGTAGCTAAAGTAGACTGATGGGTTCCTCTTATCTGGTTTGATATAGGCTTGCTGGTATGAAAGAGCTGCAGAAGGTGGATACATACGTGCTATGTATAATGTATCCCTATGCTACTCAATGGGTGAAGGCCTGGAGCAGTCTAATAGTCTTGCTAGGAAATGGATGAGGAAGGCTGCCGACCATGGTCATAGCAAAGCTCAATACGAGCATGGATGCACCCTAATCTCGGTATGTAACTCAACCGTCCTTTGCTTTCTCTTTCTGTGATGCTATAAAATATGGTAATCACTTGTTTCAAGCTATCAATAAAGCAGCAACACTTCATTCGATTTATTTTGAACTTGTGATTCAAGGAAATTGTGGGGAGAAACTGATTGGAATGTTATTCTATTGATTTGATAGGAAGGCGACACAATGAATGCTGCGGTGTACCTTGAGCTTGCCGCAAGGGCCGGTGAAATGGATGCGGCTTCTGAGAGAAACGCTCTACTCGAGCATCTCTCTGAAGCTTTTTGTAATAGAGTTATGCTTCTTGCTGACAAATGGCGGTCTGCTTCACACTAACCTTTTTTTTTTTATCATTTCTTCATTCGACCATGTAGTTGGTTGTATGATGCAAAACATGCAGTTGGTTGGAAATCTCAGCCAAAAATCATATCTTGACTTCAAGTTAGTGTTTTGTTGTTATGACAGAAAGGAAAGAAGCATGTATAAATACAAATTAAGCATATGTCATATTTTGTTAATCACACACTATGCAGAAACTGAGGCCAACAGAAATGATTCCCTGTACAAGAATCTGATTAATTTCCACACTGTGAAGCATAAAAGAAGCCACACAACATCCCAAAGAATATGAGAGTTTTACAATGATCTTGACACCAGAAAACATAGGAGGCCGCTAACATATCTATGTAGCTTCTTCCTACTTGTATGATACCCTTCAAGATCGATGCTTTGTTCCTGCATTCTGTCCTCCCTACGGTGCTAAATAGGGCCTCTGAGCAAGCATACCAGAGTGGGACTGATGAAAGACACTAAGATGGTACAATGCCTGTGTTATCAGTTCTTTGAGTTCTGGATGCTGGGCAACAAAGGCACGGTCAACTCCCTCAAACGCGTTCACCACTCCTGCACGTTCCAAATCATCACTCTTCCCAGCATGGATAGCAAGGTAACAGATGAGGATCAGTCCATGCAGCTGCGCTCTCTCACTCCCCTTGAGCAATCTCATGAGAGGCGGAACGCCTCTAAACTCAATAATAGTCTTGGAGTGTTCTGCACAAAGAAAGTTATCTGGACAAGTAAACTTCCCAAGTGCAATAGCAGCTTCAGTTGCCACCTCTTGGCTTCTATGACCAAGCTGCTCCACTAAGGGACTGATAACCCTAGTCTCCCTTGCAGGAAACGCTCTTGCCAAGCAACCTATTGCGCGTAAAGCTGCTATGCTCAACTGGGAGTCGTCCGAATCCTTGATCAGTCTAAGGAGCTGATCCACAACAGCCTTAGCAGCAGGTGAATTTGTCTTGAAAGTTGCTCTTCTGAGGTCTGCATTTGACTCAGCTGCATTTGTTATCTCCATTATTGTCATCAGACAGTTGTACTGCAACTCCCCAACTTCTGTCTCAACAAGCTTAGCTAAAGAAAGCAACCCTTTTGTCTCTGTGATTCTCCTACTATTAGCCACATTCCCTTTAGCCAACATCCATAATGCCTCAGCACAACTTATCTTTAACTTATGCTTCACCTCCGGCTTCTCATTCTCTCTGTCCTTCTTGTGATTGCTCCCTCCCTTACCACTCCCCTCCGAGTAATGCATAGACACAGACTGCCCTAACCCCGGCTTATACAAATGCTTATTCTCCATCTCCTTGTTAATCTGCACTAGTGAATGGATGCTTGGCTTCCCTACTTTGTTCTTCGAATCATCCACCAGTAAATCAATCGATAACAGTGTCACAAGCGGCCTAATCGCGTTCTCCCTCGCGAAATCCTCTTGTGCTAGAGAGCAATGCTGTGCCATTTTAGCCACAAGATTTGCAACCCTAATTTGAACCTTCATTGGGGAATCACCTAGAACTTGTACAGTAATGGGAACACCAGATTCATCGATGATCGCTCGGACTCTGTCCACATCATTAGCTAAATGATGAAGAGCAGTAGCAGCCGCAGTTTGCCCCTCCGGCGAGGAACTGTCCTTCAAGAGCTTTAACAATGGCGGAATGCCGCCTTCTTCCACTATGATTTGCTTATTTCTATCATTATCTTTAGCTAATGAAGCCAACTCATTTGCAGATTCGATTTTATCGGGTAATTGTGCCATGTACAAGGAAGAAACAAAAGACCAAACCCAAGAAATCATAGGATCGTTGCTAGCAATTGGGGGTAAAGTGAGGACAATACCTCCGCCGGCACCGCCGGCTTCGTAAATGCTCAGAACCCACTTCATGTCCGCGACGGAGTTGTCGAGGAGGATGTGGAGCTTCTTGAAGTCTGCGCCGGAGACTATGGTGACGACGCGGCGGAGGGGGTTGCGACGGCGGCGGCACTTCTTGACGAGGGTTAGAGATTTCTCGAGATGCTTGGAGACCTCGGTGGCGATGCGGCGGGCGGGGCGTACGTAGAAGGTGGCGCCGTGGGAGGTGGAGGTGGCGAGGCGGACGACGGAGCGGAGCATCTGGCAGAGGCGCTCGACTTGCTTGCCGACCTCGGAGCACTCCAATTTGAAGATGCCGGCTTCCTTAACTGCGTGGTTGATTTGGTCGGAGAGGAGGATCGGGTAGGATAGAACCTCCTCGATTCGCTTCTCATGTTGCTCGATTGCGGTCTGCTTTTGGGATTGGAGGTTTTGGGAGATTGCTGATTGCGCTGCTGCCGTGGAGGTAGGTTTTGCCGCCATTGACACTGAATGGAGAAGGTCTGAGGATTTTTAGTTTTAGGGATGTTTTATTGCGATTTGGACAACTCAACTCATTTGACCGTCTCTCTCTCTCCTCATTGGTCTGGAAATACGGAATGAGAGGTTTGGGGAAATGGAATTAGAAATTTCTTTTTGGGTGTCGCATGTTTGTGCATCAGACAGTTGTACCGTGTAGGATATGTTGCACATATTATATGTCTGACATCATTACAACTATATAATGGCAGGGACTAAGACCATTTTAAGGACCAAATTCTATATTCTATATGAGAACTAATAACTATTATGCACCACCGATCTTATAAGAATGAATGGTCAGATCTAGAGATTAATTAAGATATTTTTAATTTTCTTTAATTGTGTAAGGATGATTATTTAAAAATCAATTATTTGATGTATTATCACACATTTAAATTAGGATAGATGGATAGTAACTTCAATCAAACATTAGTCAAAATTAATGCATTATACTAATTAAATATTTTAATTAGATGTCATTATTAAAATAATACGGAAGAGAATTACTATTTTTTTTACTTTAATTATTATTAAAAAGGTAGTAACTATGATTAAAAAATGCTCTTAAATGCATTAAGATTAAGTTACAATTTAATACATTTTAACAATATTTCATATGCACATAATATTACACATAGGCATCATAGGCATCATAATATTTCATATGCATCATAATATTACACATATGCATCATATGCATTATAATATTTTATATGCATCATAATATTACACATGCATCATAATATTTCATATGCTTAATAATACTACACATCGGCATCATAATATTACAGTAACATATTTTATGCATTTGTGTATTCTAATTGATAAATCAATATATAGGAAATAATGCATATAGCTATTATAGTTATGCATCAAAATATGTGAAATAATGCATAAACATATTGTAATTATTGCATAAATTTATACTAAATTATACTTCATTTAATTCGAATTAATTAATTAGTTCAATACAATTTAAAATAAGTTTGAAATTGGAATCATTTTGATTGAATATTATTATTAATTAATATAATTCAAGAAAACTATTACATGCATCATAATATTACATATATGCACTCTCAAAAGATTTTTGAAAATTATTATTTTTTTAAAAACTGTTTTGTTGTTCTGTTATGCATATATTCATATGATAGGCATGTAAGTTTACGGTTTTATGCATATGAAAACGTTTGAGGTATCAATTTTTCAGAAAAAAGAAATAATTCTGATGCATTTATGCATTAGTCCTAATAATAATACAATCTTTTTGCCATTAATAAAAAATTATAACAAAATAATAAAATAAGATCACATAAATTATGCATCAGTCATTATGCATCGGTCCTAATAAATGATTAGTTAAATATGCTTTGTAAATAAATAATAAATGATTAGTTAAATAAGATCACATAAATTATGCATCGGTCCTAATAAATGATTAGTTTTGGACCTTTGGTGATTAGTAAAATATGAAAATTAAAAATAGTAAATGATCATAACAAAAAAAAGGTAAGATTTCAATATGTAAAGGATACGTTACTTAATTTAACAACGTAAATTACATTATTAACCTTTTAAGATATTTTACATTAAATATCATGAATTAAATGATAGTTTAATAATAACCATAGATTGAAATAAATCTAAGGTTTATATTAGTTCCAAATTCTCATTTAAGGGGTTGGTTCTCATTTGATCATTCCCCTATATATATATATATATATATATATATATATATATATATGATAGTAAGATGTGGTAATTGTTATTTTGAATAAAAAAAATACAAATATATTTTTTTAATAAAAAAATTTACTATTTAGTAATTAAATTTGGATGGATTATTAATTTTATTGAGAAAGTGTTAAAAAATTTATGTAAATTTTTTGAATCATCAATATTCAATAGTAATTTTGTGATCGCGATCCTATTGAAACTTCTGGTCTAAGATTGTAATTTCAAGATTTTTTCATTGTGATTTTGATTGTACGTAATTTCGTGACATACACTTCTAAACCTTTTACTTTGTGATTTTGACTTCGTGCCTGACACTTAATAAATAACTGTTTTTTAACATGCGAAAAACAATAAAAATATATGGAAAACCAAGGGCATTTCAATTATTTTTGCTATAATGAATGGTATTGTGATAATGACCAGGGGCGGATTCAAGGGGGCGGGTGGGTGCGACCGCCCCCCGAATTTTTGTGCAATACTACGAGTTATTTTTTATTTCTAGTAATTTTTATACTTGTTCCAATTAAATTTTTGATATTAAGTTTTCGATATTAAGTTTTATACTTGTTATCCTAACTTAGAAAAATATTAAAAAAGATATATTAAGTGTCTCATATTTTAGTGGAGGTGTATATTTTAAGTTTTAAATACCTAGTTTGGTAGAGTCCACTTATATAACTTGATGCAGTTAATATACTATGTTTTTTGTTTGATGCAATTAATATACTATGTTTGTGTTTTCTTTTTTCATGTACTTATTGATATAAAATTAAGAACATTTGAAATATGAATAAATTATCATTTAAATATTTATTAATTCCTCAGTTAGATATTTTCCTCTAACTAAATTTAGAGTGATTCCTCAGTTAGATATTTTTCTCTAACTAAATTTAGAGTGATGTCAAAATAGAATTGTGTATTATGTTTTTTGAATAAATATAAAAAATATATGAGTTATTCATGAAAGAAGAACATAATCCTTAAATAAGACATAAAAAATAAGTATAATTAAATTTAAGTAGAAAAATGTGCTAAATTTTTTTTTTCGAGGGCTCCGCCCCCGAACCCCCGTACAAAAAAAACTCAAGCCCCGATAAATTTCACCCCCCCTAACCAAAAATCCTGAATCCGCCCCTAATAATGACTACTGAAGACTCTTGTTATCTCACCTATTTAAGAACAATCCGGATCCTCTGACCCAAAAATCGTATCCCACTCGGTGGCCCACCAATCACGTCCCGCCACGCGTGCATTGGTGGGCCATATTAGCAATAAAAAACTATTTTAATTATAAAAGATTAGCCCACCAATGCACGCGTGGCGGGACGTGATTGGTGGACCATGGTATGGGCCACCTAGGAGTGGGACAGATGATGCTGTGCGATTTAAGAAAAGCACCCTAATTATTAAACTATAATAAATGAGAAAATAAAATATAGCATAGAATCACCAATGCCATGCGTGGGACTATGTTACAACATCAATCTAGTATATGTGGAGACAATAATACAACATTCGCAATAAACTATACCACATAAACAATAGCAGCTGTACAAAATATATAAAGCTTCACTTCTGCAGAAGAAGAGCGGCACCAACAAGACCAATCCACAAAGTTACAGAAACCCAAAAGGCACGGTTCTTCTCGAAGCCAACGGGCGGTTTCCACACCATGAAATCCGCCAAGTAGTCTTTGTTAGACGATAGCTGGTTCGTTGTGGAACCACTCATCCTTCTATCTTTGTCCTTGTCTTTATCAGTCCAAGTAGCTGCGTAACTGATAAGAATGCACCACTTCTCTCATCAATGTCTCAATCACAATGAGCAAAATACAATCCACAGATTCATAATGCATTCGGATGTATCTATCAAAAGTAATGTAATGGAAAAGCCTATGAGTTAGCATGCAGCTGGTAGGAGAACAAGCTCAAATGCATGTTTATCAGGCTTTATTCACAGTAAACAACCAATACATTTACATAAGAATATAGCGCAGTATAGAAGGTGTCGATTGAATGTGATGTTCATTCAAGCCCACCTAAAGAAGTTTTTCATAATCTCATTTAACTTTGCTAGATCTTGAATAAAATTCAGACCAAGAAGAGTATTTTTCTGCAACTCTATTTCCTCAAGTCTTTTATCAGGCAATGGAAACACGAGCTACTAAAGATTAAAGAAAGGGAAAGCATATATATTCCACTAGAGAGAAGTATATAACCAAGACAAAGGCTTACCTATCATAACTTGAACCTATAAGTGGGATTGTTACCATCTCCTCCTGTGAAATCTTAAGCTTAGGTGCTTGCAGTATGTATCGCAGTTCTGCAGCCTGGCGTCGAATACTGACACTGGGATGCTTCTTTTCCAATTGCTGGTACAGAGCAATGCAGTCTGTGTGGCGGTTATTAGCCTCATAAGCCATAGCTAACCATATCTGTATCTGATGATATGATCATGGCGAGTAAGTCAGTTCGTCAAATGTGATCAAATTATGTTTAAATACAATAGAGAAGATTCCCAACCTCGCCGCCAAACAAAGTGGGGCCCGGGATGATCGTGAGGGCACCCTCAAGAAACTCAATTGCACGCCCATACATACCCCTACCATATGCTTTCTGACCCAAATCAAACATCAATTGAGCAGTTTTCCTTCGTTCTGCTTGCTCCTTTGCTACCTATGATTTCGTACAGATAAAACGAGTATCTACTTAGTAAGATATTCATCAGACATTTAGATATCTACAAGAAAGCAATAAACTCTGTACTTTCTCTCTTCACAAGAAACTAAATGTTTCCTCCAATTTAAAGCTATAGTACTGCACAGCCAAAACTTTCTACACGACGAATGTACATGAATACTCAGCTATAAAACCTCCATTGAGCGAGAGGGGAAAAAAAAAACTGGCATGTATTCAGATTAAATGCCATTTCATTTACGAATCTACAATCATGGGGAGTAGAAAAGTAGTTAAAAATAGCGCGATCAAATCAGAATTCAGAACTACATGCATAATATGTTTTCATGACGAATAGGTTTATCATCAATAATCTGGTACGGCAAGGTTGAAAAATCAAAACAAAAGGAATAAGGACTGGACTGGATACCTTTTCTAGTTCTTTCTTCACTCTCATGCGTTTCTGTTCTTCCGTCTCCTCATCTGGTTCACCGTTATTATCGCCGTCGCTGTACTCCTGATCAACTTTGTACTGCAATTCCTCAGCTGTTTTCTCCAACTCTCTCATTTCTTCAATCTCCTTAACCCTCCTCCTCATCTCCTTCTCCCAATCAAAACCCTCTTCGTCCTCCAAACCGTTCCCGTTCCCATTTTCATCGTCGCTCGTATTCTCGTATTCCACCTCATTCACCTTCGATTGATTCGATTTCCGCTTGTTTACGTGTCTTTCTCGGTGGTCGAACACCGATTCGAACGCCGCGTGGAAATTCGGGTTAAGGTGGAGATCTTTTCTGAAGAGGTTCAAAATTGCATCGGTGGGAAGGGGCCTGAGTCGGCGGTCGGGGGAGAACGGTCCTCGGCGGCGAAGTAGAGAGATCCAGGAACGGAGATACGTTTCGGAGCACTACGGCCATGCCAACGGCGTCGTATCGTCAGGATGGAGATGAATCTTCTCGAGGTATATCTGTGGCGCTTCTGAAGTCGAGTTTCTGTTTGGAAAAGATGGAGGAGATATTTTAGGAAGTCAACCGGAAAGACGGAAAAGGACTCGCGGTTTTGGCTCAGTAGACGCGGATTGCGCTGGAGACCGTCGATATTGAGGGGTAATATTGTCTGGAAAGAAAAAGACGCGTCGCGCGGTGGTTTGACGGCTGATGCCGTTTTGGAGGCGGCTCAGATACGGTGCTTTACGATGTCTACACGACTACTCCCGTCTTCATCTCGTGTTTCCAATTTTCCATAAATGTCAAAAATTCATTGATATTTTTATGTCCAAAGTCGAATCTTTGAGTATTTTTTAGGAGAAAATTTGGAGCATATGATTAAATTTACATTTCCGTGTAAATAGAGTAGCAAATTCTAATCTTCTTTTGTTTTCGAGCGAGTTATTTCATTCTCCAAATTGACTAAGGATCTTTTGGCCCATTTTTTGATGCCACGTGTGTTAATTCTCTTTACACATTACCACATTAATGTATAAAGAGAATTGATCCACCACAACACACACGTGACACCACAATAAAAAAAAAGAAAAAAAAAATCGACCCACCACAACAAAACACACGTGGCACCACCTAATTGATAGGCTATGTAGTGGACTTCTAAAGTATGCCAGAAGATTAGGACGATTTATCGAGGTTTCAGTTTGGTTATAATCGAATTGGCAATTCTACTAGTCCAAATAAAAGAATATTAGAAATTTACCAGGTACCGTATTTATAGTTTATGTAATTCAATTTCTCAGCGTACACTCCTCCTTTACGACGCATGCGCTATTTCTGAGGTAGCTTGGTAGTATTTCTTTTCTCGATTTTTGTCTGAAGGTGGAATGTGTGGCGTCGCCGCAAGACAACACACCTACTCTGCACCACAAATCGACACATATTTGGAGAGCCAGAAACGAGCTCAATTTTCTTCAAAAATCATACACACTTAATCAAGAGCCATTTTATTTCCTTCCGATTTCTAATTAAAAATTCATTTATGGCTCTCTCTCTCTGCAACCCCCAACTCCTCCTTCCATTTCCCGTCCACCGAAGGAATTTTTCAGTCAAAACCCGCTTGTTAAATCAGAATTTTAATCAAGGGAGAGCCCAACTTCAGCACTTTGCCTCTATTAAAAGATTCCGCTACATTTCTCCGGTGAATTCAGCTTCGGTCAACGGGTACCCGGTAAGTAAAGAGGATGAGGTTCCTTTCACCGGCGGTGAAAAAATTGAACTGAGTGAGAAGCTGAAGAAATGGGTCAAGTTTGCGCGGGAAGTCTTTCCCGGCGGAGACTGGTGGAGGCTTTCGAACGAACAGGTTGGAGGTGTATTCGCGGCGAAGCCCGTGACTGTTTTGCGGGCCCTCAAGAAAATGTGGGACTTGATTGCGGAGGATGGATGGGTTGTATTTTCCGCTTTTGTTGCGCTCATCATCACAGCAGTATGTGCTATTCTGTTTGTGTTCTTTATTAATTGTGATTGTTTATTCTAAGTGTAACTTGACATAAAGATGGATGTCAGGTAGCTGAGCTTTTTAGGTGTTGAAAATCGACTTGGATTCTTTTTTGTTCGTGGTTGATGCTTGAATGAGTTTCGCATCGAGTAAACTTTGCTGCTTGAATGGGGAATGGCTATTTGTTTAAATAGTTTAGGGTGGGGTTTCTCCTTTGCTAGTTTTGGTAGTTGACATAAACATGTTATAACTTTTAGGATTTTGATGTAGTTAACTCATTTCATAAACTTTATACATGTGCCAAGTTATCACCGTGTTTACTTCTTTTAACTTTATATATTTAGCAAATTATGCCTAGTTATATTGTTTATGAATTCCATTGTTTTGGCTCAGATTTCAGAGATATCGATCCCACATTATCTGACTGCATCAATATTTTCTGCACAAAGTACCACAATTGCGCTCTTCCATCAGAATCTGCGCCTCTTAGTTCTACTGTGCATCACTGCAGCAATTTGCAGGTTAAAATCTTGTACGGTCATAAGCTCCCTTCTTCCTTATAGGGCCGGCTGGCTCTATCATCTTGCACTTGACTTGTCTAGATGTTTTGTTCGTCATAGTTTTTATTATTTTTGCCATAATTATATGCACCGGCTCCAATATAAGGAATAGTTAATATCGTCTTTAGTAAAAGAGTTGCACCATTTTCTGGACTGATGTCTGCCCTACTGATCCTCATTTTTTGCTAATACTTGTAGTGGTGTGCGAGGTTGCTTGTTCGGCGTTGCAAATATGATCCTTGTGAGTTCTCTAACTGTACTTGATCTTTATACAAATTCTATTTCACAGGAAACTTTGTGTTGCTTGTGTCAATGAATCGTGAAGTATATAATAATTTCCAAATGTTAATGAAAAACAAAATAAGAATAATGGCATGGAGCCATCTCTTAAATTGAATATAGGCTAGCAAATGTGCTTAACTTTGGAAAGGTATGGTAGTGAATATTGCTGAATATAGCCAATTAAAAAAGACCAAAAAAAAAAAAAAAAGAAGCTGTGGTCCTAAGGGTTATGTGCTTGCTAAAAAATGGTTCGCCAATCATTGTGATGAGTTAAAACTGTGAAGGAGCTTCGTTCCACTACAATCTGAATATTGGTAGTGGTATATGATTTATTCTCGGAAGACTTGTATCCTCTGGCTCCAACTAGACTAATTTTTATAATATAAAAATGAAAACAATTCTTTGGAGATGACTAGTTCCTTATTTTGTGAATGTCCTTGTTATAATCTAGCTATATTGGTTACATAGTGTGATTTATGTTATCCAGGTCAAGCGACTGAGGGAAAGATTATACTCGACTCTTCTTCTTCAGGTACATAGAACTTATAGTATGCCATAGAATTCATCAAGGTCATTTTCAATGCATAAAACACTTTACATGCTAAACACACCCTCCTTTTATCTTTTGGATTACCCTTTGTAGGACATATCCTTTTTTGACTCTGAAACAGTTGGTGATTTGACAAGTAGGCTTGGTTCAGATTGCCAACAAGTATCACGTGTGATAGGAAATGACCTGAACTTAATAATGCGCAATGTTCTTCAGGTTTGTTGTTTATTTTACATTGAAACACATTGCACAGTTTGGCTTTGATATGAGGATCTCATTACTACCCCCTGTAGGGTTCAGGCGCTTTGATCTACTTATTGGTTTTGTCATTGCCACTTGGCCTATGTGTATTGGTCATCTGCATCTCCCTCTCAACTATTATGCTGATATATGGCAAGTAAGTATTTTTTTACTCCTTTTGATATGGGCGTCAGATTTATCCCCATAATCTTCAGGTTAGCTTATTAAATGATTCTAAAGTGAAGATATCTGAATACAGTCATGTTTCTCATTGACTAATATTAAATTTGCTCATAGAATAATTGTTCATCATTCAGTTGCATTCTCCTTTATGCGTAGTAGTAAATCACTGAATTTTCTTGATAGTGGGATGAATCATACACGGCCTTCTTGTAGGTTATTTGCATAACTAGGCTGGATTCTTTGGGTTATATTATTTTTCTTCTCTAAGGAAAATTACCTCTCTAATTCGGTGGTACATATTATCATCTGTTTTACTTCCATGTTAATTACCTCCATCTATCTCTTGTATAGGTATCAAAAGAAATCTGCGAAGTTAACTCAAGAGTTTACTGCTTCTGCCAACGAAGTAAAGCACAAATATTTCTTTCACTGGTTCACAGTTACTCGCTAAGTTCTCATTTCATACAACTTTTCATGGCACTATGTAGGTTGCCCAAGAGACATTCTCTTTGATGAGAACTGTTCGGGTATATGGGACAGAGCAAGAAGAACTTGGAAGGTACAATTCATGATTATAGCTTTTCTTCATTACATAATGTCATTTCTGTGATCCTGTTGAACTGTTATTGCATGAGAATACCGTTAAATCATTCTTTGTTTCCACTAATTCAAATTACCGAATGCCAACACCAATTCTCCAGCTTTCTTTACAAATTGTCCCCTGCTTAAAACATGGATTTTTTACTTTATTGTGTTCATTTTGTTAAAACTACAACCTTATTTTGGGGAAGGTACATTTGTTTTTATATTTTAATCCAAAACTCTAGGAAAAAAACCATTTTGTTTTCACTCAAAATGCAAAATTGATCGTTAAGCTACCATATGTTTGGGAAGGTTAAAATCCAACTCTTATGATTGTCTATTGAGCGAGTTTTCCATAGTCTGGAATGGTTTATTCATCAGCGTGGCACAATCCAACTTACTAGCTATGCTTGCATTCTCTTTGAGTTTTCTGTTTGGATGGTCTATGGCGTTCTTTGTCATCAATCCACCTTACTTGTACCTAATAATTTGATCAAATGAAACACTGATAAAAGTTGAAATGCTATTTTTCATCTTAACTTCTACATCATTTATCAGATATAAAGTCAGAATAGTTGCAAAAAAAAAAGAGACAGTTCTCTTGATTCTAAATCAATGTCATAATTCACTATCCAATACCAAAAATAATAACTGGTAAAATTTAGATAATATAATAAATCAAGGGAGTGTTTAATTGACAAAAATGGTCTAACAGAGTTCATAATTTACTTATTAGTTATTACGGGTTCATTTTTAGTGGAATTAATTATGGAATGTCTTTCATACATGCCTGAAACTCATAACTTCCCTATTTTAAAATTCTCGTGGTGACTAGGTACAAAATCTGGCTGGATAAATTAGCTGGCATAAGCTTGCGACAGAGTGCTGCTTACGGGTTGTGGAACTTCGGTTTTAACACCCTGTATCACTCAACTCGGGTTTAAAAAGTGTCACAGAAAATATTAAATGTAATTTCGGTAATTTAGATCAGTTATAGTTTCAACTGAAATCTAGAAAATAAATTTGATCAGTCTTTTTTCTGTATACCTCATGAACTTCCGTACATCTTTGTCCACCATTTCTAGCTTTTGTTGCATGCATGTTATGCCCCTTTCTAGACCTTGGAATAACTCTTATGAAGTATTTGATAAATGATATTTTGTAAGCTTTTTCTGGTCCTAAGTGCTAGGAATTTTTCATTTTCATTACTAGCATTTGGATTCTCTCCTACAAAGCTATGTAATACCTTTATGTGATTTTGAAGTGAGATGTTTTTAGTGTAGCATATGAGTGGGAAATTTTCATTTTCATCTTTGTCTACAAAAGATTGTGCTTTTGATATTACGAAACAATATTTTAATTTGTAGAAATATCTCTTAATGCTAGCATTTCCTTGGATCATCTTAGTATATACTAATATTATTAAATATTTTTAAATAATTGATAATATGTTTAACTGTGCCTATTAATTTGACAGGTCATTGCTGTACTGATAGGAGGAATGTCCATTCTGAGTGGTCATATAACGGCGGAAAAACTGACAAAGTTCATTTTATACAGTGAATGGCTTATCTATTCCACTTGGTGGGTCGGGGATAATTTATCAAATTTGATGCAGTCTGTTGGAGCGAGTGAAAAGTTTTTCACCTTGTAGATGTTTCACCCAGCGATCAGTTTACGGCAAAAGGCATGCACTTCCATACTTTATAATGCCACATGTGTTTGATCAGTATATTCTGTTAATATATGAGTCTTCAGCTGCGATTATGCCCTGGATGGTTTTTCCCTCGTACAATTCTAATCCATGGTGTTTACTTAATAGTCCGTCGGTAATTATTAGTCGTCAAGCACACCACTGATAGTCCTTGCAAGTCTTAACTTTTAAAGTCTACGTGTCTTATTCTAGTGGTAGCTGCCAACCAAGCAAGATGTCAGAGATTATTTTAATGAAGTTAAGATATTAGAATTATTATATTTTAGCCCTTTTAGTTTTTGAATTTTATTTTTGCTTTAGACACTATTATTTTTGGGTAGGCACTATATGCACTTCACAGAAGTATATTAAAAATGGGATTTGTAATTCTCAACGTCCTTACTAGTTAGAATGAGGATCTAGGTAATTTCTTTAGTCCCTCCTTTTGCAGATTGTGAATAATGGAGCAGATGCCAAGAATGCCTAGTTTTTTAATAGATGTCAATCTTCTGAGCCTTAGTCAATGTTACTCATGTACACATTAATTACACTATCATATTTTAATTATCCTATTTCAGTAAATTAATAGAAGGTTCACCTGTGGTTATGTTTTCGTTAATCCAATTCATATTATTGGCCCATGTCATTTACTTGGGTTTTTACTCTCTAATGTATACAGGTTTAAAATTACAAAAGTTGATAGGAAAAGTTGAATTTCAGGATGTATCCTTCCACTATCCTTCCAGACCTTCAGTAAGCTTGCCATCTTTGAAATTATATCTGTGCTAACTATTATTCAGCACTTGTCAAAATTACTGTCCTGGCACTTTCTTTCTTCCCATTCTTGAAATTAGGAAATTGCGTATTGTTTCATTATATTTTTATCTTTTAGAAGAAACATTATTTTATTTTCTGCAACTACCTAAGAACTCTAGAAAGGATTCACCGTTTCTGTTCTACAGTTCGTTGTTTTGATTAAATTAGCATGAGTTTTGCTTTTGGCGTAGTCTACCATCCATGTCTACTCTTACATTTGATGGTCTATTATTAGCACTCTCTCAAACATATGGGGTTATGACCATACAGGGTAGTTAAAGAAGAAAGGATAAATATATTAGTATTATTTAAACTATGAGATGTAATGCTTCTATAATAGCACACCTCTTTTCCATCAAACTCTCACATGCTAAGATTGTGTTATTCTTTTTCCTTGCTTTTCGAGTGAACAGTTGCATGTACTGCGGAACTTCAACTTGACAGTTCATCCTGGGGAAGTAGTGGCCCTTGTAAGTTCGTTTATTTGTTGTATTGTTTGCATGAAAACTTTTATTTGGATTGTTTCTTCAATGATTAACATTTATATATCAATATTAACAATATTGGGTGCATTTATCCTATGCAATGATTCAAATTTCTCAGGTTGGCCTTAGTGGTAGTGGGAAGAGCACAGTAGTGAACCTTTTGCTCCGTCTATACGAACCGACAAACGGAGAGGTAACCCACTTTAATCTCACTCTTATCCATGTTGATTGATGGTCACACTCTTATTTCCAACTTCAGATATTGATTGATGGCCACCCGATGAAATCATTGAATGTTAAGTGGTTACGGGAAAGGGTCGGATATGTGGGTCAGGTACAACGCGGTGTGTGTTCTACACTTCTACTGCAAATTGAACGAAGCATAACCCTTTTATATTTCATTTTGATATGCAGGAGCCCCGACTCTTCCGGATGGATGTTAGTTCCAATATAAAGTACGGCTGTCCACGAGCTGCCACTCAACGGGACGTGGAATTGGCTGCAAAGGAGGCTTTTGCTCATGACTTTATATCAGCCCTGCCTAATGGCTACCAAACACTAGTTGACGATGATTTGCTCAGTGGAGGACAGAAGCAGCGAATTGCTATCGCTAGAGCCATTCTTAGAGACCCTACTATTTTGATTCTTGATGAAGCCACAAGTGCCCTAGACGCAGAGAGCGAACACAATGTTAAGGTAGAGAAAGATTTATACGCGCTAACCAAGCATAACTTATCGCCTTGCTTGCTTAATATGCCATTTTAAACAGGGTATTCTTCGTGCTGCAAAAACTGAGATACAAACCAAGAGGACGGTGTTTGTGATTGCACATAGGTGAGTTTGCAAACGTCTGCTATCTGAAAACGGTTTTCGACATTCTGATGATCGTATTTTGCAGGCTGTCGACAATCCAAACTGCGGATAGGATTATCGTAATGGATAGTGGTAGAATTGTCGAGGCACGTTTTCATTTCCTTGCATATTAGCTAGTCTAGACCTAGACTTGTTTCGATTTTGTCCGGGTAATGATGTGAATTGTTGCTGAAATGTTCAGATGGGCAAGCATGGAGATCTACTGGAGAATGATGGTTTATACGCACGATTAATCAGAAGACAGGCCGATGCAGTTGCCTGACCGACAAGTGTATGCTCCCGTGTAGATCGTAGAAGGGGAAAGAGCAGGTTGACCGGAGTTGAGTTCCGGTAGCACCACTGGCCGGCTGAAGAGGGAGCCTTCTGAAGGTAAAAGGACTGCAGTCCGGCCACCTCAAACTTTTTTGCGTTGAGTGTAGTTGGTGGCTACGAGTTTCCAACGTTTTACAGAGGAACTGACTCCATCTCCTTCCATTGTACTATTGGATATCCACATATAACTTGTACCATTTTTCATTGTAAACTTACTAACCATTTATTAAATGAAATAATAGTATTTAAAATAACTATATATGTGTTTTAGGCTGACCCTTTTGGTCTTATAATATAATATAAATATAAATAAAAAACAATAGTTTGTCTTTTGTCTTTCAATGGTAAGTCTACTCACGTGGTTCATTTTGGCTAGAGGTGGCAAAATGGGCGGGCGGGCCAACCCAACCCCGGGATTATCGGGCCAATTTAATTTTTGGGCCTATTCGAGCCCGTTCGGTACTTTATCGGGTCATGATTTATGAAGCCCAACCCGGCCCCGGGCTTTCGGGCGGGCGGGCGGGCTTAGCCCATTAATTTATTTAATATTTTTTTATAATTTTATAATTATATATTTGTTGTATAAAAATAAAATTAATATGTATAATTTAAATTAAATATATTAATATTGAATAAAGTATAAATTATGAAGTGATTAAATCAACTAAATAGATCATATTATAGATTTAAGTACAAATAAATATCAAAATTCAAAGTCGTATACAAGTAAACATTACAAAAATTCAAACTAAGACATTAAACAACTTAAAATCGTGTTTCAACATATATTAATTGCATTTTGAATCTTTCTTTGATAAATTTTTCTCTCCCATCTTTTTTTCTTTTATATTTATGTATTAATATTAATATTATCTAATAATTAAACATTTTTTTGGGCGGGCTTTTTAGCCCAAAAACCCTGGGCTTTTTTAACCCAAAGTCCATAGAGCCCGTGGTTTTTTTGGGCGGACTTTTTAAGCCCAGCACACATTCGAGCTTTTATTTTTAAAGCCCAACCTAAACCTTTTTTCGGGTACCCCGGGCCGGCCCACCGGATCGGGCCCATTTTGCCGGCTCTAATTTTGGCCATTTGAACATTAGTAAATTTGACGCGCCACACTCCGCTTAAAGAGAGCTATCAATTTGTGACTCATATTTTCAATTTTATATTTTATAAGATTAAATATCGAATCAAATTCTTTTTTTTAACTCAATTTGGTTTTTAATTCTCGTTCGGTTTGGTTTTAATTGGAATTCCAATAGAAAATTGTTGATAAACATAAAAAACTAAAACCAAATAAGGCACTGATTTTTTGTTTATTATCCTATTTGGAAATTTAAAAAAAAAATATTTAAAAAAATTTTAGAACCAAAACCAAAACATGACTGCATACATGGTAAAAAATTAACATAACCTAACATCACCAAAATCGAAATTCTCTTCTCTAAAAATGTTATGATTTATTTTTGCAATTTATAGTAAACTTCATAACCTAACATCACCACCCGTTCCTCCTAGAAAAACGGAAGAAACACTGTAATAATCAGCAATCATCCGATGACAATATAAAACCCTTGAACCCAAAATCATATTCGCGTCAACATGGACTACCAGCATCCTCACGGCTACGTGAGACATCCGCCGCCGCCGCCTCCTCCGTCGGCGGCGGATCCCTTCGAAAGGCCACCAAATCCCCCGATCCCGCCCAACCATCCATGGCCCTACGCCCCTACCCAATTTCATTAACAAACCCAAACTCAACACTCTCCATCTCCTCCTCCGTCGCAGTGGCACCCACCTCCTCACTCATCTGAACACGCTCAATACCCTCCATATCCGGCGCATCACCCTCCGCCTCACCCTCACTACCCACCCCCGGTTCCTCCGAGACCGCCTCACCTCCCTCAAGCCTACTCTCAGGTAAATTTATTGAATTCAATAAACCGTATAACGAGTTAGTTCTAAAAGGTTTCGCTTATTGGCGCTGAGTTTGCTCTGTGATTGAGCTAATGTTTTATTATGCTTCTTTCTTATGCCATTAATTGGCGTTTAGGATTCTGGATAATCGTTGAAGCAGTCTTCTTGGTTTATTTTTTTGTGTGCTTCCAACAAGATTTTGTTTTGACTAAACGTGGATTTTATTAATTGAAATGAAGTAAAATGCCATTGTAAATTTTACTGTTCTCCTTTGTCTAATTTGTCAGTATTTCCTACTTTCGTTTTCTTAAACAATCTTCTGTCGGTATATTGGAAGCATATGACAAAATCTCCACAACCGCAATTCTGAAAATCTTAATGCCGTTTGATGATTTAAACTGAATTGATCAATCTCAGAATTGCTTCACAGTTTTTGGTCGAGGCCATGGTTTTAAATCCCAAAATTGATGCTAGATATGTTTGTGAACTGATTACTTTCTGACTTCAATAAAAAGACACGACGAATATCCATGAACTTGGTTTATTCTTTGATGTGATAGAGATGACGATATAACAGAGATGCTAAATATTTGAGTAATCCACTTGGAGATCATTATCATGTAATTATTTTTATAATCGACTTTAAGGATTTTTCCGAGCAGTTTATTTAATATAAAAACAATTTGTGCCAATGCGATGGGATAACTGCACATTTTAATTGTATGCTTAAAGTTTATTTCAATATTAGTTTTCATGTAAATTGCCGCTGCTATTGTTTTTTTTTTGCAAGAAGGTTGACTCATTTTCTACTCATATGTATCAGTTGCTTGCTAATATGATTAGTCTTTGAGAACTTTACTAAGACTAGTTATTGTGGTTTAACATATTATAGTCATTATTGTAGGATTGGGGAAGTGGCAGTTGGAATCATCATCAAAGTTGGCAATACCCAAGTGAGTCCATGAAATGCTATATTGCTTGGATATTTACTATTATTTCATTTTTATGCTAATAACATGTGTGCGTGTTTTTTTCTTGCTTTGTCCATACAGTTTCGCATAAGGTTTGACTAGAAACTTTCTTCAAAGCGATATTCAAAAATTGTTTCTTAACATTAAGACCCCTCTTATCCTACTCATGAGAAGGGAAGAAAAATGAACGTTGTTACGGCCTCAATACCATAGCTCATACCTGTTCAAAATGTTGTATTCAGTCATAATATAGATGCTGACTACTTGATATCTAGTTTCTTTCTTTAATTATTTATGACTAGTGTATGATTTGACGTACATTGACAATCAGCTCCTACCAATCTATTCATGGAGAAGAGTGGACTTGCTGAGTTGGGTCATTTTACTTATCTTAATTAAAGTGAAATTCTGGAAATGATCAAGTTTTCCTGTATTAGAGGGAAAGTCCTTTTCTCGTTGGGGTTCCAGAATGGATGTTAGAATCAGTTTATGTTCTTATAATGATATGACCTCCACCGAAATTCCCTTCTCTGTTCTTCATTTGTATTTTGTCCTGGATTAGAAGTGCGTTGCATTGGTTCTACTTGATTAATGTTTCTAACTATCTATATTAGATGCAAGTTAAGGTAAAAATCTGGAAATAGAAAGCCCCTACGTGTTATTTGATGGATGCTACTGTGTGAAAAACCTCCATGACCTATAATCCATCATTTTGACTTTTTACTGTTTCTTAAATATCTGGATTTTCTGCTATAATTCCTAATTGCTGCATTGAAGTTCTTAACAATAATGCAGAAAATATTTTATTGACAATAAGTATTGCTCTTTGAATTCATATTTTATTTCCTTCGTGTAGTCATTATTGTAGCCTTTTTTCAATTTAATGACTATAAAATGGAAAATCACTTCTTTTTGTGAAAATTATTGAATTAAGTTTAGGCATGAGAACTATTGTTATGAGGGTTAGTTTCCAAAACAATCACATTGCAAATTATATGCGATGTTTCAAACGTTGTAATAAAGATAACCTTTTGATTTGTTGCAAAGTAGGAATAACCAGTTTTTTCCCTCCAATCTGGCACTTAAGTCATAAATGTGGTAGGACAAATAAGATCACTGGTATATACACACAAAGTGCCAATTACATTAAATATTAGCAATATGTCAATGGGTAATAAACATTTTGTGTCTATTTTGCAATCAAAATTTAGGTCTTTGTCTTTATTGTAACTTCGGATTTTTTAATTACTTGTGTCTATATAGGACCAAAGGAAACTTTGACCTAAGCTACTAATAGTGAAGTCAAAATATGGCTAAATTGGAGCACAATTGTAGTCACTTTAGATTAGAGGGTATTAACCATTTCGAAAGGAGTCAAGATCCAAACCTCCTAAAAAGTAGCCAAAAATGCCTTATTTGGTCTCCATGAGCGCACACTCCTTCTATTCGCCATGAATAGGCGCGAGCCAGTAATACCAGTATTCGTTCTGGAATGATCAGGAATTGCAGCTAACGACTTCACCGGCATTGTAGCTACGACCTGGCTTCTTGCTAACCAATAGGAGGATTATGGATTATTTATACATTTTATTTCATTTCGCCTTTTGCCTTGCTTGGAATTCTACTCAGCAAATATTTTTCATTAGCATCTTCTTTGTATATGCTGAATTTAAATTGGATCTGCAGCTCCAGCAAATAACAACGAAGAAGACTGGGCAGCTAGAGCTAAGGCATGGGCTGCTGCAAAATCTGCCTCTGACGGTCAACAAACTTCGTCACAGTTTGTACCAGCTGGAAGACCTGAAGAGCAAAATCATTTGCATGATCATCCTCAATCCATGGATCCTCAGCGTGTTGATAGACATACACCATTAGCTCCAGCATCAAACTATCCTCAATTTCCAGCTGCAATGGGGGCATCAAATAGGATTTCTGGAACACAGTTGCAAGATTTTCAATACATGAGTTCTGGGAAATCTTCTTATGCTGCAGGTAATCATGCACCCTTAGCTGCAAGAGATGGAGGCATAGCTGGAAATTCAGTTCCACCGTTTCCGCCACAAGAGAAATCACCTATAACTCCATTAATCCATCAGCAGGAGGTACCTTCTAGTTATCCTTCTGTTGCAGGTAATTAATTAGTATATTGGTATTGCTCTGAATCTTATGCTTAAGTCATGGTTCTGCCTGCTTCCACATTTCGAACAATAGTGAGAATTGTGAAATATAACATTGCACTGAGGACCGTGGACATATATGTGGATAGATGAAAGAAACACATCACTTTCTAAAGTTGTAAGAGTTTAATGCTCGGCAGTTATTTTTAAGTTGTACATTACTCTGGGAAAATCCTTTAGCCTTTAGGTCTACAGGGATGCTTAGCTGAAGAGTTGTCCTGTTAATAGTATTGTCCATTATCAAGCAGATAAGACATTAGAACTGTCAGGGATAAAAGTTTTATTAATATCCCAAATTGAAATTATACATTTGTAGTTCTTAGTGCTGTTAATTTGGTTAGGCCTGTCGGGCCAATCCAGCCCACCACAAAACAGATTGGTTTGGGGAGTATGACCAACACCTAATTACCCCCTCTTCACCTAGGAACAACAGCTCCTTAAAAGCACGTTACCAAGCCCCTGTATATTAACCACCAGTAATAGCAGATTCAATGAAAAGTTGAAAACCCTGTGCGCCAACAAGTTGTTGTCACTCCTTAAAAAATCTGGCCCTCCCCGCTGTCACTCAGTTGGCAGTTGCAGAAGCGAGCATAGGCACGATCGGGTTTCGGATTTTTTACAACAAAATAAAAATCGACTGAACAAAATCACAAATAAAGCTATTTCAAACTTCTCTTTAAACAATAGAAAATGTTTATTGTGGTTTGAGAAGACCAATTAGTTGCAACTCTT
Source organism: Lavandula angustifolia (assembly GCA_028984105.1). Lineage (NCBI taxonomy): Eukaryota > Viridiplantae > Streptophyta > Magnoliopsida > Lamiales > Lamiaceae > Lavandula > Lavandula angustifolia. Next base: position 5,169,241 of record CM054811.1, read on the forward strand.
TTCACTAGTATTTTAGGTATGCCATCCGGCCCAAAGTAGGTTGGGGTTTCTCTCCCTGCAAGGCTGGTGGACCCTGCTCCGCCAAATGGCGGGTTATGGTGGCCTTCTGGTCACATCATCCTGTTAGCTCCTATAGACCATTTTAACTCTGGTCTAGTCTTATTCTTGTAATGGTGCTTGGCTTATTATAATGAAAAACTTCCTGACTTTTGTTCTTTATTGCAGGTAATCTGGAGGCTGGAAATAGATATGAAAAGCTTTATAGCTCTTCGTCTACACCTGTTGTATCTCATCAACCACATCATATTCAGCACATGCCACCTACAACTAGCAGATCCGGATGGGTGGAGGAGCCCCATCATGTACATGATAGCCATCCAGCTGAGTCCGTAACTGACATTAGTGATCAACCACTGCATTTTGCAGCGCATTTCAATCGCGATCCTGGCCCACATGTCCAACCCAACTATGGCCACTCATCCAATGTCTCTGTTAGAGGTGGGGATCCTTCAGCTGCTGCGTCTTCAAACTATGCATGGCCTCCCTCTAATGTACATGGAGCTGCTTATCCTCCGGCACCTCCAATGATTCCATTAGGGCCACAGGTTGTGAATCCCAAATTGTTTATTCTTGTTATTTCATTTCCTTGCTGTTAATGCCATTTGATTTCTTTCAGGTTGATCATCCAATAGCTATTCCTTCTCCAGTTTCTGGTCATACTGCTTCAATATTTCCTCCGGGCCCTGGTTTCCAGCATACTGTTCCAATGGTAGGTGCTGCTTTTGGTGTTGGTGCAGGAGTAACTCCTCATCCAACAACTTTTTCAGGAGATGCTTATGGTGCAGCTGAGCGTCCTAAAAAAGTGAGTATCACTATATTGTTTTGGGAAATATTAGAAAAGATTGGATGGTGATGTCAAAAATGCAAATTTAAAACTTAACAAAATAAAGTAGATTAGAAAAGACACAATTCTATGTGGTTCGACCAATTTGGCTACATGCATGGAGACTGAGGTATTCACTGCAGCAGGAGAAAATAATTACAGTGTTTACAAACAGTTAAATCTCATAATACCAATACCAAATACCCCTGGAGTAAGGATTCTCTGACACTCAAAGAGAACTTCACTCTTCTATCTCCATTAGAGGAGAGGCCTTTATACAGGGATCTCCGAGGACCTCATAAAAATTAGGATTCAACATTTCTTTATAATGCTTACCAGTTTTAATTTTACTGCATTATTGATTAGAGATATCTATTTAGAATTTTCACTAAATCCTGATCAAATTTATCTCTTCTCCGAATGATGTCTTTCAATTTTATTGTTTTGACTCTTTCCTTTATTAACGTATTTTCAGCCTTCAATTTAATAACAAGTCTCGTCACATGAAATTTGGTTTGGGTTTTTAGGCGTCAGTGCCTAATTGGCTTAGGGAAGAAATCATTAAGAACAAGGCTGTTATCACAAGCTCGAGTTCTGCCACGAATTTGGTGAAAGAAGATTCACAATTCATGGAGGACGATAATAGGAAGGGAGACTACTCAGATGCCAAAAGCATTGATTCATCTGGATCAACTGAAGATGAAGATGAGGTGATAAACCCCCCACCCCACCCACCCACCCACACAAAAAAAAAACACTCTTCGCTAGGCACAGCCTATCCATTTCTAGCTGTGCACACAACATTGCATTTGATAAAATATTTCACTCTATGGTCATTGCCACCCACTTACTGACAGTTGTATAGCCCATTATATTTGTATTCTACCTCTTTTTTATGTTTTCACGTTTCAGTTTACTGGCATGTCTATGTTTCAATGAGAGAAATATCTTGTAATGATTTTATCCGAGTGTTTTTTACCCCACTTGACAAGAATGTATTTTATGTGGTTCATTTTCTTTGTAGCTTGAGTATCCTATATTGCTATCTATTGTATTTTGTTCCTAAAGCAATCACATTTCCCATTTGACATTCAAAAGAAATAGAACTCTGAGTTCCAGATCTGAGTACTTCTTGCTCTTTGTAGGATGAGGTTGAAGCTGCTAGAAGTGCAGCTATTAACCAGGAGATAAAGCGTGTCCTGACTGAAGTTCTTTTGAAGGTGCAGCTGGTCAATTACTAATAAACTTCACGTTTGGCTTCCAGACATGTTCTGATCATAGGGTATTTGACAGGTTACTGACGAACTGTTTGATGAAATTGCAACCAAAGTTCTGAAAGAAGACGATCTCTCAGTTGAAGGTGGCTGACTACGAGTGGACTCCCTTTTCATATTAACTTTATGCCCTGTGTTACATTTTTCACATTATTGTGGAATGTGGATTTATTAGGATGGTTGCAGAAGAATAAATTGTGTCTTTTCTTTCTTTTTGAATGCTAACTTTTCTCATGCCTTTGCCTTTGGTTTAGTTGGTCAAGATAGTGTCTTGTCAAGCCACCACATGTTGCCTTTTACTCCATCAGTTTCAACACCCAAGGCCTCCGCTAAGGTTCTGATCCCAACCAAGACCAAGGGGAGTAATGATGAGGATGCTAGTGAGAAGTCTACTTCTGGCTCTCCCAGAGATATACTAGGGCTGGCTAGTTATGCCTCAGATGAGGAAGATGAGATACAGAGTTCAGGTAAGCCAAATTCAACGGAGAGCTCCATACACCAGCACTCCTCTTCAAGCAAGCTTTTGAAAGGTGATTCTGTCGTTGAGAATGATGGTTACAAGGAAGAAACAGAAGAACTAAGAAATGTTTCGGAAAAATTGGATGCTAGTTGCAGTGGCGAAAAGGATCCAGGTACTGTTGCTCATTTGGAGTCAAATGATAATATGGGCTCTAAAGACTCTAAAAGATTGTCAGACATTGGAGAAAGCGGGTTCCAGCGTAGTTATGATACATCTAACTTGAGCAATTCTTTGACTGATAAGTCTGTTGAGAGAAATGAAATACCAGATAAAAGTTTTGCGGCCAAAAAGTGGCAGAATAGTGACTCCCATATCCAAAAGGACCAAAACACCCGAAATGGATATAAAAATGACAAGCTTGAAAACAAAAGGAGCTCAATGAAGGAGCATGAGGATTCAGAAAGTTCAAAGGGTAGACTGGATAAGAAGGAAGATGAAGAACATAGCAGACATGCAGAAAGGCGGGCAAGAACTGATAGAAACGACTATCATGATAACTCAAAAGATGAAATGAAGGAGAAAATTAAGACTGATGAAAAGGCAAAGAATACTGAATCAAGGAAGCTACCCTCTTCTGATGACAAGGAAGGAAAATCTGAGGCACACACAGATAGAAGAACTAGTACTAAAAGAGATAAGGATGAGAAAAGGAAAGAGAGAACAGGGGACGACAGAAAAGAACGTCCCAGAAATAAAAATGGTAGTGAATCCAGCAGATATAAACGGCGTCGGTCATCTTCAGTTGGTGCTAGGGATAGAGAGAACAATGATAACACAGTGGTTAGTCGTGCAAATGATTCAGGTGATGAGTCATCAGATTATTCTAAACGGTAAACTTCTGTGCAAAATATCATTAGCTTGTTAGTAATCTCTCAGGCTTAGTTCTTATGATATATAAATTGTGGTCAGGAAATCACATCACTCAAGAAGACATAAATCTCCATTGCCCACCAGGACAAGAAAAAGGTACCTCTACCTCAAAGTTTGCTCCGAACATTTACATTGATAGTTTTATATAAATATCCTGATTTGTTTTTGGAACATAGTTTCATCCTTTAAGCATGTTTTTCTTATAGAAGAAGGCACATAAATGAAGAGACCAAAAAAAGACTTAGAGTTCTTTAGGCTAGTCAGCTAAAGCCTGTAATTATTATATGTTTGCTTGATTTAGAGATTTTTTTTGTTTTTTGGATTTTCTCTGTATAGGAACTCCCTAAAGCCTGCCTTGTAAAAAACAATATCCAGAAATCAATAATTTCTTCCAGTATATGCATAAGACTTTTTTTTGGTAACGTTACCGCATATTCTCAACATAATGACTTGATTTGATTTCTGATTAAAAGTGACATTTCGTGATTATTGTTTCTTTACCTGTTGCTTACTTTCTTTTAATCTCTTGGTTATGATTTGATTTTCCGGCAAGTAGGTTTTGTGATTCCTGCTATTTCTGAACCCATCTTGCTCCAAAAGTAACTTTAGGATCTTTCTTTCTTTATAAAGGTTTTAGTTCCTATTTCTCAACAGGTCATGATTTTTGGTAGAACCTGTTTGGTGCTCTAATGATAGACACTCTTCTGCTCTAAAGAGTCCGTTATTTGCTTCTATAGGTACATTTTATGTTGACTTGGATCAAACCTAGGATGAATACGAATTTGTTTAGCAGAGGGACTTATTGATATAAGCAATTGCCTTATAATATGTCAGAGGAGCACTGTGATTTGGCTTCTTTGCTTGTGCATGTACTTCATGTGAATTATCTTGGTGTGTTATTATTATTACTTGTTCGTAGAGTCGTTCATCCCGGGATTTGTCTGTTGTAGTTTACATCCATGATCTCTTCTGCTTTGGCTGTAGCCTTACATCCAAGAAGTTTTATTTGATTTTCAAATTTTTGTGCAAGAATTGTAATTAATCCTTTGAAAATAGGATTAAGTGAGTGTGTGTGTCGTATCTAAAATGTCTATGTATTTTAATTTTGGGTAATTTTTGAAGAAAAAAAAGAGAGGGAGAGATGAGTTTTTTTTTTTTTTTTTTTTTTTTTTTTTTTTTTTTTTTTAATATTTTTTTTTTTTTTTTTTTTTTTCTTTCCCCTTAAAAACTTTTTTATTTGGCATCTGGAAATGTTGCATATCAGTTATCAAAAGATATTTTCCAACATAGAAAGGTGATTTTTAGTTTTCTTGATGTTTCAGTTGACACGCCTGATTGAAATTCTGAAGTCCAAAAACAGATGACTTATCAATAACGTTTTTGGATAAATTCAGTCGTATGACTCAGGAAGTCGAGAAGGCCATAACTTACTCTAGTAGGCATGATCGGGTTTAAGATACTAAGCATATACCTATTTGATGTATTTGCACATCTTATCTGTCCTGATTTCTCTGGCGTTTGCTCCTAAAAGCGGAGAGAATATGGATTACAGTGCTCTCTGGCATTTGCAGTTATATCTTTTGTACCCCTCTAGGCCCTAACAAGTATTATTACGCCAACTGTTAAATTCTTTAAAGTCTGGATGTGTGCAACTCTGAAAGAGAAGAGAAAAGTAAATCCTATGCCCTATTTTCACTGCTCAGTATGTAATGTTTCCTTTTAGACAAGTTTCGCAATCTCCTAGCAAGCATTCTAAGCGCAGGCATTCTCCCTACTCTTCTCTTGAGAGTACCAGGTATTCTCCTAGTCCCTTTTGAGTTGAATTCTATAATTATTTATGACATTTGTCCATCCATCTATCTTGGCAGTCCGCAACTCAGGTGAAAAGTATTGTTTGCAGCCATTAAATGTAACTCTAGCACTCATATGAGCATATCAATGTGCAATTTCAGGGGGAAAAGATCATCATCAAGATCACCCGTGCACCGTCGACACTAGTACGACTACGAATCATTGAAACTGGGGGGAAGTTGAAGTATCTCGTCTAAAGCCTTGTCTCCTTGTGTACTTGGAAGAAATGCACAGGAACAGCTGGGAAAAGCGAAGATATCTGCTTGGGACCTTTGATTGGGTGAAAATTAGAATCTCTTATGAAGTCATGATAACATCCACGACGGCCTGATCGCGCGCACATTTCATAATGGTGTTATGGTACGATTTATCTTTCTGTCTCGTCTTATTGTACTCTTCATCAAGTGGACTAAACAGCTTGGAAGTCCATTTTCATGGTTTTGGTGAAAGTTCGGCCTTTGTAAGGAGTGTAGTATTAGCTGCTGCTTTGAACCTTCAATCAAATGGGACGACTGTAACATTGCTGATATTCATCGCTTTGTAAGTAGACGAATTTTCATTAGTTTGATTACTATTTCTTCCTTTTCTTTTCTTCTTTTGCATATTCTTGAATCAGGATAAGCAATCGAAGCAAATTCGAAGAAAGATATATAGCAAGGCAGCCGAAAAGCAAAAGTATGTAAGCGTAAATTGAAACCAAGCCGGATCTTCTGGCCCAAAATTGGTGTCCCATTCGGTGGCTCACCAGTCACGTCATGCCACGCGTGCATTGGTGGATCATGTTAGCAATAAAAAAATATTTTAATTTTAAAAAGGTGGGCCACTAATGCACGTGTGGCGGGGCGTGATTGGTAGCCCATTAATGCACGTGTGGCGGGGCGTGATTGGTAGCCCACCGAATGGGCTACCATTTTTGGGCCAGATGATCTTCTGGAAAAACAGGATTATTATCAAGAAATTTAAATTTATTTTATTTGCTGGGGTACCAGGGGACAAAGGCTACCAGAGGACAGAGGCTACTGAACTTGAGAAACAAGACAATCTATATATCATCAGTGCCAAAGGAAATACAGTTAATCTCAATTAAAACTTTTTTTGATAAAAGATAACATAGATGTAAGAATTTCTTTCATCTCGTTTGGGTCAGTGATCTAAAATAATATTTTCATTATATACATCAAGTAAGGAAAAGAAAAAAAATTAAATTCTATAACAGCCCAATTAAAATATAAAATAATAATTACTTATTAAATTTAGAAAAACATGGTTCAATACTTTCCATCGATTCCAAATCACCAATGCCGTACATTAACCATTTCATTTGAAAATATGTATCTACAATAGATTGTTTTTCTTCACATGAAACCAAAATTAACGTTATCATTCACTTTTTTTTTTTTTTTTTTTTGTGAAGCATGCATAACTTCCTGAATATTTTGTTTATGTTGAAGCAATAATATCTTAAGATTGCTATTGTCTGAAATATCTTTATTTAGGTCATAATACTAGCATCTAGTTCAAGATCATTCTTCTTCATCATTATTGTTCATTATTCATTGAATAAGTCTATCGGTGATTTCATAACTAGATCATTCTCGTTATGATAGTTTAAAAGATATTCAACATCATCACATTTCTACCACGTGCATTAGTAGAGGGACCCACACTTAATCCTTGAATATCTTCATCTAATTCACTGACATTTGATTCGGGGAACATTGTTTTCTTTTAAGCGAATCTCGCAATGTATATATATTAACATATTTTATATTGAAAAGTTTTATTTAAAATATTAAATATTTATTTATTCATAATTGAATGTTTTATCATTTCGCTAAGCAAATATTTTTTCGACCCTAAAGTTATGATTTATTACTTTATAAAACTCTTAAATATTCTGGATTGCATTAAAATCACTTGAAGTAATTGAATATATATATAAATTAATTAATAATTAAAATCGACCATAATGGGAATTGAACACATATCAAGTAGAAATATCAACTAGACTATATGTTGTCAATTTATGTTTTACGTAGTACTACAATTTAAAGTGGGATGGTCTTATAGTTAAAGATTGATGGGGATAGGGATTTTTCCTTCCAATGTCCATAGATTCTCTTCTATCAATGCAAGCTGATGAGAAGAAGACAATTGAAGTTGAAATTGGTGGATCTACTTACAAGGACATGTTAATGAGCTGGGGATGTGCAGGCGACGTTACCTCCAACTATTCAACTTATTGGTCTGTGCTAAAGATGATGAAATCTATGATTTCTCTGACTTGATTCCCTTGCCGATTTGGTCTTCTATTTATAATAATTCCCAGACAAGTAATCAGATTTTCTGACATGTTGAGATTTGATGTGCATATTGGTGACTGAATGCTTTCACCAAGTAACTGAAGTCAAGAATGGTTGTGCACTCTGCAGATATTAAAGCTTGGATATATTGTGGTTTTGAGTGATGAAGATGTATATTGGTTCAAGAATCCATTTAAGTTATCTTGTTTTTGTCTGATGAATACAATTTGACAGGTATTATGGGTATCCCTACTTTGAGATTTTTGGCAATATTTCAGTGCAAATGAGCCTTCCATGGTACTTACTACTACAGAGTCAAAATTCTAGATAAGGGTTTCTTTGTTCCTTATCAATCATTGTTATAGTCTATACCACTGCTCATTGATTTTGATTGATGCTACATTCTTAAGGAAGAGTAATAATGCATAAATCTTTTTTTGTTCCTTGCAGGACCAATGAACTCAACTCTGGCTTCTACTATGCCTATTCCAATTTAAGCTGTTAAGCTTACTACCAGAAGGAAATCTAATGCTTCATTTCTTGGGTCAACATCTCTGTGCATACCGAGGAAAAGATATAAAGATGGCCGGCAGGGAAAGGGGATTAGGGGGGAAAATATTTAAAAAGAAGCTGGAAAGGTAGGTATTGTCTAAGTTTTGGCTTTTTGGGAGTGCAAAGCTGGCACAGTACAGACCTCATAAGTTATTCTTGAAAATGGTTGGAGTTAATTCCTATGTTTACTCATTGACACCTTTGTCTTTAACATGGTGGAAAAACCAAAGTGTAAGATGAAATTATCATCTTCTGCTACATCTTGGAGTTATCCCCTGCTGCTTCATTTAGGATAACAAACTACCCCTTTAGGCTTTACAGCATGTGAATGATGTTTTCATGTTTCGAGCCTCGTTCATCTGTACAGCCTCTACGCAGTCCATCCAAGAGAAAACTAGAGACGAAGGATGACAACTTCTCAAACAGTATGAGCAGACAACTGAAGGACATCATGGTGCGAATAGTCCACGCTGGCGGACGAATAGAGATGTACCACAATCCACTTCCTGTCTTTGAATTGATTCAGAAATACCCAGGTCTGTGCATTACTACTCCTGATGTCTTCAAACACCCACATGAATCTGTTTTAGCACCAGATGATATTTTGTTACCCGGGCGTAAATACTTACTCATGCGCTCTACTTCTCTCGACAAACTGAAACACAAGCGGAGAATCTCTGCACCTGCCCTCAGTGCTCAAGAAATTGAAGGCATATGCTTAGAGGACTCTGTATCTTCTGCAAAGGACTTTTTCACATCCAAAGAACGCCGGTCGAGTTTTGGAATGAAGAAACCTATAAAAGAGAAGAGGCCATTTGTTCCTCCAATACAAAGGCCAAGGCTAAGGAGGGAACATGACTGGGAGCCAAGTCTCACCTCAATACAAGAATTATCTCCATGAACTTGTATGTTCTTTTTCCCTTTGTAATTAGATTTCTACACACTACTTGAAAGCTAATAATGGTTGTTTTTAGAGGAGAGATAAAAAACTGTTTTGCATTTGAACACAAGACTTAACCTTCTACTTCTTGCTGGCCTAATGTTTCACTTTCTTCTCTAACTGCACTTATCTCATTACAAACTTGGATTGCAATAAAGTTCACGATTTTGAGATCTGTAATAAATGTGTGGAACAATATACATGTGAAATAGAGTGTTTTCATCAACCTCTGTTTAAATATCACTACTATTTAAAGTCAATACAAATCCAAAATGCTCATATTATGATCTAGCAATGGTGTTTAGTTTACTCACAGTAAGTAGGACAAAAACTTGGTGAAGATCCATGTATAGACAACAGCAAATATTGCACCAGCAGGAATAGTAACAGCCCACGACGTGACAATCTCCCTCACGGTCTCAGCCCGTACGCTGTTAAGCCCTCTTGCAAACCCCACCCCCATCACTGCTCCAACCAGAGTATGAGTAGCTGAGATAGGCAGTCCAAGCTTTGAAGCCCCAAGCACAACTGAAGCTGCTGCAAACTCAGCAGCAAATCCTCTAGTAGGTGTAAGCTCCGTAATCTTCTTCCCAATCGTCGCAATAACTCTGTATCCCCACATCATAAGCCCTGCAACAATCCCAAACCCACCCCATGCCAGCACATCATTAGGTATCACAATCTCACCTCCAGTCATCCCGCCTTGTAGGATTGACAAGGCTGCTGCTAGAGGGCCTATTGCATTTGACACGTCGTTCCCTCCGTGTGCAAACGACATGAAGCAGGCTGATAAAATCTGCATGTAGCCAAACACCCCATAAACTATCTCTAACTGGGTTCCAGTAGGGCCGGCCACTTCAGATAAGAAGCCTATGTTTTTACTAGGATTGTTGTATTCTGCTTTTGGTTCTTGATCATCTTCAGGGGACTTGTCTATGAGGTGGCCGAGTTGCTTTCGTATAAGTCTGTTTACTAAGAGAGCTCCAACCGCGCCACAAGCCAAGGCTTGGATGGTGGCTATGGAGAGAGTCTTGCTGAGAGGGAATGCAGCAAATGATATTCCTGTGACTCCCAAGAAAACAGCTAGTGGTGCAGCAGCTGCTGCTGCTTGGCCAGGGTTTGGAGCACTGTAAACAAACTAAATGTAGTGAAATTGGTTAGATTTTAAACAACTTATGAGGCTCTTAGTTTTCTGCACAAGACTAAAACTTACCCTACGAATGCATTTGTACACGAGGAAGGAGACAAGTGCTCCTACTAAAGGCGACACGACCCAGGATGACGTTACACGCGCCAATGAACTCCAAAACACAGCCCCGGTTCCTCCGTAGACTAGCCCAAATCCAACCATTGATCCGACGATGCAATGTGTGGTAGAGACTGGCCAACCATAGTATGATGCCACCTGAGTAGCCAGTTAACATTAGGAACTCAGAGGGCTTATAGAGTATAACTAAGACCACATGTTTTCTCTACTTAGTCGACCAATCTTCTAGGTCACATTATCCCAACGCTCATAAGACTAAGAAAGCTAGAACATAAGTTACAAATACGTAATTTGGGTCTCTCTCTCATATATATACCAACATCAGATCTCTTGTTAGAGTGAAAGAATTAAAGAAGTAGTGAAAATAGAGAGTGGACCTGCAGCCAAGTACCAGCAGCAGCCAAGGAGGAGATGAGGCCAGCAAAGAGCAGAGTATCCTTTCCTCGGAAAACATTAGCCACAAGAATCCCCTTCTGCATTGTGCTGGTGACATGTGTCCCCATCAGCAAGGCGCCGGAGAACTCCAACACGGCGGCGATTATGACCGCCTTCCTCAACGACAGCGCCCCCGACCCCACCGAAGTCCCCATGGCGTTCGCCACGTCATTAGCCCCAATATTCCAAGCCATGTAGAATCCGAACAACAGAGTTGCATACGACAAAGCCTTCGTCTTCAACGGCAGCCCCTGCCCTAACGACGGCATCAGCAAGGGCAAACTCAGAGCTGCTAATGCTATGCAAACTGATATGGCTGAAGCTGTGCTCGGGGGTATGTTGAAAGCCTCAGCCACTCCAGCTACTTGATCACCAGAATTGGCATTTTGTTGGTGTTCATGATCGCGATCGTGATCGCCCTCTGCTTCTGCGAAAGAGGATAAGGCGGCAAAAGGGCGCGTGCATCCACTCGTTCTCGAGAGTGAGAGAGATTTGTTGGAGTGAGATTTCGGAGGCTTGAGAATGAAAACTTCTCTTCTGAGGCGGAATCGTGGGAGATGGATGTGGGAATTGCGAAGCAGCAGCGCTTCTGCGGTGGTGTTTCTGGTGGAAGACATACAGTAGGAGGCCATGGGTTGAGGGGGTGAGATGAGAGAGAAGAAAATGCGTGGGGGAAGACGGGAGCATGGAATTTGATCGGTGGGAATGAGTGGTGGAAAGGTGAAGATTAAGTGTGTTGGAGAGGCAGGCACCATATCCAATATCCACCAACTTACTACCACATTATCCAAGCCAAGCCATATTTACGTAAATGCCACTTTTAATTATTCTTGAGCTTTAAAAACAAGTTTTGGAATTTATGTAAATGTCACATTTAATTAAACTCGCTTTCAATGTCTTTATGGACCTAAATTTGAGCTTCAGGTAGAACAGATATTTATGTGTTTTTTTTATATAGAGAGAAACTGCAATAACTAACTACTCGAGAATCAAATGCGTATAATTGTTGTAAACTGAATTGTCATTTCAGTGTCTTTACTTTAAAAATTGCAAATTTGGTTCCCAAACTTAAGAAATGATTGTTATTTTGGTGTATTTTATTAATTTAATAATAAATAATACCAATAATGATTTTGAGAAGGGTACAATCATAAAATATGTATTATTTTCATTAAATATTTTTTTGATGATTTATTAGTAAATACAATTAGTAAATGAATACTCTTAAGAATTAAAAATTAAATATCATTAAAATTTTTGTAATATAGTTTTTTTACCTAGAACAAAATATTTATATATATGGTTCAATTTTATATAAAGACGTAATTCTTAGACTTCATTTTAGCATTGTAATATTTGTGTAATATAAGAAAATATTATTTACCAAAATTAAACATAAATTAAAATAAGCTATTAAGTTATTTTAATAGTTTAAAATAAAAACATAACTTAGTCAATCATTAAATAAATTAACATAAACTATTAAATTATTATAGCCTATTATTTTAATAGTTTAAAATCATTATAATTATTAAAATTATATTATAAAAAATATTTTCTAAAAAAATTATATAATCTTACAATCTTACCATTTTTTAAATCTCCATTAATATTATTTAATCATTAAAATAATAAAAGACACCAAAATTGTAAGTATTTATTAAGTTTATGAACCAAATTTATAAATTTTAAAGTAAAGGCACAAAAACTAAAAAAAGTTGAAAGTTTAGACACTAAAATAACTATTCACTCATTGTTGTATGGTAACATGCAAATTAAACAAAAGATACAAACCACAATTATTTAAACTTCGATTTAAAGGTGACGGCGGAATAACGGAATTCGAATAAATGACTTTTGACTAAGTAATTAAGAGTATATACCACCAAGTACGGATACAAGGTGGCCAAGGCACCTCAAATTAATTCATATTTTTTTATTTATTTATTTTTGAGATTTTGCATACGTGTTTAATTTCATACTTGTTTTGTATCTAGTAATTAATTAAATTAATTATTAAATTTCATTGTTAATTACGTATCAAATATTGATCGATAAAATTTTTTTGTTAATCAAATTAAATTGTAGTATATTCATTTAGGAGGCGTTTGATTCGAAGCTTGAAACCGAATTCAAATTTTGAATCGCTCCTTCTAATTTGAAATGAGCAAGTTCATTCTAATGCATTTGTTTGGTTTGATAGTTCAGGTTCAGGATCATTACCAATTTACTATACTTGATATTTGATTTGTTGATTCTTTCGAATTGAAATATTATAAATTTTTAATTTTACCATTAATTTATATAAAATATATAAAATATTAATATTAGTTCTACATAAACTAACTAAAGTTATTTATTTTGTATAAATTATATAATATAAAATATGATTCGTAAATATAAATAACTATATGTTGGTCCGGAGACGATAGTCAGGTGTAGAGGGGGGGGAGGTGAATACACCTAATCATAGTTTCTTTTTCTCAGAACGTGAAGGACAGCTGAGCTGTAGGTTGCAACTGATGAACAATGCCAGATAGTAACCTTCGATCACGGGTCAGAAGTGTGCCAACTACTGAGCTCTCCTACTGACTTTTGTCAGTACTTGAAACTCAGTCGGAGACGTTGTGCGGATAAGTGTGTAGGGCCCGGAGATTCGTCTCAGTTTGAAAACGTGTTTTCGCAAGTTAAATTTGTTGGTCCCGAGTGTACGGTCAGGTGTAGAGGGGGGGGGTGAATACACCTGAATCCGATTTTCTCAACTTCGAACACGAACAGTCCTGTTCGGGGAAAGTGCCGATCTTGAAATAATTCAGCAGACCAAATAGCTGTTTTGAATCGTGTGTGGCAAAGAGTCTGACTCTACTGAGATCTGCTAGCTGACTGAGTCAGAATTCAGTATCAATCAGGTAGAGTTCAGCGGTGCGGAAAAGTGTAGGCCCTAATCAGTTGAGTGGAAAACCGTTTTATGCAAGTCTCAGTTCAGCAAGTAGACAGTTCAGTATGCTGAGACAGTTGTATGATTTTAAAGAAGATTTTCAGTATGAACAGTAAAATCAATGCAACAGTAATAAAAAAGAACAATAACGAGACACAGATTTTTAAAGTGGTTCGGATATCAATCGATCCTACGTCCACTGTCCCGAAAGTTCAGGAGACTATTTATTATACTGAGTTAGTCTCAGTCGGCTTGTGCACGGGACAAAGCCGTGGCTTGGGGATTATATCGAGCAAGTCCCGGTTACAAAGGCATCAAACTAAAGTGTTTGACAAACTTCTCCAACTATGAAGGAGTCCTTTTACAATAAGGATTGGGTTCAAATATGAACTCCTTCGTCTAAGCTATAAGTATATTCGGTTGAGCTTAGGGTTAGAGGGATAGGGAATGAGAATGTAGCTTCTAGATCGACGAACAACTGAAATAAGCTTTAGGTTCGTGTACCGTCGATTTGGATACTAGATGCTCTTCTAACAGTTTAGCTTGGTTCCCTATGAGCTGAGAAGGTAGTCTTTCGCCGGAGATAGATCTTCAAGTTCTTGCGGAAGACTTAGGGTTTTCTGGTTCTAGCTCGTTTTAGTGCTTGTGTATGTTTTCGTCGTTTAAGCTTATGCACTTTCTCTCTTCTTGAAATGTCCCTCTATTTATAGAGCAGAGATTGGAAAAGATCCGTTGGTAGACGATCTTCTTCTTTCTCTCTCTTTTGGTAGCAAACGACTCTCTTGAAGTAGGTAACAGTGTACTTTCCCACCTTTTTAGGTAAAAGGTTGACTGCAGCTTTAGCAGGTGAGAAGACACGTGTGTTCTTGTCATTCGTCGAGGTGGATAGAGTGGTTGAGACAGCACAGACTTCAAGGCAAACTGAAGCTGACTTCTCTCTTCCTCGTATATGACAATGCTGATTGTCTTTCAAAAGTATTTGACAGTTCAGAAGACTGTCTACCGATGCTGAGTCTGATCCCGTATTCAGTAGGTAGATAGCTGAGTAAAGTCTACTGAAGATCAGCTCTGAGTTCAGCAAACTGCTCTTGCTGAGTCCAGTTCCACTGACTCTTTCAGTATATTGCTCCTGCTGAGTCCACTATCACTGAGTCTTCTACTTCTGGTGTTAAGGCAGATAATCTACTGAGCGCCTTGATCAGAAGCAGAGTGTCTACTGAGTCTGAAACCTCAGAGACAAGAATAATGATTACAACGGAATGGTTCACCAATCAGATAGGGTTTTGGGATCTTCAAATCTTCTCAACATTCAGAGCACTAGGCTGCTGAGCATGGTTCAGTATAGAAGATAGAATCATTTCCCACTAAGTAAGACTATGCTGAGGACAAAATCATCACCCAACAATTTCCCCCTATTTGATGATGCCAAAACCTATCATCTATGTTAACACTAAACTATCAGAAACAGAGCTCCTTACATTATTACAAGTAAGATCAGTGGAGTTGTTCCAACGGTTCTAGACATCGAGGGAACAGTGGCAAAACACAATTTCCCCATTACATAGAAACTAGACTAGCAGAATCTAACAAAGTAATAAACTGACAAGAAAGTAAATAAAGTGAGTGTGTGAGTCAGTCATCACTTCAGTGATTCTGAGTGTTAAAGCATAATACAAACACGGCTGAATAGACAACAAGTGGTTGTCAGAGCCAAAATCAGATTTGTATATATGAGTTATTCAGATCAGTACAATTACAAATCTTGCTAAGCTAGGAAGAATAGAACTAAGCCTAGGAGCCCTTAAACTGCTTGATCCTGTCCATGAATCCTTGAGATTGCGTCTCTGGCAGTGGCACTCCATACACCCGGTATGTGTTCTTCCTCAGCTTCAAGTATGCAGCAAAGTCTGCTGGGTCATCTTCGTCCAGTTCTCTCTTCGATGCAGCATACTTCACTTCAGCTTCTATTACCCCAAAGTGGATTGAGTCATCATTTCTTCTAGGTGGAGGTATGATTCTGGGCTCCGGAACACTGACTTCTATACCTTCAGATACGGCTTTATGCAAGTATATGTATAGATTAGGTTCACTTATCATCATCCTTTCTGTGTAGGCATCAGCCTTAGTCATGTTGGGCCAGAACCTCCAGAAATAATTGCGCTTGATGAACTCTATCTTTGCCGATTCCCATCTCTGAGTAAATTGAGCGGGTATCCAATTGTCTCGTCTTTGGCCATACGTGCGATTTCGAGATCGGTTACCTTCCGGAACCTCTGGTATCGATAAGGAATATCGGCTTTTGAAGGTACTCTCGGCCTGCCTCTTCCTCAGTCCTTTTTCTCAGTGCTTCAAGGTCTGCCTCCCAGATTCTGTCTCTGGCAGCCTGAACTTGTCTAGCCTCTTCGCCTTTGTATAGGTATCTGTTCATTTGGTCGAATATGGCCTCAATTTCATCATCTTGGGCTTCAGTGGCTTTCGAGGAATGTCTTCGATTCGACAGGGGTACTTGATTTTTCTTTTGACGTACCACGCTTCTCGGTGCTTTCTTTGCTTTTGCTCCTTCTCCTTCTCCCTATCTTCTTCATCCTCGATAATCGGTTTCCTTGGAGGTATCCTAGCAGGCTTTCTTCCTCCTCGAGCTGGAGATTTTGTCTTTCCTTTGACGGCTTAGACTTTGGTTTTATTAGCGGCCTTGTTTCAAGCAATCTCCCTTGCCGCCTTCTCATCAGCTGCAATTTGAGCCTCCTCCTCAACTGAAATGTATCTCTTTGTTTTCTTGGCTGGAGGGGTAGGGAGAATCAGCACTTTCTTGCCTTTTCCCTGAACAGGTGAAGGGAGAGGAGCCTCTTCCTCTTCTGACTCTTCCTGCTCAGCATACTCTGCAACCTCCTTGATAATATCAGTCGGAGTCTGGGTTGCATGAGTAGCCTGGGTTCCTGAGCCACTTGGGCCAGTCTCAGCTGTGCTCGCAGCCAAGACACCCTGGGCCTTACCCTCTGTCTGAGTCTGAGTCTGGGTCCTGCTTATCTCAGTCACGGACTTGGTCTTTTTCTCAGATCTCAGTGAAGCTGTCCCCTTAAGTAATTTGGAGTAGTTTTGGTAGGGGTCGGCTTCTCAGTACTCTTCTCTTTTCCTTCCGTACTCTTCTCTTTTCCTTCCCCCTTTTTGGCATCATCAATTACAGCCGGGGTAGGGACGAGTACTTTCTTGTCTAGGCGTTTGTAGACAGCGGACAGTTCGTCCAGTCTGTCATGGATCTTTGTCAGCACCAAGTGCAGCTCATTCCTCTCATTTGTCAGTTCCTCCGAGTATTGCTTATGGGAGAGGTCAGCTGCTGCCTTGAATTCTGTCAGCTTCTCAGAAATCTTATCCTCCACGACCAGTTGAATGTTGTCAAGTCGGATCTCCGTGGCCTGGGCTTGTTCAATGAAGGACTCAGTATGAGTGGATATTGAAACCTGGAATGCTTCGAGAAGTTTGGCTTGTCCTTCCTGAATGATTCTGAGCTGATCATCAAACTGCTTCTGTTGCTTAGCCAAAACTTCGGATACAATTTCAGAGACAACAGGGGCGGCTGATTTAGATACTGATGTTTTCAGCCCCTGTAGCTCATTGGTTGTGGCTAGCGCAGTCTGTTTCCACACCTTGTGGATGGCCTTCGCAAGAGCTCGATTCTGGATTCCCTGAGCGGTGAGAGCTTTTGCTACGGATCGAGATCTCTTGGAAGTTGGGCTGGGCGCTGCTTCGTAAGTTGACTCCAGCAAGAGATGAGCGGGCTCTGCTGAGGATGAAGCACCAGCCGTGGACTTCGCAGGTCCAAGGATACGGAGTGGAGGTTGAGCTTGTTCAGTAGCATGTGTATCCTTGTCCTGGGGATTTTCCTCATCAGGCTTTCCAGGGCCTGAATCACTGGGTGGATCTTGACCATCGTGGTCTGATCCATCTGAGGGTGCTGAGCCGGTAGCTAGCTGCCTGTCATGTATCATTGCCAGCATAGCAGCCCTCAGGTTCTCCATGGTGCTGAGGTCAGCAGGCTCAGAGTAGCCTATTTGCTCCCTCAACTTCAATTCTTCTTCATGAAGCTGCTGGCAGGAGTAGTGGAGTACTAGACGTTGTAGATGGGGCCACTCCTGAAATCGCAAAGCAACATGTGGAGCCTTGCCGATTTTGCAATGAGCAACGGATCGAGTAGTCGGCAAGCTCCGGAATCTCGTTGAAGAATCTCTCGGGATGCTCTGGATATGATCACCGAAGCTTCCATCCCAATTGTCTCTTCTTCGAGATCTTTGTCTCGGACTCCAAGTCTATGGGAGACGCTCGAGTCTCGGCAGGAGGTACACCGCCGAGTGGTGGAACCGAGAGGGGGCCGTCAAGACGCTGAATCTCCTCGCTATGTGCTTCAAGTAGCATCCCCTTGTTCCACTTCTACGGGTTCCTCGGTGGTGACGGCCTTCTCCACCGATTGAGTCTTCTCGAGATGATTCGACTCGTCTATCGACCGCCGAGGCTGAATAGGTTGCCGAGTAACTCGAGCGCAGGAACTTCGGGAGAGACCTCGGGTTCGGTAGGCACGTCCGGAATGGCTTTCCTCAGTTTCTTAGCTGGTGCCTTTGGAGTTTTTGCTGGAGGTGTTCTCTTCTTCGAGGGTGTAGCCTGCTGAGGCTTAGTCTGCTGAGTTATGGCTGAGGGACCTGACCCGATCCGCTGAAGAGCAGCAGTCTTGTTGTGGAATCTGACCTTCTTCACATTAAAATACTCCTTGTCATTGTAGGTGATTGGTTCAGATCCGCAGACATCCTTTATCATTATGGACAGCTTCAGTCCATAAAGAAGCTTGCCCTTTACACTCAGCGTGTAAGAGGCCTTGTCGAATTTGGCCGCCTGAGCCATGAATTCCCGGATAAAGAACTCCGTCCAATTAATCTGGGCTCTATCATATATGGCCATCATGAGCTGGATCTTGAGCCTCGATACTTGATCGAATGAGCACGCTTGGGCTGGTCGATGGGCTGCGTCACAATATAAGCCAAAGCTCTGTACTGAGGCAGCATGTTGTTTTTAGGAAAAGCAGCTCTGAAGGTCGTGGGCTTTCCACATAATATTGTCAAATAGTCATCTACAAGATCATCCTTGTACCCCACAGTACTGGCTCCTTCAGAAGGCAGATCAAAACTTCTCTTTAGTGCCTCCTTGAGTGATATACGCTTCAGTATTGGAGAAGCATCCTTGATCTCGTGAACGGCGAATCTTCCAATTATGTCCCCGCCTACTGAGTCAGAATTAAGATAAACTTCGGCCACCTGCCTCGGGAGGAAGTATGTCGGCTTCCTTGAGAGAAAACTTTCAAGCCCTGACTCTCTGAGAGCTGAGAAGATCTCGTCCATATAATCGAGATCACAGGCGTTGAACTCCATGGTTGGCTCGAACCAAACACGATCCTTGTCCAGGATTTCTTGCATGTTAATTGGAGCAGACACCGAAATATTTTTACTTGCCATTGTACCTGTTACACTAGCATTTATCAGTATCGATTTAAATAAAGCAGTTTGTATAGCGATTCTGAAAAAGAAGATTAATTCGTGTAGCAGTTGTAATAAGCATACCGAAAGAGAGATTCTGAAAGGATATGCAAGAGGGGATTGCAAGGAATGATCTCAGAATTTTCGGATGCAAAGGATTTGAAGTGCGGTAATGGCGGTTTCTAAAGATATGATCGAAAATATATATCTAACATGAAGGTGAACGGTTTTCGATCAAAGGCAGAGTTTAAACTTGCTTTATGAGATGGACGGTCAAGATTAAAAGATATATTAAGTAATGATCACAGTAGCCGCCTAAGTCAAAGCCAGTTGTAAATATGCCTAAGTAGTAACTATGAGACGATTAAATGCGTGCGAGTTCAAAGCAAACTTATGTATAGAATGTCGTGCATTAAATATAAGCCGTTAATAAATGACAAACTTAGGATATTTAATAGCATGCTGAATCTTCATCATAAATGCATTACTGTTTTATTCGTTACTACTGAGTAGAGATACGCAAACCTGTCAGCTGAACATAGTAGTCAGCTGATACCTCTTGTAGATGGTTTTCTGTCTCTACGTACTGAATTTACTCAGTATTGAGAGTGATCATTCCCCCTTACTGAATGATCCTCTCCCTGGAACCTTCTTACTAACTGGGGTCAGTAGGGTCCAAGCAGACCTAGCTCTACCGAAAGTTCTTTGAATGCGGATTCGGCTAGAGGCTTGGTCGAATATCGCCCTTTGTTTGTCGGTAAGGATCTTTTCCATTCTCGATATCCTTCTTTTCGACATGGTCGCGAATGAAGTGATGCCTAATGTCCACGTGCTTGCATCTCGTGTGTAGTACGGGGTTACGAGTGATTGCAATAGCACCGGCACTCGTCGAGAATATCGGCACTTCATTCGAATGACGTCATAGTCTCTTAGCTTGCTGTCTCGACCAAAGGATTTGGGCGCAACAACTTCCGGCAGCCATGTATTCGGCTTCCGTAGTTGACGTGGCTACTGAGTGCCGCTTCTTTGAAAACCATGAGATCGCCTTACCGCTCTAGGAACTGACAAGTTCCTGAAGTTGATTTTCCGGTCAATTCTACATCCTGCATAGTCGGCATCGGAGTAACCAGTTAGTTCAATATTATCATCAGCTGGATACCATAAACCCATGTCAGGTGTGCCTCTGAGGTAGCGGAGAATCTTCTTTGCTGAGTCCATGTGGCTCTGCTTAGGATTCGCCTGAAATCGAGCGCAGACACCTACAACATAAGTTATGTCAGGACGAGTAGCTGTTAGGTATAATAAGGAACCAATTATTGCACGAAATTTAGTTTGGTCTACTGATACTCCCTCTTTATCAAGATCGATTTTCATATTCGTGTTCATCGGGATCTTGATAGGTTTGCCGGATGTACAACCGAATCTTTTGATGAGGTCTCGAGTGTATTTGCCTTGGTTAATGAACGTTCCCCTTTCAGATTGTTTGACTTGAAAGCCGAGGAAATAGTTCATTTCACCCATCATTGACATCTCGAACTTGTCCTTCATCATTTTCTCAAACTGCTGACACATGACGACGTTCTTTGATCCGAAGATAATGTCGTCTACATAGATCTGCACGAGTAATAAGTCGTCTTCCAGTCGAATGCTGAACAGCGTGCGATCTACTGTGCCTTTCTGAAAACCTTTCTGAAGAAGAAACTCGACAGGGGTATCGTACCAAGCCCCGGGTGCTTGTTTTAACCCATATAGAGCCTTTACGAGTCGTCAGAACCTGATGTCCCCGCGAAAGCCGGGCGGTTGTTCTACATAGACTTCTTCTTTCAAGACGCCGTTCGAGAACGCGAGACTTCACATCCATTTGATAGACTCTGAATCTTTGATGTGTTGCGTAGGCTAGGAATAGTCTGATTGCCTCCAATCTTGCAACTGGAGCGAATGTCTCATCGAAATCTATTCCCTCAGCTTGACAGTAGCCTTTAGCCACGAGTCTTGCTTTGTTCCTTACTATAACGTTGTTTTCATCTCGCTTGTTCTTGAAGACCCATTTTGTTCATTTTATTCATCTCAGCTTGACGTGTTGATGCCGGGGTCTGTTAACAAGCTCCCAAACTTCATTTCTCGTAACCGATTCAGCTCCCTCCGCATAGCTATGATCCGGTCAAGCATCTTTAAGTGCATCCTCAATCGTCCGAGGCTCTTCGGTAGACAAGAAGCGAGGAATATAATGCACTTTCTCCTTGACGAGAATCCGGATCTTGTCTTGACTTTTCTTTGAAGGATCTCCAATGATTAGATCGGGAGTGTGAGCATCTAGCCACGATCTACGATGTTTCCGACTCTTCATCCGAAATTTGATCAACACGAGATAGTAGGTGAGTTAGGAATTTCGGTCGTACTATTCCGAGATTGAAGCAATTCAAGAATGAGAGTGTGATCTAATGAGTTTCCGAGGTTCGGGGGCATTCGGCTCGGGAACATTAATAGATGTTCCCCCCCGAGTTGTTACTCTCGAGTAGTGGTCTCGATTACCTCTAAGGTTTCCTCATCGACCCGAGTTACCCGGGATTGACTGCGTTCGGGAGAGTCAATCGCTCGCCTACTTGCTCTGCCGGTTGAGATTCGGTAGACTTGTCTTCGGTTTCTTCGTCGAATCATCATCCCAACATAGCCGGATCTTTTCGAGGTTTGTCTTTTAAGCTTAGATCCTGTAGGCGCTTCGATGTCCTCGATTTAGAGTTAGAGTTATTGCTCCTGTCTTCGATAGCAAACTCATTAAAAACAACATGAGGGCTTTCCTCCATGCAAAGAGTCCGATAGTTGAATACTCTGAAAGCTTTACTGACCCGAGAGTATCCTAAGAAAACTCCCTGATCCGACTTGCTATCAAAAGTCTTCAGTTGATCTTTCCCATTATTGTGGATAAAGCATGAACAACCAAAGATATGGAAATAAGATAAAGAAGGCTTCCTGCAGTTCCATAGTTCATATGGTGTTCTCTTATGCTGCTTTGTCAGTAGTGATCGGTTCTGAGTATAACATGCAGTGTCAGTTGCTTCTGCCCAGAATTTGGTTGGGAGTCCTGAGTCTGCGAGTAGAGTTCTTGCTGCCTCTTTGAGTGTGCGATTCTTTTGTTCAACAACCCCGTTCTGCTGAGGGGTGCGCGCAGCAGATGTCTCATGCTCAATTCCTTCTGCTTTGCAGAACTCCTCTACCATGGAATTAAGGAACTCACTTCCTCTGTCAGAACGAATTTTGATTATCTTGGTGTTCTTCTCGACACTGAGCTTTTTTAGAAGCGTTGGTAACTCTGTTTTGACGTCAGACTTGTTGGCAATGAAGATGACCCATGTGTAGCGCGAGTAGTCATCGATGACCACTAAAGCATATTTCTTGCCTCTGATCGTCACTGGAGAGACTGGACCGAACAAATCCATATGTAGTTCGAAGGATTCCATCAGTGGAAGGAGATGGAACAGGTGGATTTTGATTCCTTGTTTGCTTTCTATTCAGACATGCTTCACACTGAGTGTCTTTGCTGAATACTTCATTCGGCAGTCCTCTTGCTAGAGTGTTCCTTGCTAGTTTGTTGAGCGTTTTGAAGTTGAGGTGGGCCGAGTCTCCTATGCCAAAGCCATCCTGTACGGTTGTCGTTCTTCGCCAACTGACAAGCTTCGAGGTTCCGCCGAGTTCCGATCGGCTACATATATATTCTTTTTACGCGAACCCGATAACACTTGTTTTCCCCGTGGATTTATCAATGACATCACGTAAACCGGTGTCAAAAATCACTCTATTCGAGTTATCACGGAATTGACTAACAGAGAGAAGATTATCTTTGAAGTCCTTCAACATATGATACTCTAGGAACCGTGGCGGTTCCAATGCTCGAGTGCTCCATATCCTCTTGTATAGCCTTTTGCATTGTCTCCAAACTCATTCGGGTCCTTCTTCGCCTATATAATTCTTCGTAGGTTCCTTTGGTAAGTCATATGTCTTGAGCATCCACTGTCCACATACTAAGGATCTTTGTGCACCCGCAAAACATAATTATATTCGGGTACCCTTTATTTTGTTTTTGGGTCCTTAGATGTTAGTTTTAGTAACCCAAATCTGTCTAACAACCCCGGTGGTGTCGGACGGTTTCTTTCCACTTGAGTCAACATACTTGACCACTGGATGGTCAAAGCCGACTTCTTAAGTCCGTTCGGGTTCGGGGAGTCCGGATCTTCTTAGTTGGTGGGCTCGCCGACCTTTGCCTTTTGTGCATTTTTCTTCTTTTTTCGACTCTTGGAACCTCTTCGACTATAGGATCATAGTAATATGACCCATATTGGGCTGGATGTGTCAACCGAGGTGGTCCATACCGATCAGCCCCACTTAACTCGCTAGTTCCCCCTTGACCGAATTGGGGTGTCTTGGTACCGATCTTCCGGTCGAATACCGATGCGTATGATGAGGTGCTTTCATCTTTTGTTTGTTCTTTCTTGAGGGGTTCGGAATATTTGCATTGATTGTTTCTCCTCGAACAAACCTATCGGTAAGACACACCACGGGTGTACGAGGGCGGATGAGGAAGCTTCCTGGTTGAAACCAAGTCCTTCCTTACGGTGCTTGGGCTTGTTGCTTGCAAGCATAGCCTCCGGCTTCTTTTCGGCGCCCATGTAACGCTCGGTCATCGAGCTCTTCCGGCACATCATCACTCTTTTTCGGTATGTCGTGCTTGGTCCGAAGTCCCGACAGTTCTTGCTTCGGATAGACTCGGTTCAGTATCTTTCTGAGTCAAGTCATTGGTCAAAACGAAATTCGATCTTCTTGATGCTTTGAGACTTGGCCATCGGAGAGTTCATCTCCTCCCCCGAGTCTCAACACAAGTCCTTCGGCTTCGTAGCGGCCCGACTCTCCTGAGAAAGTCTCTGATTTTCCACTTTCAGGGTATCCAATTCCTGAAGAGTCTTACTGAGCTGCAGACTCATTTGAATTTGTTCATCTAATAATTCTTCATAGGCGGTCGTGATGTCCAAATTCCCATCTGCACCTGAAACAGTGTCGTGTGTGCATTGTGAAGAGGAATTAAGTGGTTCATGAGAGTTTACCTCATCCTCTTCTCCTGCCATTAGGCACTTTTCAGTTGTTCCTTCAGCTTCATGCTCTAAGGCCATGAAAGCTGCTTCATCATCAGATGAGTCCATGAAGGAGTCGACTTCTTCTGAGTCGTCTGCCTGCAATATAGGATTGTCTCTTCTGGGCGAATTTCTCTCTCCTTGCCTTACGTGCTGCGCGTTCAAGACTACTCGAGCTCGGGGACAATCATATTGATAGTGTCCTGACTTTTTGCAGTTGTAGCAAGTGATGACTCTTTCTTCTTTGCTTTTACTATCCTTTGATGGTGCTGAGTCATCCTTCTTTCTACATTCAGAAGATTGTGAGTCAGGAGTGCGTTTTGGAGTATAATCTGACTTACCTTTTGTGTGTCGGTATGCTTTAGTCAGTTTTCTGCGTCTCTCCTTCTCCTTCTGATGCTTCTCAGCGAGCAACGCGTACTTCTGAGCGAGACTTCCTTCTTGTAGATCATTGAGTGAAGGTTCAGTCTTACTCGTTGTCTTGCTTGTCGCTGGAGATGCTGTGCTGACTGATGCTTTGAAGGCATGGTCAATTTTATTGTCAGCTTCATCTCTTTGCTTTCGTTGAGGTCTGTCGAACTCAAACTCTTCTGCCTGAAGTTCTGAAAAGATATGGTCAGGAGAGACAACATCTAAATCAGAATGTCGCAATAAGGTGGCAAAAGGTGTCCAGTGTCCATCCGGCAGTGCCCTCAGTATCTTGAGATTCATTTCTCGGTTGCTGAATGTCTTTCCCAGCCCATTGATGGAATTCATCGATTCGTAAATCGACTTTCGGATCTTCTATTTTGTCACCGGGCATAGAGAGACGGACTTTCCAACTTTTGGAGTTCCGGCGCCGGTTTGTTAGCTTTTATTTTTCGAGTTCCACGACTCAAGAGCGCTAGAGCGTCCCAGAGTTCCTTTGCCGTTTTGCATTCCTGAACCCTGCCAAGATAAGAATCACTAAGAGTGGTCAGTATGGCATTTCTGGCGACTCGGTCTAAGTTGTGAAGCTTCTTCTCTTCAGGAGTGAAGAGACTTCTGTCTTTAGGGATCTTCTTCCCAGTCACCATTCCTCCTCCTTCGCTGGGCCCGAGTCACGACACTATCGATCATGGGAACAATAGGTCCATCTTCAAGCACTTCAGTCATACTATCATGGAGGGATGTCAGATGTGCTTCCATTCTGACTCGCCATACTCCATAATTCTCTACCGAGAACATGGGTACCATTCTTATTCCTGACATATCAGCCATATAAAAGTAACGATATGAATGTAGAGTGATATGTAGTGAAAACGATTTTCCAGATCCGTTCAAGTAGACCAGTTTCAAGATAACAAGAGTCTTAAAGAACTCCTGCTCTGATACCAATTGTTGGTCCCGAGTGTACGGTCAGGTGTAGAGGGGGGGGGGTGAATACACCTGAATCCGATTTTCTCAACTTCGAACACGAACAGTCCTGTTCAGGAAAGTGCCGTACTGAAATAATTCAGAAGACCAAATAGTTGTTCTGAATCGTGTGTGGCAAAGAGTCTGACTCTACTGAGATCTGCTAGCTGACTGAGTCAGAATTCAGTATCAATCACGTAGAGTTCAGCGGTACGGAAAAGTGTAGGCCCTAATCAGTTGAGTGGAAAACCGTTTTATGCAAGTCTCAGTTCAGCAAGTAGACAGTTCAGTATGCTGAGACAGTTGTATGATTTTAAAGAAGATTTTCAGTATGAACAGTAAAATCAATGCAACAGTAATCAAACAGAACAATAACGAGACACAGATTTTTAAAGTGGTTCGGATATCAATCGATCCTACGTCCACTGTCCCGAAAGTTCAGGAGACTATTTATTATACTGAGTTAGTCTCAGTCAGCTTGTGCACAGGACAAAGCTGTGGCTTGGGGATTATACTGAGCAAGTCCCAGTTTACAAAGGCATCAAACTAAAGTGTTTGACAAACTTCTCCAACTATGAAGGAGTCCTTTTACAATAAGGATTGGGTTCAAATATGAACTCCTTCGTCTAAGCTATAAGTATATTCGGTTGAGCTTAGGGTTAGAGGGATATGGAATGAGAATGTAGCTTCTAGATCGACGAACAGCTGAAATAAGCTTTAGGTTCGTGTACCGTCGATTTGGATACTAGATGCTCTTCTAACAGTTTAGCTTGGTTCCCTATGAGCTGAGAAGGTAGTCTTTCGCCGGAGATAGATCTTCAAGTTCTTGCGGAAGACTTAGGGTTTTCTGGTTCTAGCTCGTTTTAGTGCTTGTGTATGTTTTCGTCGTTTAAGCTTATGCACTTTCTCTCTTCTTGAAATGTCCCTCTATTTATAGAGCAGAGATTGGAAAAGATCCGTTGGAGACGATCTTCTTCTTTCTCTCTCTTTTGGTAGCAAACGACTCTCTTGAAGTAGGTAACAATATACTTTCCCACCTTTTTAGGTAAAAGGTTGACTGCAGCTTTAGCAGGTGAGAAGACACGTGTATTCTTGTCATTCGTCGAGGTGGATAGAGTGGTTGAGACAGCACAGACTTCAAGGCAAACTGAAGCTGACTTCTCTCTTCCTCGTATATGACAATGCTGATTGTCTTTCAAAAGTATCGACGGTTCGGAAGACCCGTCTACCGATGCTGAGTCTGATCCCGTATTCAGTAGGTAGATAGTTGAGTAAAGTCTACTGAAGATCAGCTCTGAGTTCAGCGAACTGCTCTTGCTGAGTCCAGTTCCACTGACTCTTGCAGTATACTACTCCTGCTGAGTCCAGTATCACTGAGTCTTCTACTTCTGGTGTTAAGGCAGATAATCTACTGAGTGCCTTGATCAGAAGCAGAGTGTCTACTGAGTCTGAAACCTCAGAGACAAGAATAACTATTACAACGGAATGGTTCACCAATCAGATAGGGTTTTGGGATCTTCAAATCTTCTCAACATTCAGAGCACTAGGCTGCTGAGCATGGTTCAGTATAGAAGATAGAATCATTTCCCACTAAGTAAGACTATGCTGAGGACAGAATCATCACCCAACAAAATTCTTTTGGCTAGTGCGCTTTGAAAATACATTTTATGCAAAGATATGATTTTTAATCAGTTTGTATGCAATGCAATAAAACAGTAAATAACACAAGCAATTTTTAACGTGGTTCGGATACGCAAGATCCTACGTCCACGGTCCTGCCGAACAGGAGTTCTTGTTGATTTATCTGAGCAAGTCTCAGCAAGGAATCTGTGCACTGGACAGACTCTTCTAAGTTATAGTCCTTAGCGACTTTACAATTCAAACCAAAGTTTGAAAGGGAGGGGATAATCTCCAACTAGGAAGGAGTTCTTACAATAAGAACAATTCACAGAAAGTGAACTCCTTCGAGTTTCTAAGCTATAAATTTGGCAATGAGCTTAGCTAGAGAAGAGGGATCTAAAGAACTCTAGAGAGAAGAACTAATGATATTCTATGTAGGCAAGTTCTTCGCTGGAATAATCTTTAAGTTTACTAGAGTTGTTCGTGAGCTTGAGCTTTTTCCCTTGTGAATCCCGTGCGGAAGCTCGGATTTCTTCTCTATTTATAGTTGTGAGCAGGCATATGTCCGTTGGAGAAGACGATGCCACATGTCACAAGCTTCCAAAGAAAACGGCCATATTTTCGAATTATTGCAGCAGAGTTGTTGGACACTGTCCATGAGAGCAACTTTAGTTGGTCAGAGCAGATAAAGCGTTGTCGGCTTCTCATTGGTTGAGGTTTGTGGTAGGTGAGAATGTGTCAGCCGTCAGAGTTGACTATTCTAATCCTCGTATGTCTTCTGCTGACTTTCGAAATGACTTTAGCAGCTGAGTCATTTTCTGTCGGATACAGTAGACTTTAAGTAGTCTCTGTCTTCTTCGTCTGAGTTGGCTGACAAGGATATATCTCCAGAGTAAGGTCAGCTGATGACTGCGAAGGTACTGAGCTTGCATAGAGTTCTTTACCGCGATGTACGTCGGTCACCGATGAGATGTCTTCTACTGAGGCGAAGATCAGCTGATGACTTAAGAACGCAAGCAATTACACTGATGATGTGGGGTTCTGGAAAGTAACTTCGTCAAAAGATCAATCCAACAATTTACCCCGTACAGGACTTAGACAAAAAGATAGATAATAAAAACAGTCTAGCCTATACATCATCTAGTCCTATCAAGACACTACACTACTGATATCAGCTGGGTTTTGGGATCTTCAATTCCATAGTACTACTATGATTTCCCCCAATATTATTTTAACCACTAACACCTGATACTATCTAACTGACTCATAACCCAACAATTTCCCCCTAATTGATGATGCCAAAACCTCTATAAAATATAAAGAAAGAATACTAAACTACTGACATAGATAGACTTCAGTAAACTGAATCAGTTAGCCTTAAGAGTTCAGCAGTTGAGAGATAGGCGAAATCAGAGAAACGGTTATGTGTGAGTGTGTGTCAAATCACTTCAGTGATCAGTTGTGATAGCAAAAACACAATCAAAGCCGTAAGACAATGAGTAATTGTCTGGCTAGAAATAGGAACTGATATATATGTGAACATGAAGATTACATGTTCCAATCTCTATTACAAACCAAAAGATACGAAGATCACGGCTGACGTCTGAATCACTGCGTTCGGTTCTTGAAATCAGCAGACTTATCAGCTGGAGGATCCAGACCATAATACTTGTAAATCCTTGCTCTCAATGTCTGGATCTCCTCGAGATCAGCAGGAAGGTCTTCGCTTAGATCGAAATGATATGTAGCTGCCTTGATCTCGTCTTCTATCTCCTTTGTGCAAAGAGTTCCATGAGTCGTCCTCGGAGGGGGAATGCGCCTGAAGGCTGGAGCTCGAAAAGGAATATTCTCTCTTTCCATTATCACCCGGAGCTGATCTCTGAGCTCGGCGTTGTATTGATGCATAAACTCATCAAATAGCTGATCAACTAGTAGCCCGGATGGATAGAAACCCCATACATAGTAGCCCTTGATGAATTCTTCCTTGAGTTCCTCCCATTGTTCATTCAGCTCAGTGGGCACCCATTTGTCTACATGCGTAATAGTTTTCTTGATGTAAGGTGTGCTCGGGCGCCCCCCTCTGGTAATATCTTGACGACCTCGGAATCGCTTCCTCCAATCAACTAGAGGCTCTCTGGCTATCTTATCAGTTAGAGCAACAATCTTAGCCAGGTCCTCCAATCTCTTTTTCTCTCTGAGAGCCGCTGATCTAGCATCTCCTCTTCGGAGACTAAGTCCTTTCAGTGTGGCCTCCCAGGTGGCTCTGTCCTCGGCCTCTTGCTCAGGTGTAAGTGTAGGAGTATAATAACTCTGAGCTAAGGGCTGGACTGCAGTAGGAGGCGCTTTGGCAAGTTCCTCCTAAGCCTTCTTCTTCTGATCATCCAGTATCTTCTTAGCCTTTCCTTTGGCAATCTTGCCAATTACTTTCTTAGGCTTTTTGGCCTTCTTCGCTTCTTCTATCTGATGTTCCTGATCCAGCTGATCTTGCAGCTTTTGAGCAACTTCTTTATCATATGCCTCCTGCTCTACTTTTGATTTGAATTTAGGCATCGGGGAAGATGGAGGAGTAGTTTCAGTAGTGATCTCCTTCTCCGGCCTTTGCAGTGGCAGTGGCTCATCATCTGCATCCACAAACTGAGTAATGTCTTCAATGAGTTGAGCAGTTGAAACAGCTGCTGGCTCAGTCGTAGTAGGTTGGACTTGGACTTCAGGGACTTGGACGTTCTCGGGAGGGGGTACTTCAGAACTGGTTCCAACCTGAATAGCTGAACCTTCCCCTTGATTTCCTTCCCCCTGATTCTCCACCATAGCCTGATCCGCCTCAGCCTGTACATGTACCTCGGCTTCTTCCTCAACTTTTTCCCCCTTTTTGGCATCATCAGCCAGGGAGAGATGAGTGTGGATGGCAGTTACCTCCTTATCCAAATTAAAGATTAGATCATTGATGAGGGTGGCAGTGGAATCGAAGTCTTTTACTGCATCGCAGTATTGATCCCATTGCTTCTCCTGATCATCTCTAAATATTCTGAGTTGAGCGGCTGACTCCTGTCGGAGTTTCAGCAGAGACTGATCATGAAATTCTGTCATCTCCTTCTGAATTTCTTTGAGTGCCTCCGCCTGTTGTTGAATGGCTTTCTGAAGGCTCGAGGAGGCCACTATGTTTCTTTCATCCATAGTGTCTTGGACTGCCGCAAGGTCCTGAGTCAGCTGCTCAGAGAATAATTTCTGCTGAGAGAGTAGGAGTTGCTGACTCTGAGCGGCTAAGTCCGCCTTCTGAGCTTCTAGGGCGGCCTCGACTATCTCCTTGATATTGACTGAAGAAGTAGGAGTTTTGGAGACCTTCTCAACCCCTACTGCCAGTCGGTCGATGCTCTCAGTCTGGGCTTTGGTGTACTGAGCCCATTTGAGATGAACGTCTTTTGCAAGGAGTCGATTCTTATCTCCCTGTCGCCTGATGGCTTTGTTGACCGACTTAGAGGACCCAGAACCGATTGGTTTAATCTGATAACTGCTGGTTCCGAGCCTCTGCTCAGATGTCGCGATCTGGTCCACTCGACTCGGCTTCGAGGCAACTGGGGCATCACCTGATGTGGAGGGTGGTGGTGATCGGCCCTATTCGCGAGTAGTGTTACCCTCAGCAGATCCTCCCAAATCCGCTTCCTTGGGTTGCGCCTGATCCAATCCGTCATCATTGTTATCATCATTATCGTCGTCGTGATGCGATGGAGGCGACGGGGTGTTGCCTGGTACTGAGGAGCGCAGGCTTAGAAGGTAAAGCAGTGCCGCCCGCAGATCCTCAAAGGAA
Source organism: Lavandula angustifolia (assembly GCA_028984105.1). Lineage (NCBI taxonomy): Eukaryota > Viridiplantae > Streptophyta > Magnoliopsida > Lamiales > Lamiaceae > Lavandula > Lavandula angustifolia. Next base: position 5,200,515 of record CM054811.1, read on the forward strand.
GCAAGATCAGCTGGTTCCCCGAACCCTATGGCTGACTGTAAGTCTTGCTCCTTGGCAAGTAGGGACAGAGCTGACTGGGTCCTGATTAGATCTTCAAGAATATCCCAGCTGAGGAACCTCAGCAGCATCTGTGTCCTGGCCCTTATGGCAATTTCCACCAAGTCTGGATGCTCAGAGATTTTAGGAATCTGAGCATGGATTTCTCCTGTAGCGCGGAGACGGGTGGAATGCATCGTGGTCCACTCAGAGGAGACTTCCTCAGTCGGTCCGACATTGTCCGACTGAGTCTCTGAGGAGCTGATTCGCTGAACCTTATCTTTCAGCATGGCACCTTCGATGCCTGTGTCCGCGTCAAGGGGTGGCTCCTCCTGAGTGGGTGGAGGGGAGGCAAGTTTTGCTGGCACCTCAGACGGTCCAGGTTTATTTAGCCTCTTTCTCTTTGGAGGGTCAGCACAAGGGGGCAAGTCGGTGCTGAGTCTTTTCTGCTCAGGCGGCCCTCGCCCGACTGATTTCTCAGCAGCGGCTCTTGTCTTAAATTTCACGAGCTTGCTGTCGAAGAATCTGGCGTCAGCAAAAGCTGAGCGATCCGATACGGATTCTCCGATGAGTACTGACAACTTTGTCCCATAAAGCAACTTACCCACACTGATAAGTCTCCTCTCTCCAGTGGGAGTTGCTACGAACTTCTGAGCCTGAGCTTTGAGTTCGGCTACGTAATAATCAGTCCAATTCACTCTGACTCCATCATCTATAATCATCATCAGCTGAATGCGGGGCTTGGAAAGCTGATCATAAGAACCGGCTGAGCTCGTGAGGATGTGAGACACAATGTATGCGAGCCCTCGGTATTCTGGTAAAAGTAGGTTCTTAGGCAGAGCAGTCTTGAAGACTATGTCGCTCCTGCCACAAAATTTTTGAACATAGGCGTTGATTTCCTTCTCCTTATATCCAATAGGAGATACTCCTCGCGCTGGAAGATCGAACATCAGCTACAGCGGTTCTGATGTCAAAGGTGTGAGTACTAGCATCCCAAGATTGTGGGACGACTTCCTTCATGAAAGAAAAACTGGATTCTTCCATTCCAGTAGATTCGTTTGTCCTCCAGTTGTAATATACTTCAACGACTTGTCTGGGCAAGTAAGATCTTGGTTGCTTTGAGACGAGAATCTCCAGTCCAGAGGTCTCGAGAGCCGTGAATATGGGCTCCATATACGGAAGTTCAGCTTGGTGAAGCACCATGGTTGGCTCTAACTGGATTCGAGATTTTATTATCTCGTCAATGTTGGAGGGTGTTTGGATAGCCTTCTTTATCTGCAAATATTCTGTTAGCGACTGTAAAAATGAAAATCAAAACACAACATTCTTACTATAATGTAGAGGATGTTTACCGTAAGTGATAGAGCTTGAGTTGCAATGAAAAAGCAGATTTTGAAGAGAAGAAAATTCTGAAAATTTTTAAGCTCTAAGGACGATAAACAGTGAAAGTGAGGCGAAGGTAGAAGATAAAAGATTTTATAGATTGTGTGAATCAAACAGTTAAGATCGAACGGTCAGGGTTCAATCTCTCATTTTTAATGACGGCTGTGATTTGATGTTATAAAAGGAATGATTGCATAAGCCGCCTCTACCATAGACCCACGTAGGATTATGCGCAGTTAAGGTAAGTGAAAAGACATGCATTAAATGCGCTGCAGGTAGCATTAAAGACTAAGTCATTTTAAATAAGAACGGTTTCCTACTGACTTATCCTTAAGAATTAATGGCGAAAAATAAATGCTCATTAACTACTGAGTGCAAGCGATTGAGATAATAAATACGAGCATGCTTCTGATATAAATTTAAGTATATAATACTACGCAAACCTCTTCAGCTGATTTTACGATCAGCTGGTTACCGTTTAGACTCAGGAGGACAATTGATGTGCTGATGACCACGTTCCCCCTTACTGTGTCCAGTTTGATTCTCCCGACTGAATCATTGTACTGAGTCTTTGACCTGTCATGCTGATTTCTTCTACTGACTCTACTCAGTAGGTTCCAGTAGACCTAGCTCAACGGATAATTCTTTGAATCTGTTCTCAGCTAGTGGTTTGGTCAGTATATCTGCCCTTTGCTTGTCAGTATGGATTTTCTCCATTTTGATATCCTTCTTCTCGACATGGTCTCTGATGAAGTGGTGTCGAATATCTACGTGCTTGCATCTCGTATGGAGAACTGGATTCTGAGTTATAGCAATAGCACTGGTGGAGTCACAGTAGATGGGCACTTCATCCTGAATTATACCATAGTCTCTCAGTTGTTGTCGAAGCCAAAGGATCTGGGCACGGAAACTTCCAGCAGCCATGTACTCAGCTTCAGTAGTGGACGTTGCCACTGAATGCTGTTTCTTTGAAAACCAAGATATTAGCTTGCTGCCTAGGAACTGACACGTTCCAGAAGTTGACTTTCGATCTATCATGTATCCTACATAATCAGCATCAGAATAACCTGTCAGTATTAGATTATCATCAGCAGGATACCATAACCCTGCGTCAGGTGTTCCTTTTAGATATCGCAGAATCTTCTTTACTGAGTCTAGATGACTTCGCTTGGGATCCGCTTGAAATCATGCACATACACCTACAACATAAGTTATATCAGGTCGGCTAGCTGTTAAGTATAATAAAGAACCAATAATAGCTCTATAATCAGTAGAGTTAACAGAAGCTCCCTCTTTATCTAGATCGATTTTGAAATTCGTATTCATGGGGATTTTGACTAGCTTGCTCGAGTCGCAGCCAAATCTTTTCAGGAGATCTCGAGTGTACTTGGCTTGATTGATGAAAATTCCTTCAGGTGATTGCTTTACTTGGAATCCAAGGAAATAATTCATTTCTCCCATCATGGACATCTCGAATTTCTCCTTCATCATTTTCTCGAATTGTTGACATATAGTCACGTTTCTGCAACCGAAAATGATGTCGTCCACGTAGATTTGCACCAGTAGGATGTCATCTCTTGACTTTATGTTGAACAGGGTGCGATCTACTGTTCCCTTCTGAAAACCTTTCTGAAGTAGAAAGTTTGATAGGGTATCGTACCAAGCCCTGGGTGCTTGTTTTAACCCATATAGAGCTTTCCGAAGTCTGTACACCTGATGTCCCTGCTGAAAGCCGGGCGGTTGTTCCACGTAGACTTCTTCCTTCAGCACGCCGTTCAGAAAAGCTGACTTTACATCCATTTGATATACTTTGAATCCTTGATGCGTTGCATAAGCTAGGAATAGACGAATAGCTTCCAATCTGGCGACTGGAGCGAATGTTTCATCAAAGTAGATTCTTTCTGCTTGACAGTATCTATTGGCAACTAGTCGAGCTTTATTTCTGACAATGACGTTGTTTTCATCACGCTTGTTTTTGAAGAGCCACTTAGTACCAATCACGTGCTGATGTGTAGGTCTGTCAACAAGCTCCCAAACTTCGTTTCTAACGAACTGGTTCAGCTCTTCTTGCATGGCGATGATCCAGTCAGCATCATTGAGTGCGTCCTCTATTGACTGAGGTTCTTCTGTGGACAAGAAACAAGAATAGAGTGAGCTTTCTCCTTGACTTAATTTAGATCTTGTCCTTATGGTTGCTGATGGATCTCCTATGATAAGATCTGAAGAGTGAGCGTCAAGCCATGAAAGTCTGAGTCTGGCTTCTTCTTCTGATACTACTTCTGCAAAGTCAGTAGGTGTGTTAGGCATTTCAGTTGTACTGTTCTGTGATTGCAGCAGTTCAGTAAGAAGGTTAGGATCTACTGAGTTTCCAGGTTCAGGGGCATTTAGCTCAAGAACAGTATTTGTTCCTCCTGAGTTTATATTCTTAGTAGAGGTCTCAGTTACCACTGGGGCTTCCTCATCGACCGTTGTTACCTGTTGTTGATTACTTGCTCGTAGAATCAACCGGGTCGCCTACATCGCTTGTTGGCTGAGTCTGAATTTCTTCATCGTCTGACTCATCATCCCAACAATGCTGGATCTTTTCAGCTTTGTCGTTTAGTGCGAGATCCTGTAGCTTGTTGCTGACATCTTCAGTATTTGTCTTTGTAGTTTACCTTTTCTCAGTAACAAACTCATCAAAAACAACATGAGGGCTTTCCTCCACGCAAAGGGTCCGATAGTTAAAGACTCTGAAGGCTTTACTGACCCGAGAGTATCCCAAGAATACTCCTTGATCAGATTTGCTATCAAAGACCTTCAACTGATCTTTCCCATTATTGTGAATAAAGCACGGACAACCAAAAATATGAAAATGAGAAATAGAAGGAATTCTCCCTTTCCATAATTCGTATGATGTCTTCATCTGTTGCTGTGTAAGCAGTGAGCGATTCTGAGTGTAGCAGGAGGTGTCAGTAGCATCTGCCCAGAACTTTGAGGGTAGTCCAAAGTCTGCTAGGAGCGTTCTTGCTGCTTCTTTAAGTGTTCTGTTTTTGCGTTCAGCAAGTCCGTTCTGCTGAGGGGTGCGAGCTGTTGATGTCTCGTGCTTAATTCCCTCCTTTTCGCAGTACTCTTTAACTATTGAGTTGAGAAATTTTGTTCCTCTGTCTGAGCGAATTCTCTGTATCTTGATGTCCTTTTCCACACTGAGCTTTTTCAGCAGTTTGGGCAACTCAGTCTGGACATCAGATTTGTTGGCTATGAAGATGACCCATGTATATCTCGAGTAGTCGTCAATAACGACGAAGGCATACTTCTTGCCTCTTATAGTCACTGGAGAGACTGGCCCGAATAAGTCCATGTGTAGCAGCTGAAGGATTCCATCAGTGGAAGGTGACGGAATAGGTGGATTGCTACTATTTGTCTGCTTTCCCTTCAAACATGCTTCACAATTTCTGTGTTTGATAAATGATTCGTTGGGCAGTCCTCCGACTTTAGAGTTCTTGGCTAGCTTGTTCATAGTCTTGAAGTTCAGGTAGCTGAGTCTCTTGTGCCACAGCCATCCTGCCTTGTCACTAGATTTAGGGGGTGTTTGCAACAGCTTAACTTTTTCAACTTATAGCTTAATTTAAGGAAAAGTTTGTTTTGAGGTGTTTTCTTAAATTCGTAAAAATTCTCTACATTTAAGTCAATAAGTTGAAGTTGGTTAAGTTGGTTTTTACCAACTTCTCCAACTTAATGGCATATTTGTAATTTCGGATAAGCTATGATTTGACATTTTACTTATAAATCACAAAATAAGCTACTACAGTATAAATTTTGAAACACTATTTTTTCAACTTTTCCCTTTTAGCGTTTTGCAAACACACCCCAAATTCTCTAATAAGCCACTTTTACCAACTTCTCCTTAATTTAAGCACTTAAAAAAAGCTTAAGCTGTTGCAAACACCCCCTTAGTCTGTGCGAGTAAGTAAGCCTCAGGTTCTGCGGTTTTCCAGTTTGCAATGTATATATTCTTCCTCCGCGAACTTGATAACACTGTTTTCCCTGTAGATTTATCAACAATATCACAGAAACCAGCGTCAAAGATAACTTTATTCAGATTGTCACAGAATTGACTGACAGAAAGGAGATTATGTTGAAGTCCTTCAACATATGTTACTCTTGGAACTGAGGCAGTCCCAATATTCAGTGTTCCGTATCCCTTTGTATAGCCTTTAGAGTTGTCACCAAACTCAATTCTGGGACCATCTTCCTGTATGTAGTTAGTCAGCAGGCTCTTTTGGTAAGTCATGTATCTCGAGCAGCCGCTGTCCACTATCCAAGGGTCCTTATGCACCTGCAAAACAGAAACATTTTTAGGTACCCTTTGGTTCAGTTGGGTCCTTACATGTTAGTGGGTGATTTCGGAACCCAGATCTGTCTAGGGACCTTAGAAGTATGAGACTTCTTCTTCTGAACCTTGTCAGCTTTCTTCTCCACAGGACTCGGAGATACTGTCTTTCTGATGATTTTGGGTTCAGGAGCTTTCTTCTTCTGAGGCTTTGCGCTCCTCCTGACCCTGGGCTCATAGTAGTACGAACCATATTGAGCTGGATGTTCATACGGTGGTTCCTTGTACTGTTCCAACCACCTGACCTTCTTGGTTCCCCCTGAGTTTCATCGTGGTGTCCTGGGGCTGGAACCTCTGGTCAGCTGTTTCTTGTTGCTCGGCTGAGGTGCAACTATCTTCTGTTTATTCTTCGTCTGAGGTGTTGAGTCAGTAGTCTGAACTTTACCTCTGACGAACCTATCAGCTAGCAGTTCTGAGCTCTTTGAAGTGGAAGCTTCATGAGTATAGCCAAGTCCTTCTTTCATGACCGTCGGCCTTTGCGCTCTAAGCATACTTTCCAACTTCTCCTTAGCTCCTAGGTACTGTTCAGTCATCAGTTCTCGCCAAACTTCATCACTTCTTCAAAGTGACTCATAATCCTTTTCAACTTCTGCGAGCTTCTGACTGAGTCGGGCTATCTCAGTATCTTTCTCAGAATTGTCCTTGATCAGAACTGATATCTGAGTTTCTTGAAGCTGAGACTTAGTCATAAGAGATTTAATCTCTTCCTTGAGTCTCACAAAAAGATTCTCAGACTCAGTAGAGACCTGACAATCAGAAGAAAGTCTCTGATTCTCAGCCTTTACCTGTTCCAGTTCCTGAATGGTTCTGCTGAACTCTCTGCTCGGAATGACCGCTCCTCTAGTAGATCATCGTAGGCTTGTACCACATCTAGAGGCTCATCTGTGTCCGAGCACGTGTCGTGTGTGCTGTGAGAAGAAGAGATTAAATTAAGTTTAGAATTTACCTCAGCCTCTTCTCCGGCTATCAGACAATATTTTGCATTTTCTTCAGGATCTGTTTTTCCGATCTCAACGGCAACAAACGCAGCTTCATCTTCAGAAGAATACATGAATGTATCTTCCTCAATTGAGTTATCGGATATCTCTCCGGCTATGTAGGCCTGCCTCCTACGGGTTAATTTCTTGTGTCTGGCCTGCCGTTCTGCTCTTTGAGCAGCTGAGAGTTCGGGACATTCGTACTGATAGTGTCCCTCCTTCTTGCAGTTGTAACAGACAGATGATCTGCTGCTTTTTCTAGCTGAGTCTTTGGATGGACTCGTAGCAGGTTCTGTGTTCCTGCAGTCAGTAGAAGGTTTAGATTCTTCCCTTTTTAGAAAATCTTTCTTACCTGAGGGAGAATCTCTGTTGTATTTCTTCAGCTTTCTGACTCTCTCCTTTTCTCTTTGATATTTGAGAGCCATAAGCGCAAGTGGGTCAGTAGCAGATGTCTCAGAGGACTTTGTTTCTGCTGCAGCTACTGCCTTGCTGGAAGAAATGGGTTTGATTCAAGTTTTGCTGACTGTTGCTTTGAAAGCATGGTCAATCTGAGTGTCAGCTAGAGCACTGGAACATCTTTGGGGTAGGCTGTGCTCAAATTCCTCTCTTTTTAATTCTGAAAAAATAGCATCAGGAGTTAGAGCATTAAGATCAGAGCGACGTAAATAAGTAGCAAATGGAAGCCACTTCTGTCGAGGTAGAGCTCTTATGATCTTGGTGTTCATCTCTTTGTTTTTGAACATCCTCCCCAGCCGTTGATCACATTGACTTGGTTTGTGAATCTGACGCTTAGCTCGTCAATGGTCTCACTGGGCTCCATGGCAAACGCGTCGAACTTTTGTAGCTCTAATTCGAGCTTGTTCTCTTTGATCTGCGGGGTTCCTTGGCTCAGTACAACCAGGGCATCCCAAAGTTCTTTCGCCGTCTTGCAGTCTTGCACCCTCCCGAGGTGAGAATTACTGAGCGTAGTCAGGATTGCATTACGCGCAACTCGGTCGAGGTTGTGCAGCTTTTTCTCTTTTGGTGTGAAGACTGATTTTTCTTTAGCGACCTTAGCGCCAGTCTGCGCTCCTACACCTCCCACAGCGGCAAATTGTACGCTGTCAATCATGGGAATGATGGGTCCTATCTCAAGAATGTCTGTCATGCTGTCATGCAGCGATGTGAGGTGTGCCTCCATTCTCACACGCCATACCGTTTAGTTCTCTATTGAGAACATCGGTACCATCCGAATACCTGACATATCAGACATTATGGGTAAGAGTATAAGGATGTATGAAGAGATGCTTGTGCAGTGAAAAACGTTTTCAGGATCTATTCGAGAAGACCAGTATTTCAGAACCGGTGATTCAGAAGAACACACGCGCTCTGATACCAATTGTTGGTCTGGAGACGATAGTCAGGTGTAGGGGGGGTGAATACACCTGATCACAGTTTCTTTTTCTCAGAACGTGAAGGACAGCTGAACTGTAGGTTGCAACTGATGAATAGTGCCAGATAGTAACCTTCGATCACGGGTCAGAAGTGTGCCAACTACTGAGCTCCCCTACTAATTTTTGTCAGTACTTGAAACTCAGTCGGAGACGTTGTGCGGATAAGTGTGTAGGGCCCGGAGATTCTTCTCAGTTTGAAAACGTGTTTTCGCAAGTTAAATTATTTTGGCTAGTGCACTTTGAAAATACGTTTTATGCAAAGATATGATTTTTAATCAGTTTGTATGCAATGCAATAAAATAGTAAATAACACAAGTAATTTTTAACGTGGTTCGGATACGCAAGATCCTACGTCCACGGTCCTGCCGAACAGGAGTTCTTGTTGATTTATCTGAGCAAGTCTCAGCAAGGAATCTGTGCACTGGACAGACCCTTCTAAGTTATAGTCCTTAGCGACTTTACAATTCAAACCAAAGTTTGAAAGGGAGGGGATAATCTCCAACTAGGAAGGAGTTCTTACAATAAGAATAATTCATAGAAAGTGAACTCCTTCGAGTTTCTAAGCTATAAATTTGGCAATGAGCTTAGCTAGAGAAGAGGGATCTAAAGAACTCTAGAGAGAAGAACTAATGATATTCTATGTAGGCAAGTTCTTCGCTGGAATAATCTTTAAGTTTGCTAGAGTTGTTCGTGAGCTTGAGCTTTTTCCCTTGTGAATCCCGTGCGTGAAGCTCGGATTTCTTCTCTATTTATAGTTGTGAGCAGGCATATGTCCGTTGGAGAAGACGATGCCACGTGTCACAAGCTTCCAAAGAAAACGGCCATATTTTTGAATTGTTGCAGCAGAGTTGTTGGACACTGTACATGAGAGCAACTTTAGTTGGTCAGAGCAGATAAAGCGTTGTCGGCTTCTCATTGGTCGAGGTTTGTGGTAGGTGAGAATGTGTCAGCCGTCAGAGTTGACTATTCTAATCCTCGTATGTCTTCTGCTGACATTCGAAATGACTTTAGCAGCTGAGTCATTTTCTGTCGGATACAGTAGACTTTAAGTAGTCTCTGTCTTCTTCGTCTGAGTTGGCTGACATGGATATATCTCCAGAGTAAGGTCAGCTGATGACTGCGAAGGTACTGAGCTTGCATAGAGTTCTTCTCGCGATGTACGTCGGCGATGAGATGTCTTCTACTGAGGCGAAGATCAGCTGATGACTTAAGAACGCAAGCAGTTACACTGATGACGTGCGGTTCTGGAAAGTAACTTCGTCAGAAGATCAATCCAACAATTTACTCCGTACAGGACTTAGACAAAAAGATAGATAATAAAAATAGTCTAGCCTATACATCATCTAGTCCTATCAAGACACTACACTACTGATATCAGCTGGGTTTTGGGATTTTCAATTCCATAGTACTACTATGATTTCCCCCAATATTATTTTAACCACTAACAGCTGAATACCATCTACGGATTCATAACCCAACACTATATTACATAAATATAAATTATATAAAATAATATAAATTGTTATAATATAAACTATATTATATAGTATATATTATAAATATATTTTTGTAATATAATAATATAATATAAATTACAATTATGTTGGTGACATTGATTTATTTTAGGAGAAATATTGGAATCACACCTGGGGTTTCATCAAAGAGAATATCCAAATTTTAGAAATGATTCCAATACCCATTTACCAAAGACTTACATATGAAATTAATACTGATATTCAATTACAAAACTCTCCAACCAAGTACCCCTCACTTTTAAACGAAATATTTCGGAACTATACTTATTAGGTGGCGTTTGGTTCGGGGGGAATCATGAAAGGGAAAGGGAGATGGGAGAGTTGACGCCCTTAGTTAGCGTTTGGTTCCATTTTTTTCGAAAATTGAATCCCCCACTTAAGGTAATTCAAAACTCCGGTCAACCCAAAATTCATTCCCTCCCTCCACCCTGGGACTCCAATTCCCTTTCCCCCCTCTCTCCTCCTAGTCATTTTCTCGTCTCTCAGTCTACCCAGAGAAGAGAAAAATATTAGCCACCTCCAATGAACTATCGTCGTCCTTCAACACCATCGCCGCCCTTCGCCACCATCGCCACCACCACCACCACTGTCTCCTCTCTCTCTTCTACCCCTCCATCTCCCGCGTTGCCCCCCCCCCCCCCCCGTTTCATCTCCGTTGTTTTCTTCCTCTCTTCTCTCCGGCGAAGCCCACCAGAAGCGACAACGTCTTTTTATTAAACTGCAAAATCGAATGAGTTGGAGATTGCTTTGCTCCTTCATAATTTTGTCTTTTTTTCTTGAAAAATAGTTGGTTGCTCGTAATCAATCTCCAATTCCGCTCCAATTAATCGAGTTGGAAGGTCACAACACTCTAATTTGTCTTGTTGTTCATATCAATTGCAGTTTATTTTGGTTTTGAGGGATTTTGCAATGTTGGTGCATTTGCGGTTTTATTCCTCTCTCTTCTAGAATCCCAAACTTCTCGTGTTCTTGTTTTGTTTGATTTACAGTTGGACTGAAAGGGTTTGTTAGATTATATATAAATATAATCATACATGTATAACATTTAATGTGAGCTTATTTATTAATGAAGAATAAGGGTCCCTATTTATAGGATACAAAAGAGAAGGAAAACTAGTAAGAATTAGATGTGGGACAAAATGCAAGCAAAATATAAGCTATACAACAAAGCTAACATCCTCCCTCAAACTTGCGATGGTGACGTGAGTAACATCGAGAATTTGCCAAGAAAGAACCGGTGACGCTGGAGGGTGTGGGCCTTTGTAAAGAAATCTGCAACTTGCATTGATGATGAGACAAATGGTAAAGAAAGAGTGCCTTTCTCGAGATGATAACGGGTAATATGACAATCGATCTCGATATGTTTGGTCCGTTCATGAAAAACAGTGTTGTGGGCAATATGAATAGCACTCTTATTATCGCAATACATCGGTGTCGGATCACTGCAAGAGACACCCATATCGCCTAATGACCATCGTAACCACACAATCTCACAAGTAGTAGAAGCCATAGCAGGATACTCCGCCTCAGTGGATGAACGAGAAACAACATCTTGTTTCTTGCTTTTCCATGAAATAAGAGAATCTCCTATGAAAACACAGTAGCCAGTAGTGGATTTATGATCGGTTTGATCGGATGCCCGATCTGCATCGGAAAATGCACAAAGCTCCAAAGACGAGGAAGATGAAAATAAGAGACTTTGATAAAGTGTTCCCCGAGGTAGCGAAGGATACGAATGATCGCAGCCCAATGAATAGATGTAGGAGCACAAACAAACCGACCGACAATGTGAACAAAGCATATGCAATATCGGGACGTGTAATGGTGAGGTAAATCAAGCTACCCACAATAGACCTATACAAAGTGGGGTCGAAAGAGGTTCTCCATCGGTAGGGGCGTAACGTACATTGACCTCAAGAGGAGAGTCGGCATTACGTGTATCCGTAAGACGAGCCTCGCTCAATAATATCCTTAGTGTACTTAGGCGAGAAAGTAGATATCCCTTCTCGGAATAAGCAACCTCAATACCCAAAAAGTAGCGAAGATGACCCAAATCTTTCATTTCGAATCGGCTAGATAAGGTATCCTTCGTGGTGAAATACCGTGAACATCATCACCGTAATGATCATATCGTCAACATATAACAAGAGTATAATATAATCTGCAGGGGATTTTCTGACAAATAAAGCTGAATCATTGGTGCTCTGGGTAAAACCAAGCGACAACACAACAGTGGAGAATTTATCGAACCAAGCTTGTGGAGCTTGTTTGAGACCATACAGAGCTTTCTTAAGTTTGCACACCTGCCCTGGTAGGTGAGAAACACCCGGTGGCGGACACATATAAACTTCCTCTTTGAGATCACCATTCAAGAATGCATTCTTAACATCCATCTGCAAAATTGTCCAACGACGGACAGAAACCACTGCAATAAGAACTTGTACAGTGGTCATTTTAGCAACGGGTGCAAATGTTTCCTCATAATCCATGCCATACTCTTGGGCGAAACCTTTAGCCACCAAGCGTGCTTTGTATCACTCAATGGAACAATCAGACCGAGTTTTTATTTTGTACACCCATCGACAACCAATAACCTTCTTACCAGAAGGTGGAAAGATCAAATCCCAAGTATCTGTCTTACTCAAAGCAGACAGTTCTTCCTTCATAGCCTCTTGCCAAAGAGGATCCCGGGCTGCCTCAGAGTAGGAAGTTGGCTCACAAACAGAATCAATTTTGACTAGAAATGATGCAAATGATGGAGAATAACAAGAGTAATCAAAATTAGAAACCTGGGTGGATCGACGTGCTGGTCTAGGTTAGCGAGGTGGATCCGAATCAACAATCACATGTGGTGGATTGGGATCATCAATCACAAGATGATCATGGGCAGCCATAGGAGGGATTGTGGTATCTATGTTATCAGACATGCAAGAGATGTTAGGAGAAGCAGCAGGTGTATGCATAATATCAGAATCGAGTCGTGCGAAAGGACATACCCGCGGCGTAATTTAATTTTCTCGATACACCTTCCCCCATACCCAAACCAAAAGACACGAAAGGATCAGTAGTAACATGTGGACGGAGGACAAAACAAGTGGAGCCAAACACCCTCAAATGAGAATACAATGGACTGTGACCAAAAAGCCTAGCATATGGAGAAATTCCAGAATTATGTGAAATTGGAATTCTATTAATAAGATAAACAGACGTGAGTACAGCCTCTCCCCAAAATTCACTAGGAACACTTGCTGACAAAAGCATAGATCTGGCAGTCTCCACAATATGTCTATGTTTTCGTTCAGCTACACCATTTTGCTGTGGAGTATCAGTACAAGAAGATTGATGTATTGTACCATCTGCTTTGAATATTCCAGAAAGATCACCACAAGTATATTCACCCCCTAAATCAGCACGAAAACATTTAATAACGGCAGAGTGTTGAGTTTTCACATAAGCTTGAAATTCAGCATAAGTATGAACAAGATCAGAACGACGCTTTAGTAAGTAAACCCAACAGTAGCGAGTGTAATCATCAATAAAAGAAACATAATATTTGGAGCTGCCCGTAGTAGAAACAGGAGCCGGTCCCCAAACATCAGAATGAACTAAATCAAAAGGTGCAGAGGAAGTGGAAGCACTCATATTAAAAGGCAAAGCAGAAAATTTCCCAAGTTTACAACCACTACAAGCAGATATATCATCAGAGGGTAAATCACCTAGGAGACTAGATGTACACATAAAACGAAGGCGAGAGGCCGATACATGTCCAAGTCTAGAATGCCACAAATAAAATTTTGAAGAAGAAGCAGTCAAATGAAACGTAGACAAGTTGACAGGCGTTGATGCTGCATGAGTGCTAAGATGCAGCTCGTCTAAAACATAGAGACCTTTCCCTTTCCTATGCCCTGTCCCAATCACTTTCTTGGATTGTAGATCCTGCACATAACAAGAATCGGGAAAAAGGCCAACAAAACATCCAGAATCACATATTTGACCAGCAGAAGCAAGATTCATATGTAATTTAGGAATACAATACACATCAGATAGGGATATGATAGGGGTATGCACTGTACCAATGCCAGTTAATGGCATAGGTGTGCCATCAGCAGTCACAACGGTGGTGGATGGAGGTTTACCAGACATAGATATGAAATTAGAGGGATTAGGGGACATATGATTTCCTGCTCCAGAGTCTAATATCCAGGAGGAAGGAGTGATACCTGATCCAGTAGATGGTGATGAGGGACAAGGAACAGAGAGAGCATGAGACTTATTGGAGTTCTGATATTGCTGGAAGGAGAGGAACTGCTGGAATTGCTCAGCCAACAAATCTGGACTCGAGTTTCCAATAGCTTCGGAACCGGATTGATTCAGGGATGGGACCAAGGCTGCCTGAGTAGGTGGATGAGAGTAATGCTTCTGCTGCCCACCATGGTACTGATTTGTAGGTTTATATCCTTGTGCCCGTGACTGTGGAGGCTTCCAACCAGACCCTTTCCGCAATTCTGGGCATTGATTTTTCCAATGCCCTAGTTGTTTGCAGTAGTTATAGTTTCCAATAGATGAAGTTTTGTGCGGATGAGTAGGAGGTGCAAAGATTGGAACAGTAGGAGAAACGGCCAAGACGGATGTGGAAGCAGGATGCTCCCCCTTTAGAGTCTTCAAACAAGTTTCTTCGGCCATGAGTTCATTTACCACATCTTCGACAGAAGGCAGCGGTTTACGATGCAATAGTCCCGAACGGCAGTTATCAAATTCGGGACGAAGACCCATAAGTAGTTGAACAAGACGGTCTTCATCCCTACACTTGATATAAGCATCACAAGCTTGCAACTCAACAGATTCTGTCAATGCTAATTGATCCCAAAGAGTGGTCATTGCACAAAAATAATCCTGTATCCCCAAATCATTCTGTACTAATGCACGAATTTCATATTGCAACTGATATTTAACTGCAAAATTATTTTGCACAAACAACCTCGACAAGTAATCCCAAATAGCTTTTGCAGTTGTGAATTTTGCTAGTTGAACCCCAATCCTTTGTTCAACAGAGTTATTAAACCAAGTGATAATCTTTGAATTATTCGTCTCCCAAATACGAAATAATTCATCAAAATTTTCAACTCCTTTCTTAGGACATACAATTTTGCCACTAACATAATCTCATAGTCCCTTACCCTTCAAAAAATTAGTCATAACATAACTCCAATAACCAAAAATTTTCCCATCAAGACGAACACCAATTGACTGCAATGAGTCATCACCACCAGTCATTGTACAAAAATAATTAAGCACAAATACAAGAAAATCGGAAGCAGCGGAAAACCTGAATGAGGACTAGAGAGACGACTGTCGACATGAAGAACGATCCTCGAAAAATTTAGAGCTTCCCCCGGCAACTCTTCGCGGAACCAACTTTTCACAGAAATAAATCTGCTATCGAGCTCAAAATTTTGAACTCCAAAAAATTTACTAGCTCTGATACCATGTTAGATTATATATAAATATAATCATACATGTATAACATTTAATGTGAGCTTATTTATTAATGAAGAATAAGGATCCCTATTTATAGGATACAAAAGAGAAGGAAAACTAGTAAGAATTAGATGTGGGACAAAATGCAAGCAAAATATAAGCTATACAACAAAGCTAACATTGTAGTGTTAATCGAATCAGTTAGATGTCTCTTGCTCTTCTCTTGTTAAAAAACAAGTTGATTCCCTCTTCGATCCGAACAACTACAAAACAAAACAAACGGAATCGATTCTATTTCTAAGATCACCAAACACGAGGGCATAATCATTCTAAGCCTTTCATTTCCTCTCCCTTTCTTGATTCCTTTCCATTTCTCTCCTCGAACCAAATGGCCCTTACTGCCATACTAGCAAAAGCACTCTATCAATTTTGTATTTACATTTAATATTAGTGAAAGAAGTGTTTTAAGTTGTTAGTGTTAGTGTTTCATTTTAGTTCATCCTTTTAGTTGTATTGTTTTAGTTGTCTTCAACTTTGATACTACAACAGTATTTTACATAGAAAGTAGGAATCAATATGCACATTTCATTTACTTATTAGATAACTCAAAGTGAATATGCTTTCAAGTATTCTTTATATATAATCCTTATACTCCCTCCGTCCCATTATTTATGTCCCATTGGGACTGGACACGGTAATTAAGATAGTGGAGATAAAGGTGTAAAGTTGTGGTGTAAAAGGATAAAGGGGTGGGGTCCACTTGCTTAGATTGATTATGGTCCACTCATTTATTTCCTTATTTGTTACGGGACATAAATAATGGAACAACCAAAAAAGGCAAGTGAGACATTAATAATGGGACGGAGGGAGTATATTTTATGTCAAATGATATATAAAAGATAAAATCTAAAGATTTTATACATAATAAATATAAGTATTATGCATACATGCCACGTTCGGAAGAGCTTATCAGTGGCTTATTTCAATTTATTCTAAAAAACAAGAGCTTTTATACGCGTTTGAGACGGCTTATAAAAATAAGTTATTTTGACTTATTTTTAAAAGCTGGTAGGAATAGCTTATAAAAATAAGCCAAAAATAGCTTATGAAAAATAGTTTCTCATATCAAATCCCCCTTATAGTAAATTTTTTAAACTATATATGTTTTTCTCTAATTAAGTGCTTATATATAAATGTATTTAAATGCAACAATTTATTCAATTTAAGTGCTTATGGCACTTATTTAAGCTATTTTCTCGAACATGTCCAAAACATGTACTCCCTCTGTCCCATTGATCTTGCACCGTTTCCTTTTTCGGGGTGTCCCACTTATCTTGCACTGTTTCCTGAAATGAAAATAAATGAGGGGACCACAATAATCTAAACAAGTTAGCCCACTATTTTATACATTTACATCTATTTTCTTAAAAACCGTGCCAAAACCCAAAGGTGCAAGATCAATGAGACAAAGGGAATAAAAAGTATACATAATTTTTAATTATTACATAAATAAGGATTCCTACCGGATCGACATTCTATTGTATAATTAAATAAAAAGGCCTAAGAATCAAGTAAAACAATAAAATAACTTAAAATAAAATTATAGTAAAATGTCCTCTAAAAAATTTTGTTTTATAGTTAAACCAGTTATATGCATACCTTTATATCGAATTTTCTTAATGCAAATAAATGATTTGTTACTGAAAAAGTTTGCAAAATATTTTAATCTAAATTTAAATTTAGATCAATTTTTTATCTTATGACTAATTAAAAAATTAAGTAGCGACATAGCGTAACTCAGATGGTATTCTCATTCGAGTGATTGATATAATATTCAATCTTTGTTATGACCAATTTAATAATAATAATTTTAAAAAATAACTAATCAATAAGAATTAGGCAAATTGAAATTTTAGTTCTCAAAGTATGAGCATTTGAGGGAATTGGTTCCTGATCTTCTATTTTTAGTTAATAGGTGTCCGGACTATTAAAATTTCAATGAATTGACCATTTGGTTAAATTTTTTCGTTAGTCAACGATATTCTTAAATAGAGTAATAGCCACATTGGTCCTACACCTTTCCCACAACTTTCATATTGGTCATCGACCTTTCAATTGAGTCATATAAGCCTAAATATCATAATTTTGTCTGTCATATTCGTTCTTCCCTTCACCTCACCTTCTCTTTCTGATGAAAAAACTCTCTCGTGGCATTAACTCTATTACAACATCAAAATACATGCGTTTATTTGATTAATTTCTTTTCCAAGTAAAAAAATTCGGGTTTATTTAATTGAATCAATTGAAAGATGGAGGAGCAATTTGAATGTTACAGAAAAGATGGAGGGACAAATGTGGCGAAAAAAAATAAGATTTTTAGGCTTATATAACTCTATTTAAAAGTAAATGACTAATGTGAATGTTATGGGAAAAATGAAGTATCAGTTTGCCTGAGAGTTTACACTTAAAAATAATAATAAAATAGGAAAGCGATATTTTCGGTATAAATTTATTAAAGACCAATTCATCTTAATATTTTAAATCTTGGGGACCAATCCGACCAAATTTTTATTTTACTGAAAAAATGTAATCAAATAAAAATCTTGTTAATTTTTTTTTTCAAAGCTAAATCTTTTAATTAATTTTTTCTTTGCTGAAGAAAATATTTAATTAACTAGTTTTTTTTCAAAATTAACTTTTTTACTTAAAGATTTAATTCAAAAATCTTTTTGGAAAAAAAAATTACCAAATATTTTAGTTAATTAAAATTTTCGATAAAAAAAAGTCAAATTAATCCTCAAGATTTCAACTATTTGAATGAATTAGTCCTAAATAAATTTATACTAAAAATGTTCCTTTCTTATTCTATTGGTTTTTTAAACTTAGTTAACTAACTAAAACGGATTGACCAATGTCAAGAATTTGGGATCTATTAAATAAAAATAGAGATAAAGGATCAATTTGGTTAAACGCTTATACTTTGAGTACTATATATTCCAATTTGCCTACAATTTTTATTAACAAATTAAAACATTATTTAGAAATAATTATAAATAAATAATATTATCTCCAACCCGATTATAGTAGTTCGTCTTTCTTTAAGAAAAATAGACAGTCGATAGTCCGATATGGAATGGTTGAATTATTTAATGGAATTGTTGGGCTGATATGTTTGTTTAGTTATCAAAGTCTTAGCTTGCGGGCCGGGAAAAGGTCAGGCCCGTTTTATTTTCATGAGGCGAGTATAACTCACTAACTTCAACAGTCAATAACAAATTCTATACAAACTAAAAGTATTTCTTAATTGTCCCTTAGGATGGTCTAATGGTTACGGTAGTTATATTTTGTCTAAAGTTACAAGTTCAAATAAGATTAATATTTATAGATTGAACCCGTTACATATAATTAGCCTCTTTATGTTGTAGATATTATCTATATGGTAAACGGGCCAACATTGAATTCTAATGTTGTGTTGAAGGATGAAGGTCCATAATCAAAACTAGGTATTTTATATACATTAATGTAACAATTTAACTAATTATATATATGACTGAAAATGACTAAAATGCATGAAACATAGCAGCGTTTCTCATATAAAAATATTAAATTAAACTTTAGAAAATGAGTTGTAAATCTGAAATATTTGTGTCCGAGGTTTTCTAGAATATTCGCATGAAATTTTGGCCAAAAACTATAATTTGATTGTGTTAGATGCCTTGACGCAACCTCTGGCACTGTCAAATCAAATTTTGTATGTATAGCAAATTAAATGAGATGTATAAGTTGTCGGGGATCTGTGTCTGCGCTATGTCTAGGAAAAATGTTTTTTAAGGCTGTCAATAACTGATAACTGATAACTGATAACTGATAAATGATAAAGCATCCAATTCAATAAACTTTCAGATAGGTACCGACGTACCGTATTATCCTAATCAAACGAAACGAAATATGAAATTAAATCTAAGGTAAATATGTGTCTGCAATACTTACTCTAGGCATTATTTATTTATATTTCTTTAAAGTTGAAAAGAATATTTTTTAGCATAAGCATAGCTGCATAGGTTTTTCATATGAATACCCCCCCCCCAAAAAAAAAAAAAGAAAGAAAAACAAATTTTAATCTCTAATAAAATAATAAGAAAAATCAATCATATGAAATAAAAAAATAATGCCCGAAAATGAAACATCTCAGTTGATTCTTCTAGTTTCAATTTGACTACTTAATTTAGGCTCCATTTGAGAAAATAACTTAATTAATTACTTATGATAAAAAAACTTATTTTATAAGAACTTAAATTTAATAAGTTAATCATGTTTGGATACATGCAATAATAATGACTTATATATAGATAAAAAAAATAAAATTAAAAAATATTGTTGCCGAGATTTGATATTGGAACCTCCTTAAAAGTTATTTATAAGTTGCTATAAGTTAATAATATTAACTTATGAAAATAAATTAAAAGTAACTTATTATTTAGAATAAGTTATTTCGATAAGTTATTACAAATGCGTATAAAATGACTTATTATTTAGAATAAGTTAAAATAAGTTGTTTATAAGCTCTTCCAAACAACTTAGAATCGGATTCAGGTTCAGGATGATTCCCTCCAGTTTCGGAATGAGCTGAATCATTCCAATATATTTGTTTGGATTACTTCTTCGGATTCAGGATCATTTGCGTGTATTTCGTATAAATTTTTAATTTTACCCTTAGTTTGTATAAAATATAAAACATTAAAAAATAAAAATTAAAAATCAAAATCAAAATCAAAAGATTGAGAATATAAAAAAGAATAATGAAGAATGAAAAATATAAAAATACAATTGAAAATAAAATAAGGAAATAAAGAAAAGATGAAAGCATGAAAAAAAAGAATAAAAAAAAACGGAATAATGAGAGAATAAAAAATCTGAATTTTTAAAAATGGTATCAAACCCACCAAATGGATATCATTCCAAAATTTTGAATTGGATAGTCTTAGGGGTGTTTGAATAGTTTAAACTTTTTTTAAGTTTTTAAATTAATGAGAAGTTGATAAAAGTGTCTTTTTAGATAATTTGAGAAGTGTTTGCAAAAACTGGTCAAAAGTAGAAAAGTTGAGAAAACAGTGTTTGAAAATTAATAGCTTACTAGGACATCATCCGTACTTCGTACGGAAACTATTATAATTTTTTGATACAATAGTTAATACTACTTTAAATAATAATATCATATCATATATCATATTATTAAAACACAAACTACTAAGTGGGATACGAAATAATATTCAAGTTATATATATTATTAAAACACAAACTACTAAATGGAATACGTAGTAATATTCAAGTCGTATATATTATTAATAGACAAACTACTAAATGGAGTACGTAGTAATATTCAAGATTTTGAATCATGTTTCTCAAAGATTAGGTGAAAAATGTACAATATACTCCTTAAGCTCTTTTTTTTTGTGGAATAAAATTTAAATTAGGTGACGCTAAACAACTATAAGCACGGTATTTTGGTGAATAAAAAGTTTTTTTACATCATGGAAAAAAAAAGAGGAAAAAGATTAGTCGGTTGCTCGTGTTTCCTCGAGCCCATCAGAGAACTACTGCTTCAATCGATTCTTATAAATTATGTATTTGTTTCAGAAGCTGAAGACACTCCATGATCCAAATGACTATCTTACTCAAGTTGTCATGGAGAAATCTAAACATTATTTTAGTGTTTAAGACTAACAAATTCATAGAGTTTTAAATAATTAATGCTACAAAATGTATATATTCATACTAATATCTTCCACCTTTATTTCTAGAAATGTATCATATTTTCGAATATTCATAATTACATAAGCCATTGCTTGTCACTAATATCTAAACATTGTTAACCTGTATCACCCACAGCAGTAACACCCATAGTCTTCTCATAAAGTAGGTAATCTCTCCCAATTGAGATCCACGTAGCTCAAGAGCTTTATTGAAGGCATTTGCTTCACTAAATTCGATATAAGGTTTTCTGCAAACAAATGTATAAAGACTTAGTAAATCATTATTGAGTAACAGTAAGAGACACAATTAAAATTCGAAGAAGTAGCTCAGAAATATGTGACATAAACACGAACCGTTTTAACACCACTATTTTGATATTTTGAGAATGAACATAACTCATTATTTGTAATTTGGGTTAATAAAACTCAATTCAAACCAAGAAAATCAAGAAACATGATTTCAACTCAAATAACAGATTTAATGAATGTGTTGGGCCATGTTATTCTATTATTTCATTCACATGCGCGACGATGATTGATATTCCATCCATTTATTGTCTAATTACATGTAAAAAAATTACACCATCCTCATTAGTCATACATTTGCTATGTTCTGCTATCATGTCTGCATGTCCATCTAAACAAAAGATTAAATAAATTTTATAATGCTTGTGTACATAATGCCAAGCAGTCTCGACATTCTAGAGCTACCGCACTTGGTATACGGATAAGACAATGTAGAGGGATGATGCTTATTATACAATTTACAAGCTAAAGTTTGAGGGACAAAAAAACAAAAGTCAATATAAAGATGTAAATCTAGTACAATCGCTAAACAAATATATTTGTATCTGAGCATGAATTTGTATATGCAATGCAAAGATTATTAAACAGAACTTTGAGGCGAGAATTCTTTGCAGAGTGTCAATTAGCTCCTCAGTTGAGAAGCATCCCGAAGATTCAGATGGTGATTCTAGGATAATTGTAACTAGAAGAGCAACAAACCCAATGAAGATGCGGGTGGAGCTTTCTTTTCAATACTTGCAGCTTCATCCTTTTTTCTTATTAACTTTACATATAAATAGAGTGTGTATAGCCTGCATTCCTTTTGATACACAGCTAGAAGTCTAGAACATAGCAAAAAATGATCAAATATAGATCATTTATCACTTTTGATATTAAAAAAGTTTTTAGATTGGTTGTATAATTACAGATTTTGTTGGAGAAGAATCGCATTTATCTGTTATTGAATCGATTTGAAATTGACGGTGAATTTCATTGGTTTTTACATAAATGTCAACAAACCATACCTTCATAATCAAATAACTTTAGAAATTGAAGTTTTACTATTTCAAAAGTGCATAAAATAAATATTCATTAAAAAATGCAATGAATATCTGGGAAAATAACTATCAGATTTTTCAAAATCACAGCGTGAGAATCCTGAAAACGTGAAAATGAGAAAGAATTTCACATAATGCGCTCAGTTTCACAAGAGATGGGGGAATGGGCGGAGGGCAAAAGTGGGAAAAAAGAAACCGAGGACGAAAAAAAAATTGCCTAAGTTTGGTTGAGCGGCAGTTGAAAGAAAGGAGATGGAGTGATGACCGTGTGTAGAGAATGAAAAGTGAAAGGAAAGTGCACATTTATGTTGGTAACTGAAAAATTATTTTGAATGATTTAATTGGAAATAAGTTTAAATTATTCAAAAATAATTATAATTATGAATCAAGTAGATTTAAACTTCTATGCATAATTTTCACAATTCCTTGAAATTGGTAAAATTGGATTGATTAATTAATTAAAATTAATTGAATTGAGTTTCCATATATTTAGATGTGTATGTATGGACTAATAAAAAAGAATAATATATTTACGCTTCAATTTATTAAAAATTGCAATTGAATTCAATTGAATTGAAATTGAATTGGAATTGCACATTCGCTTTTTATATATATAAAATTTTGGGATGTAGTATCAAAATGTCTATTTCACTCTTGGTTAAATTAATTCCATATAAAAATGGGCATAAGATTATCAAATGACAACTTCTGTAAAATTACTAGAATGCCATAATCTCAATAAGTTGGTTTTTACCAACTTCACCAACTTCTACTTATTCTCCTCAAATTTAGAGAATTTGAGAGATTATAAGTTGTTGCAAACACTCTTTTTAAATTTTTCCTTAAATTGAGTGATAAGTTGTAGATTATAATCTATTACAAAGACCCTCTTAATCTAAACACTATTTATAGATTTCATACCAATTTTTGATTTCGAATCTCTTTTACCAAACGCCCCCTTAGAGAAATTACCAATTCAAACTTAGAAAACTAAAAAAATCCTTGCGCAACACTTTGGAAAATCATTCGCAAACACTGGCTATATATATAACACAATCTTATATGTCCTTGTGTTAATCTTATTGATTATTGTTAACGCTATACACCAAATGGTATGAGATTATTTTCAGGCAAAAATGCATACGTTTTTCAACAGCAAAAGTTGTGATTCTAGTAAGATACTAGGGATTAAAGGAAACTACAAAAGCATAAAAATCAAAGATAAAAGAATATTATCATGATGTTAAAAAAAACGTATTTTGTAACATTTTTTTTAACAATAATTTATAGTTTAATGACAATGCTGAATGACCTCATTAATCAGTGGTTGAGATTTATTGCTAGTTTACAGCCTAATTAGTTTCTATTTAATCAATTTTATAATTTTAATAAGTTATAATAAAATATTTCTTGATTATTTATCTTAATATGTTTTTTGGGCCAACCAAAATGTGCAGTTCCTTTCCATAAAGAAAAAGAAGAAAAAACAGTTGGTAGCAAAGATTGTGGCATAAGTGTGTGGATGCTGTTGATGTCGGGTATGTTAGTACAGAGTCACATGGAACCAAAATTCGTCTCTATGATGACTCATCACATGTTTTGTGACGCAGCCATTTTGGTATCTATTATCTTCCCATCACTTCCACAACTGTTCCAGATTTTCATTCAATATTATTTATTCAATTGGTTGATGGACTATTTTTGCGACAGGTGTATCGTTTTGAGACAGATTTTCATTCAATATTATTTATTCTATGGTTGAATGACATAGCACTTGAAAAAACTCTTATTATGGTGACGTATAAGTGGTGTGGTACATAAGGGAATAATTGTGAAATTGAGTTTTTTTTTTCTAAATTTAAAGAAACAGTGTAGTAACTTTTCAAAAAATACCGGCCCTTGATTATACATAATTAATCTTAAGATATTATATTCTATCTAGAGTGAAATGTCAAAATTATTCAAAACAAAGTTGTTAAATACTCGATACCTATATGATTAAATGCATAAATATACACTGGACATTTTTTACCCCATCTTTCCCATTTCCGATATAAACTGCTCCCCAAACCCTTTTCGTACAGGATTCCTGTTGCTCTTCTTGTTTTCAGTACACACATACAAAAGCAATGTAAAGCAAAGGCACGCACTCTTTCCTTCCCCCTTCGTAATATCTCATTTTCCTAATTAGATTGTCCCATTTAAATGTCATTCTTTTAAAAAATGTAAAAATGTGTGGATAAAAATCCACTTCTCAAAAAGTCAAATAAAATATAACATAAAATATAATTTTTTGATAATCGAAAAGAAATGAGATATTACTAATAGGACGGATGAAACATGATTTTTTCTTCAAAACCCTTTGGATGTAGTCCACTTGACTGACGCAATGTATATTTGGTCAAATTTAATTAGTGATTCAATTTCAATTTCTAAGAATCAAATGAGACATAATTGTAAATTTATGTAATCTTTTGTACATTTATGTAATTAGAATGTTAGTAGTGAAGACTTCTAACCCTTCTATCAATATCCTAGAAAGAGAAATGAAGTTAATTTAGCGTAAGAAAGAGAAACAACTTTAAATGTAGACATAAAAATTGGAACAGTGAATACCTTACGAGAAGTCCATCTAACGTCGTAGTCGTGTGAAATGCACAAGCAGCCCATTCATGTTTCCTCACAATTCCATGCAATGTCGCCATCGCACTACCAATTTTCTAAATTTGATTTATCCAGTCAAACAAGGTCGATGCGCGTCTCCTCATCATACCGACTCAAAATATACGTTAATTCCGTAATTTATATATATATATATATATATTCTTACTTGTTATATTAGTCGTAACCGAGTAAGTATGGAAATTCAGATATTTCGATGCAATAAGATATTTTCATCATCGTTTTCAACAGCCGTATGTCACCGCCACTATCATCTACTCCCTCCATTCATAATTCTTGTACCATTTCTTTTTAACGTGATAATTTAGAAGAATTATTAATTGCGTGTAAATGTGTGGAACATAATAATAAAGTGTTTATTATAATTGGTATTTTATAAGGACAAAAATTGTGAAACAACTAAAAAGGAAAGTCACACAAAAATTATGCGACGGAAAGAGTATATGTTTTTCTATGTTTTGTCTTCAATTTTTTTCTAAAATAATTAGTTGATCTTATAAATGCATAATTTACTATCATTGTATTATTTAGACTTCATTTTGTTGTAAATTTTTATTTGTATTTTACATTTAATTATGTATATAATCGACATGTCATGTCATTTTTATAAAAATACTATATTTCATATTCGTACAGGATAAGCAAGCATTAGCATAGTCAAACTCCCAAGTCCCAACTCATGGGCCAATTATAAAACATAGTAATCCGTTTTCTATACAAAATATTAGAAAAAATATTAGTATAGTGAAACTAGCCGTCGTACTGTCGTAGCTTGTTCTAAGTGGGTGTTTGGAGTAGCTGAAGCTTATCGATAAGTGCTGAAAGCTGTTGGAAGCTGCTGAAAGTGGCTGAAAGCAGCTGAAAGTTGTTGATTTTGATAATTTGTAAGTGTTTGCAAAAAGTGTTGAAAGTCAAAAATTAATATTTGAAAATATTAATAAAATGATATCTTATAAAATAAAAATATTATTTATTTATCACTTATTAAACAAATTGGAGTTTTTTACATAAATGAAATTTAAAATTTATTTCGACTCATATAAAATATTATTTTAATAATAAATATTACTCAAATAAAAATTATTAAAAAAATTTAGTATAATTAATATTATTAATTAAAATCAAGAATAAAAAGATTATAAATTATATTAATAAAACAAATATTTACTTAATCTTTATTAAATGACAAATACAAATTATACATATAAATAAGTAATATCGATCATTAATAAAAAAAATTATAAAAGAATGTATTAATTAAAAAAATTAAAATTATAAAAGCTATAAGCTATGAGCTTCAGCTGCCCAATACCTACTTACGAAAATTCTCTATCTTAGACCCAAACAGCTTTCTGGCTCTATAAGCTATATTTTCCAAACATTAAATCCATTTTCCAAGGCAGCTTTCAGCTTTTTAGATAAGCTATCCCAAACACTCTAAAGGTCTCGGATTTGACACATTTATCATTATCAACTAGTTATCTTTGATATAAAAATATCTAAAAATTCAAGGGGCATTGGTCCCTGGCCCATCCCTCCTTCCGCCACGGTAAGGAAGACTCTCCTAAATCACCATTTGAGCATGGGTAATTCGCCTATACAGAGTTTTATTACAAAATAAAATATTACAAGAGATTTGTCGATTGACAAATTCTGATATTTTGGCAGAATTATTCTACTAATCGGATATCAAAACCACTAATGAATTTAGTTAGATGAATGATTAATTGACATGAGAAATGATGAAGCAAGAAGATGCATCGTCTTCTCTTTTTCTGCCTTCACAATCACCATATCATAACGGTAGATTGGATGTTTGCGCTAACTAGGGGTGTAACGGTTCGGTTTGGTTCGATTTTTTATGCATTTTATGAACCGAACCAAACACATAGAAATGGTTCGGTTCGGTTCGGTTCGATGTGTTTCAAAATATCGGAACCGAACCGAACCTAACCGCTTATAAATGGTTTGGTTCGGTTCGGTTATCGGTTCACCTTTTTATTTTTTATTTTATTTTTTAAATCTTAAATAATCCAAAAATAATAGTTTATAGGATGTCACTCATTCCGAACTCATAAGTATAGAATTGTTACTCCTTTCTCTTCCTTTGTATAGATTAGAATTGATCTTAACTTAAATCTAATATCTAAATCCAACGATATTCTCATATAAAAAAGACAAATATTAAATAAAAAATTAGAAAATAGGACAACGGGTTCGGTTCGGTTCGAACCGTTCAAAAATTCTTGAAACCGCGAACCGAACCGAATGTAAACGGTTCCTAAAAAAATAAACCGAACCAAACCGCTAAACCGAACCGAATCATATTTTTTGATTTGGTTCGATTCGATCCGATCGGTTTTACGGTTCGAAGCGGAACCACTTACACCCCTAGCGCTAACCTCCCTAACCAAATTTACGATAAATGTTAGGAAAACGAAATTTAAAAGAGTCCGGCGGTGAAATGCCCATCTGGGAAAAGACAAACACATTTATACCCAATTCTTATATTTAACTACACTATATACCCAAGAAGACGAAAATACCCCTAGTGTGGGATGGTCCGATCACGTGAACAGAGGGCCCGATCAGGGTCCGACCGGTCGGACACGGCCGATCACTACTTGAATAGTGGGCATGATCGGTCATGCCCTATCACAAGGCCATGATCGGTCATGCCCTATCACAAGGCCGATCACTATCAGGCCATGATCGGGCATGTCCGATCGGTCGGACACATCGACATGGTCCGATCAAGGTCCGATCATGGCCTGACACTTTTAGGTGAGAGAAGTAAAAAAGTGGGGGTATTTTAGTAAATTTGGGTATATAGTGGATAGTTTTTATAAAATTGAGTAATTTTATAGTTATAATAGTCAAATAGGATATATTGACTACAATTATTTAAAATGTCGACCAATCAAGCGGGACCCGCGACCCAGTTTTTGCATTTGTCAGATGGGACCCATCTTGGTCCACCGAGATAGCACTATTCTTGGACTATTCGAACGACAACAATATTTATGAAATGGACTATAATTAATGAATACATGTTAGTTGGATAGTCCTAAAAAAGGTAAAACGTATTTTGTTTTTTTAGGAAGGAAACGTAAACTACCTAAATTAATTTTTATTCGTAGAGTTTATATATTTTAACAATAGATTGTAAATTCCAATAATAGTATGGCATTTTTTTAGGTCAACATATAAGTATGGCATTTTGGAATGAGAGAATCACCACCATAAAATAAACCAAAGGAACGACTCAGTGAAATAATAATAATAATAATAATAATAATAATAATAATAATAATAATAATAATAATAATAATAATAATAAAATAAAAAATAATAATAATAATCACTCAAAAATTGCATTAACTGGGAAGGGCTAAATGGCTAATCACTACAAGGGCCTAATGAGTTAATCCTCAACCGTTTGGAAGCAACGAAAATAGTCGGAGAGAAAACTATTACATTTCTTCACCATAACTTGGTAAAAATAAGGGATAAGAGCAGGGCCGACCTAAGAAATTTAGGTTTTTGTGACTGATAAATTGTACTACATTCCCTTAAAGATATTCAAATTTATATAAAGGAGTCGGAATATTTATCAAGTTGATGTGGGACTTAATAATAAGTTCTAAAGATAGCCCACGTTAAAGGCCAAACTTCTTAATTTTTTGCAAATGTGTATTTGAAATAATCTTTCATACGTAAATATGCTAATTTCATTAGTCTAAATAAGAAGAAATATGAACTCTTCATTCCGAGGTGGAAGAAATGACTCTATTGGCGTCTCCCAACCTCGTGGGAATCGGCAGTTATTGTTGAATCGTTTTGCGGCCATTCTCAAGATATCTACTAAACCAATTTTGTCCATTTCCTCTCTTTTCTTTTCTTTTCTTTTCTAAAATAGATATTATCCTTAATTTTCTGTAATTCTAGTCTGTCTACCCACAACTAACAAAATGCGTCATTTTCGAAAGCGAGATAGGCGTTTCTTATTTGTTTTCAAAATTCAAAATATATTTTTATCGAATTCTTGAAAAAGATGGGATGCAAATCGTAATTAAAAAAAGGAATTGAAGTTTCTTCTTTGGAATTAATATATATATTTTATATCCGATTAATCCCGACAGTTGTCATGACATTGCAGGGGGAAACATACATTCCTTTCAAATCCTCCTGGACCATGTTGGTCATTTATTGCAATATGAGACCTACTTGATAATATATTTAGAATATATCAAGAAAAATAAAAATAGAGTAGATTTTTCACATCCAGCATCTAATGTTTATTTCCTTGGGCCATGGACCTAATATGAATGATTAAATAATTAAAATAACATAAACTCAAGCTAACAAGAACACGAGAAATCTAACTCCAATACTCCAGGTTAGATACTTCGACTAGGTGTAAATCTGTCATTTTATCTCTAATAAGGTTTATGAAAAATAAAATTATTAAACATAATATACATTTATAGTATGGTTGTATATATATGACAGTTACACTAAATTTAAAATAAGTATTCATTCTTTTTTTATTGAGCTTGATTCACTTCTTTTTAGTGCGGCTGTTAAGACAAAATGGAATTGATTAGTAAATTTGTGGATCTATCTTCAACATTTATTTATTATATAAGAAAATGAAATAAAATCAGTCCAAATATAAATGTGAGATAAAATGAATAGGAGCGGAGTACTATCAAATAAAAAAATAATTTAGAACAGAAGATCCAAACTGCTGGAGATAACTCTATAAATAAACCTTTCCATAGGTTTGAATAAAGCTCCCATTCCTCTCTTCTCCTCCTCCTTTATCCTTGCTTTCTCAATCATCATATCCAAAAAGCAATCAATCGGACCCAGAAAGGATGTGTGGATCTTCATTTCCCTCTCACAATCTCAGTCTGGGCTCCATTAAGTTTCTTTGTAGCTACGGAGGCCGGATTCTTCCCCGCTACACCGACGGCAAGCTCCGTTATCACGGCGGAGAAACCCGTGTACTCTCCGTTGACAGCTCCATTTCGTTTTCCGGTGAGTTCATAATGTTTGTTGAATATATTCTACATATTTGTCATGTAGATGTTCATAATTGGTGAACTCTCAGAGTAATTAGATATATAGTAAGAAATTGAAGTTTTATACAGCGTAGGAATTGCAGATTTAGGGTGATTTTAGGTTTGATTTTGGGGAAGTTTTAATTTAGACTTTTTCTTCATAAATTATAGAGTTGTTGGTGAAGATGGGGGAGATATGTGGCTCATCGGTGAGTTTGAGGTGCCAATTGCCCACGGAAGATCTCGACGCTTTGGTATCGATAACCTCCGACGAGGATCTATCCAACGTAATCGAGGAATACGAACGTGCCGCAGCGGCGCGGCCGTCGTCCTTCAAGATCAGAGCCTTCCTTTACGCCAAAACCGTAAAAAAAATCTCGCCGCCTCCGACCGCCTCCGCCTTCCAGTAGCCACGCCTCGACGCCGAAACTGCCCTTCCATTTCCATTCTGCATCCCCGATCTCCGCCAGTCGGCCGCCGGTGTATCCTATTATTAGCCAGAAAGTTGCCGGAAATTTTTGCCGTCAATTCGTATATCACTGTCATACTGGGCAGGGAAATGGTCGTTTAATTCACAAGGCAAACTCTGGCAATAGCAGAAGCAGTTCTGGCCATAGCCGAAAAGCACTAATAGGTTTTTCTAATATACCTAGAGTCTAGAAGTACGTAAAAATATGTAGACGTGAATATAAGATGCATAGATGCCTATGTATAAGATCCAGTAGGAATCCCATTTTTTTGTTGATCCTCGATCTTAATGGCGGAATTAATGAATTTTTTTGTCCCAGATCCATATTTTGAGTTGGATGTTATTTGTTGGGATAATTTTGTTTCGTGTTAGTAGATAAAAACCCACTGGTTTCATACGCCTCGGTATTTTTCTTTAGAATGTGACAACAAATGTAATTAAGTGATGATATTGAAATGGGGAATCGTGGCAAACTATGAGTGGCTCTTGCACTTAAGTTAAATTGGTTTTATTGAACGTGTCATGAATAAAATCAAATTACCACAACTTCAGGGTGGGGATCTTCTATTCCACTCTATGTCCCTATCTTAAAGGGTGGGACATATAGTGAGACATAGTGTGGGATAGAAGATCTCCACCCCAATTTCAAGTAACTGAAGCTGGGAAGGAATTAGTTCCACGTGGGCCGAGATGATTGAGTCAATTATTTTATTATTATTAGGGTGATTATACCAATTACAATATATTTACGACAGTTTACCACACAAAGTGGGATTTCCACTTTCCTTTATTATGAAATAACAATTTTTTTTAATATTAACTTTTCTTTTATACATTAGTGGTTTTATTTTATTTTATTTTAATTTTATAATGAATAACCCACAACCTATGTTATTAAAACGGAAACTGCCACAAATACCAATCCGCTTCCTCTGGCCCATTTCGGGTGGCTCCTTCGGTGGCCCACCAATCACGCCCCGCCACGCGTGCATTGGTGGGTCATGTTAACAATAAAAAAATATTTAAGTTATAAAAAGGTGGCCCACCAATGCACGCGTGGCGGGGCGTGATTGGTGGGCCACCGAAGGGGCCACCCGAAATGGGCCAGACGATTTGTAGCGCACAAATACCCACTGTCAAAACAATATTGCACCAGTTGTCATTTCAAAATAAAAAATGCAATAGTACCCATACGGACAATTGCGTCCCTACTCTGCACAATCAACTGACTGACTGTACTTTACCTGTTGTTGGTCAGAAAAGCCGTGTCAAGGAGGTGACTTGGCTGACAAAAACTAGCACTTGAGACTGAGGGTGTGTGGGACTACTACAGTGATATTCCCAAGCCCTACCCCCTAGTCCCCTGCTCACCTAGTCACCTGTAGGTAGTAGGTTGGGCAGATTTCCACGCAAATGCATGCAGGAGAAAATAATTCACATTCGTAAATTAGGATTTTGTATCAGAGTATGTTTGTCTCATATTTTTTTTTTGGGATGCCAGCCCATTTCTGTTTTTTTTCAATTGAATTAAAATGATTAGGTTTTTTATTTCTCCATTTGCCTTTTTTGTCTCCAATTCCATTTATCAAATCCGGACAAATATTAAGGATATTATTTTTTTTGCTCCATTTAAAATGTATAAAATAGGGAAATAAATAGAAAATAAAGAGGGATTATTATTAAAATTAGAAATGCCCTCATATTTTATTTTATTCGACGCCTATAAATAAATATGATGATTATTAGGGTTTTGGTAATTATTTTACCAAAAAATCAAATGTATAAAACAAGGAAATAAATACGGATTTGTGGATAAGATAATGTTCTAGAAAATATATTTCATGAATCATATATTAATAATAAATAAATAAATTAGTATATAATATCTATAAATTTTAAAGTGAAATGAATCCCTTAAAATAAGGGATTTCAATCGTATTTTTACACCTAAAGCCTAACACCCACTAGCAACACGTAAATGATCATTTATTTTTTCCCTCATCACTCTCACACGTTTTTCGAGGCTCAACACATTCACCTTTAATTTAGTTCCTGCGTCCGCCACCGCCTATCATAGCAAAATTCAATCTCGTCCTAAATATAGCTTCCTTTTATCCAGAAGTTTCAATTTCTTCAAGAAAATTAGGAAAACTAAATTTGCAAAACTAGTCCTGAAACATGTGGGGAGAAATTGTATAGTGTGTTCCTTCATCATAATCAAGTCATTCATTCATTCATTCATTCATTCTCCCACCTGAGTCTGGAAGTCTATCTTCTTCCCCTCTCTGCTACAGTTCTCTGCCCATCCTACGCAGTAACTGCCACCGCAACTGCTCCGCAAATGGCGCCCAAACCGCAAGCAACTGCTTCTCGTCGTCGTTCCCAGCGGTAAACCACAATCGCTGACACTAATTACTCTACCCTCCAGCCTGCCGACTTGCCGTACATATTTCTTTGGCAACTACTATCTTCTCAAGATCTTATCAAGCTTGGTTGAAATGGCTGACAATGTTGGTAATATGCAGGTTAGTAGACGTAGAATTCGATTTTTTGTACTTGAAAACTAGGGATTTTATCGTGTAGTTTTGATCGGTGCTCTAATGATAGACTTATCTCAAACTTCTGCGCTTATTTTCTTTCTTTAAGGCCCATGGCTTCAAAATATTGAATTTTTTGAATGTCAGTGATTGGTTTTCGATTGTAAAGTAGGTTTTGTATTTATTGTTAATATTCTAAGTGATAATTCACATATTATGAATAAAATAATGTCTAATTTCCGTATGTAAGTCCTTAAAAATTTTATATCCTTGTATAAAATTTCCACTATACAATATATTGATTATACTGAGATATACGAGATTTAAACAGAGAACGAATTAATTTCGATGATTCATTAGAATATATATAATCCCAGTATAAAAAATGATTTCAAGATTAAAATATATAAAATAGTATTAATATATTTTATTTTAATTTTTTATTATAGTATATTACATTTAAATATTTAAATATAGTAATATAGATTTACATATTAATTTATATAAATAGTATTTATATATTTAAATATATTAATACATATTTAAATATTAAAATATATAAAATTCATCTATATATTTTAATATATTAATATATTTATCTTAAATTTATTTTTATTATAATATAAAATATTTTATTATAATATAATATATTTAAATATATTAATACAAATTTACATATTAATATATATATAAAATAGAATTTATATGTTAATGTATTAATATATTTTATTTTAAATTTATTTTTATTATAATACAATTTTTATCTCTGTGAATGATATAATTTTATAACACATACTAGATTCAATACTGCTTGTAGAAACTCTATATCTCTGTAAAATATGTGTTTTATACTGGTTTATGTTTAGTACAGAGATATATTACTAAATGATAAAGAACTAATATGAATTTTTTGATATTACGTACATACATTACAAGTGTAGAGACTATGGTCTTTTGTGAGGTATGTAGCCAGATCGGCTAAGCCTCAAATAATGATTCATTACAAATGAGATGTGATCCCACTCACACGAGAGACACTTATGGCACATGACGGCGAGACCCTCTATAACCAATTTTGTGAGACGAGCCCTTTCGGGCATTTAATGGAATATGAAGGAAATGTCAGTACAAGCAAAGCCCTCCACCAACTAATGTGCCATGAGATTTGGTACAGTGATGATGAAGTAACTAACAATTGGTTCCACATCACGGAGCGCAATCTCAAGTTTGGTCCAGAGGAATTCGCTCTGGTCTCGGGATTGATGTTTGGGTGTTCGGCATTTGACCCAACAATCGATCATGATGCTTCAACGGTCCGTACGAGGGCACTATTTTGTGGGGACTGTAGACTGAAAATATCCGAGTTGGAGGACATTTTCAGAATACACTCGGTGAACGGCGCTTTGGCAACCGACCACATGAAAGTTACAAATATTTTGATGTTGCACCTACTTATCTTGGGTGTTCCGAGGTCGAGGCTCATTGATGACTTCATTTAGGTATTAGCAGACAACCTAAAGAAATGGAAAAAAATTCTCTTAGGGTGCGTATTCATACCGGACATTGCTTCACTACAAGCAATTCGTCCCGCACACTCTAGCGGGACACAAAATATCGTATGTTTTCAGCGGGCCAGTGTGGGCCTTACAAGCATGGGCGTACGATTGCATCCCAGAATTTGGGAGGGTTTGTGTTGTCTTAGTTAACTAGAATGCACTTCCACGTTTGATGAAGTGGAGATTTCCCACAATGAGAGAGAGCTTCGTTGGCTTCTTCAATAACCAGGTAATATGTCTCTGTATATACTTTATACTCCCTCCGTCCCATTATTAATGTCACACTTCCCTTTTTTGGTTGTCCCATTATTTATGTCCCATACCAAATAAGAAAATAAATGAGTGGACCACAATCAATCTAAGCAAGTGGACCCCACCCCTTTATACTTTTACACCACAACTTTACACCTTTACCTCCACTATCTTAATTACCGTGCCCAGTCCCAATGGGGCATAAATAATGGGACGGAGGGAGTATTTCTCTGTGTAATAATAGTAAAAACCAAAAATGATGTAATACGGGCATATTGTAATTAACTATGTATTACAGAATGTAAGTATGCAATATGTAACTGTTATCTAAAATAGCTCTCTGTATGTACTGCATATTTCTCTATATAAATTTTATTATTAAGTACTTCAATAGGGATATAAGATGAAACTGTGGAATAATATGTTGTGTACAAATTTATGATCATATGCTCATGTATCTGTGTGTTACATCATATTTGGAATGTGGAGCGATGATGGAGGAACATGCAGAGATGTCGAAGCCGTATTGTTTGAGCATGCTGCAGGGCGACCCAGTTGGGATGCCGTATTGGGAGCTGATAGTGATTCAGTTTGGATCCGAGCACGCAATAGCGATGGGCATTCCTCGTCCACGCGGCCCTACAACACCCCACTCCCCGCCTGCCTCAGTACCGGTCGTGCAAAGACGCTCCAGACGAACTAAGGCCCTGGCTACTTCGGAAGGGTCTAGTAGTCTTGATACCCAAGACATGACTCCGTGAGAGAAATTTTTTTTGGAAGAAGATAAAGAACTTTTTCTCAAAAAACAAATTGAACAAGAAGTCACCGGATGAGGAAAAGCGCTCGCACCCCTCGGATACTCATGTCGAGGAGACTCGTTGACACTCGGTTTCACATGGTGAATTCGGTCATCGACATTCCGATTTGCACTGGATGTCCGATTTTCGACATTCAATTTTGCACCTCGAGGAGCGTAGCAGCCAAGCGCTTTCACATTTCAGACTCTGCAAGCATGCCCATTCGGATTCTCGCCGAGCAACTCCGCAAGCATCTTCTGATCAGTTACCCATTTGTTGATGTCGTCACGAATAGTAGCGACTCGTCTGTGGCATTCGAGGCCCACACGAAGAAGTTCTATGACTCGTCCGAAGCGCGTACCAAAAAGTTCCATGAACCTTTGCAGCTGTCATACCATGAGGCCGCCCAGCCTTCTGGTTCTCCCAGTCCGAACTTAGAGATAAGCTCTTATTTATCCACACAAGCTTTGTGGTACAAGTTTCTACATCAATATATTAATGTATTATGAAGAACGAACTCATGGAAGTGATTATTACATGCTAGTAAATGATTATGTTATATTAGTTTATGGTTATACGATGCAGTGATTGATACATGCTATTAAGTATTATCCACGTGTATTAAGAGGTATGCATGGTGAACTATGATTAAATTATAGAGACCTATGATGTTTATTTGGTGTAGAACGGATGTAGTGTATTTAGTAAATCATATTACTAATTATTATGGTTTATAATTCATTTTGGAACTATGATGAAAATATAGATAACTAATATGAAAGTACAGAGAACTAATATGAAAGTATTGAGAACTATGTGCATAGTATGAAGACATAAATCGTTTAGTGACTTTTACGTCACTTTTGTAGGATCAAGATGAAGATCAGTTTATCCATGGTGATGATTTCACTTTTTCATATGCACTTATAATGTCTTCAATTGCAATTCAACAGTTAAGAGTTGTGTCCGCGGAAGATACCGGGATCCCCCCGAGGACATGGAAAGGGAAAGGAGAAAACCCCCCCGTACAAGATGAGCCTAGTAGTCCACATGGACGTGTGGGAGAATGCAATATTTGGGGGAGAATTACGCGATCAAAATGCTAACAATCATGTCTTTATTTGATTCAAATGCAATATTTGTGGGAGAATTACGGTTGGAACACAAATGCATAAGAGCCTTCTGAAGCGTTGCGGGAAGCCTCGAGAGCATGGGAACTAGGACTGCAATACATAATTTATATCTTCGAAGTTTATGCAAAGTGCAGAGATATACTTGTTTAATACATAGAACTAAGATGTTTAGTATACTAATGTAGCTCATCCTCGTATGTTTCGTCAGCGGTTGTCACTGGGTCACCGTGATAATCTGTCTGACGACATGGGTTGTAAAGTTGTACGACTTGTTGTGGGCGGTTTCAGGCGAGTACTATCGGTAGATGCGGACTGAGAGCTTACAACTAATCACACACATGATGTATAGACTGTTCGATCACAACCAGTACTTCGAACGGAAGTACGGTCATCCTAAATAAGATGCTTGGCATCAAATGCAATTGGAGGTCTTTATTGGAGCCAGTTTGCACAGTTCGATCAAATCAATTGTGGTGTGTACGCTCTACTGTCTAGGGGTGTGCGCGGGCGGGTTCGGACGGATTTGGGCGTAAAAACTAACCAATCTACATGTGGGCGGTTTTACAAATATACAAACCATGACGGGTTTTTATTTCTCCAAACCGTAGCGGTTTGGGTGAAGCGGTTAGCGGGCGGTTTGCGGGTTAAATAATAAGAGATTACATACTTTCGAGATGATAATATCGGAAGGTTACTCATTTTTTCATGAGACATACATCAACAAATAACAATATAAGTTAAGAAAACCAAATTCTACATACAAAACATAATTTCAAAATGCTTCTCGGGTTCTCGCTAGTCCCGCGAGGCCGTGAATAACTTTTACCCATTTCTTACTTTTTATTTTTCAATTTAATTTGCAATAACATTTATTAAATTATTTAAAATATTAATGAAATCAAATTTTAATATAATTTGTATTGAGCTTATACAAATACTTTGTAAGTCACTAAATTATTTTGAAAGAGTGTACTACTTGCCTAATAGAATAGACAATATAGGTCTACTAGTAAAATTAAAAATTTAAAAACTAAAAAAAGGATTTAAGGAGGCGGGCGGGTCGGTTAACCGCCGCCAAAAAACCGCCACCCACCCGCCTACTGACAGTTTGATAAAAATTCATTCGTGGTTAATTTCTCAAAAAAATAATTAGCGGTTACAGTTTACGACGGGCGGATCAAGCGGGCGGAGGCGGTTGGACGGGTTACTTGCACACCCCTACTACTGTCTGTGCATCGGTTGATAGACGACTTGCCGATGATAGAATTAGTTCAAAATAAGCTCGATCTATGGAACATAAAACATATCATGGGAATGTGAATTTGGTTCATGTGTGTGGTACAAGAAACAGACAATTAGGATTTGATGTTTTTAATTCTGCAATATGTTTGTATGGATATTTCAATATATCTCCGTTGATTTAAAAGTATTCAATTTATACGGCGATATATGTGTGTGTTGTTGATATCTATGAAAATCTTTATACTATCAAGTTATATAATATAGTAAAGTCATGTTAGTTTTCGAGTGTTTTGCTTACACAAATGCGACATAGAATAATTTACATGCATGGACAAATATAATATTTATTTGACAGAGATTTATGTATTGGATATGGAGAACTATAAATCCATATTGTCGGTAATTACATATAACAACATTTTGGATCAAAGTTCTATGCTTAGACTTCGCAGACTTCACATTCATGCATTCAAACATCAAAAAAAGATAGAGAAATAAGATCAGCCTTTGGTGGGATGTGTCCTCATGGTATGATTATGCTCTTTGCAGATACCACACTTCCTGGATCCTCTAATTCTGCTACTGGCGCTTACCTCTACCCCAGATCTATATCGCCTTAACCTTGGCCGACCGGCGGATCTTCTCGCCAAGGGGGGAGCACAGTTGACACATTTGATATTTCTTCGGGCACGGTCCAGAGCTGGAGTGGAGGTAACACATAAAAGTGATGATCATATAAATCACTATGAACTTTCGTACTATAGAGCGCCGATATGAATTCATACATATCGTTGCCGCTATGACTATCGATAAATTTTTGTTAGTGTAGTTAAAATAGAAATAGTATATGAGGTAGTGTGTTAAAACTAATGAACACTTACATAATAGCTGCTGCAGCGTACTCGCGTGGAATAAGATCCAGATCGAATTTCCGACATTGGCAGCTCCATGTCGTTCCTAATCGTACCTTGAAATTCCGTTCTCTATCGTTCACTGAGAAAATGTTCTCACCTACGGTCGTCACTGGATATGAGCGTCCTCGTTCAACCTGCTTGTGCAACTTCATTTTAGCAACCTCGACTAGGCTATGGTCGTGTGCATGCATGCTCGCTCATCTCTCGTTGAACCAACTCTCCATGATAAACCGCACAATATCAATTAGG
This sequence comes from Lavandula angustifolia, assembly GCA_028984105.1. Taxonomy (NCBI): domain Eukaryota; kingdom Viridiplantae; phylum Streptophyta; class Magnoliopsida; order Lamiales; family Lamiaceae; genus Lavandula; species Lavandula angustifolia. The sequence goes on from CM054811.1 coordinate 5,239,722, forward strand.
GAACATATCGGCAAACGTCGGGCCTACAATCACCTTGCGTTGAATGACTCGATGTAATTTGACGTCAAAAAGTAGTAACGCCGAGAAGTGTAATGTGAGAGAGTCCACCGTTCCGGACCAATGTCCATGACTTTATCATGTGCCTCCTGACTCTCCGCCTTAAGTGAAGCTATTTTCCTCCGATTTTATGTATGCTTTGGCGGCCCTACGGAATATCCTTACAACTCTACGACCGTGAGGGTGCGAGGTTGTTGCCCAAATGGACGCAACACAGATAATGAGTTGCCTCGCGATACACCTATTCAACGGAATGCTTAATACTCGCGTGTTGGTCAGACACGATGACTGGCCCTTGTTCGGCGGGTACAATGTCCTTAGTTTCGTCATAAACCATGTCCACGAATCATTATTCTATATCGGGCCAATGCCAATCACAAGCGTTAGGACTTGCTCGTTGCAGTCTTTTGTCACTGCTACGAATAGGATGTCGGTATTCTTCCCCTTCAGATGTGTGCCATCAACTACAATAACATGCCTCAAGTTGAACAGCAATGCATTTATGCACGGGCCACACGCTACAAATACGTACTCGAACCGATTATCAGCCCCGGTGCGGTTATGGATTACCGTTTCAGGGTCGGTGCGGTTATGGATTATCGTTCGGGGTTAAACTGTTTTAGCATATGGAGATACTTGGGTAGCAGCTTATAAGAATCATCGTGGTCGTCGTAAATCATCATGATGGTCTTGTTCCAACCACGGAGTGCCTTGTAATACTTAACTTCGACACTGAATCTGCGACGGATCTCGCCAATGATGTCGCGAGGCCTTATCATGGCGCCCTCTTTACACATTTGCCGGCTGAAATATACACCGATGGTCTTTGCACTCACAATTCTTGGCACCAATCGTTCGAAATCGAATTGACATGTGTGCTTCTTGTCCACCTTGTAAATTTTCCAAACATCTGTAGCCTTTTTCGCCCGCAAAATAAAAGGAAATGACTTCCCTTGCACACACCCGAACCACGTCTATTTCTTGTCTGTTTTTAACACCATAAAAGATCGCCGATGCTCTAAGTGTCACACGCCGACGACGTCTGTAAGCTCGTCTTTACTCCAGAAGACTGAATCCACCTTAAGAACGTCGTCATTGACCACATCTAAATTAGGACAACCAATGATTCCGGTTTGAGTCATTTGGAAGAACGGAACTAGCTAGTTTGCTATTTCGGCAATCGAGTCGCCATCTTCCTCCTCCAATGATGAAAGGGTGATGGGTAGGTTATTCGGTTGTTCGAGTAATGTCATTAGCCGGTTGTAACCACCCTCATTTCGCATCTACGTTGCGAACTCCAACATAGTACCATAGATGCTTTGAAGTTCGTCATGCTTGTCTTCATCAGACTCCTTTTCGACAGGGTAATCTGGATCATCTAAGTATGTCGAATCATCGTTATCCACTTCTTGTTCTTCTTCTTCCTCCTCCTCCTCCTCCTTCTTCGACTCGTCCTCCGCCTCATGCTCCTCCTCCTCCTCCGCCTCTCCCCCGTCACTGAAGAAGTTATGTCTGTCGAAATCACTATTGGATCGCTCAACTAGGTCCTGATCATCAAAATAAGGGACATTCAATCGGGTATGCCACGTACTTGTTCCGGCACAGTCACTCGGACTCGTCATCACAACACAGACATGGGATCTGCCTCAAAGTCAACAAGTCAATTCAAATCTTCATCGCTCGTTATTAGTGTAATATCCCTGAAAAATCTAAATAAATATTAGGAATTTAATTCCGATTAAATCCGCTCCGAAAATGAAATTCCATGTCATTAAATTATTTTCTATCCTTGGACGAATTCAAAGTATTTAAGAGATATTTTATCCCGCGAGATTTTCGGATAATTACGAGATTATATATATAATGCGGATATATATATATATATATACATTATATACATATAGGAATTTATTATTACATAATATTTATATACATACATATATATATATATATATATATTATATATGCACATTCCATAGCATAAGAAATGGGTGTTATTATATAAGATAGATTCACCCTTTGCCACATCATCTCTCTCTCTTTTGTTCACGCTATAATTATGAAGATCATAGATAGATAAGCAAATCAAATCTCCCTCTCCCTGCCACTAGGATAAGTCACGCAACGGGAAGGGAGGGAATTAGTTCCTAACGTGTAGAGAGAAAAGAAATGATTGGGATTCCCTCACCTCCATTGGAGAGTTTGTTGGCGGAGAGAAGACATCCCCTTTTCTTGTCAACACCATCGGCAGAAAGAAGATCAATTGACACGATCATGGAGTGCAAAGTTGGAGAAGCACACACTCTTAAGTTTTCTTTCAAATCACCATACTCTCATTCACCTCTCAAGCTCTCTCCAATACCTCTCTTGCTCTCGAAACCCTCTGCTCCATATGGGAGAGAAACTGATATAGCTTACTCAAAGAAGACTTCATATTCTTACCGTAACACCGGCGAATTTTGGAGCGAACACCCTGGCAACGACGATCACTACTTCTCGCTAGTCTCGAAGAAATTAGGGTAAGCTCCCTTTGCTTACCTTCCCTTCTTCAAGCTGTAAGAGTTTTTTTTTGTAATGGATTATTGCAAGTTATTCTTTCTTGAGAGAGATTTGTGAGTTGCAGATTTAGGAAAAATCAATACCCTACTTTCGCAAGCTAATAATGGAACTTGAATGATATATAGCTTGTTGTTTTTCCCACCTACGTGATCTCTCTCTCCCTATATTTCTTCTAGTTTGGATTATTTTATTGGAATGGGACTTTGTCATTGTTGTAGTGAAAACGTGGAAAACTGGAACCTAATGAAGAAATAAGTTAATGCTCCTCAAGTGTTCGATAAAATGTCACAACCAAATTTATATTGGTATACGTTTAAACTTTCGCACAAGGCTTCGAGAAGGATCAGTTTCTTGTCTAAATAAAAACTCTTGTGGACCCCGACTCTCCTTTCATTAAGTATCCGAGGTTGAAAACGAAAACGAGTTTAACTCGCAAACCGACGTGCACTTATAAGCTGGTTTTCTAACTCGTTTCTGGACCCTCTTCCGTAATAAAAAGTTTACAACTTATATACCAATGGAAGGTTCTTTCTTCTAGCTTTACACAGCAACTCCCCGTTCGCTAAACAAACTCCGGACCGAAAAGATATAAGCATTTGAAAATCGTTGCTACCAAAACACTATTCTCGTCCATTTCTAATGTGCATATTAGGCTCGACTTATAGGACTCTCTAGCGAACGAAAACTTAGCAAGTTAGATGTTGTAGGAAGATCTCTCTTCTGACTTCCCAACGCATTTTTCGGTGCGCGAATCAGAACCCCGATCGAGAAGTTATGCCGCGATGAAAATGCCCGCCGAACCAGCCCCTGCTTAACGATCAGCGAAACAGCAACTTTCCGACGAACTTTCCGGGCAACCTACTGGGACAAAAATCCCAAATCGAATACCCTCATAATACTTGTAGTTCTGTGTTTCCATGACCGTCGACCGTTCGTCAATGGGAGTTCGTGGCAGGAAGTTACGCGTCCCGGAAAACTCCCTCTTGAAACTGCCAAGCTGGCGAGCTTGTGCAGGATAGCACTTTTTGACTCGAATTGTGACAAATCTACGAATCCAAAACCTATGAAACTCAACCTGCAAGAAATCTAGTATAACAGGCTTTCCAGAACATCTGCCCGTTTGTGAAATGGAGTTCCGATCGATGAGAAATAACCCGATAAAAATCACTCTTTACACACTAAAATAAATGACAGATTTAATTACCCAAATGGCGTTGCGACCAGCCGACTTGCGGCTTGATTTTTGAACCACCCTTCAATCCAATGGCTATGAGGCCTATATCATCTTGAACCTTGTCACTCGGATTATCCCTAAACACTTACCGTTCGTCATTTGGAGTTCGTATCGCGGAATTATGCAGCGGAGAAAACGCAGAGCGGAAACGCCCTATTTTCTCGGCTGAACAGATAGGTCAACTTTAAAGTGGCCTACAAGCTTCGTTCCTTGTCTAAATTTAGCGAGCCATATATCGTTTGAAAGCTCTTCTCGTTAGCTTTCCAACGCCACTTCCTGTTCGTTAAACGGAGCTCGTACAAAAGAGATACGAAGCTCGAAAGTTGAGTTGTTCGAACTGCACACATGACGGAGCAACAGTATTGGTACGAAAATCTGTTTTTCTCCAGTAACTTAAACCTAACGGAACCTATACTATTGAAAAACCCTTTCTTTAAGCTTTCCGAAAACACGTCTCGCGTATTTTTTTGGAGCCCGGGTCAAGCAGATACGAACCGCCAAAGTTGAGCCGCCGAAACAGCACCTCTATGCTGAACAGTGGACTTCGGCGCGAAGTCTGCTCGTTCTCACCAACTTGTAACCATCAAAAACCATATCGTTTGAAAGCTACGTTCATTGGCTTTCTAACGACACCCTCGGTTCGCGAAATGGAGATCGAACACGAAAGATACAAGTCCCTGAAGCACCATTGGCAGAACTGCCGCGAATCCGCCAATGCAAGTTCGGACACTATATTCCATATTTAAATGGTACCCGATCGGGGAATAAATTCTACGGTCTTGTACCTCTCCTGGGGAAGAATCTAAACATGACTTTTCGTTGAAGACCGACGGTCGGATCGTCCGAAAATAAAGCCGGAAGTTGCTGCGAAAATCATTTCCAAATATATTTTATTTTCAAATATTCCCTTAAATGGAAAATACCATAGCTACAAAAATTACCAAATGAAGGGAGGATTCTATGAATATGTGAACAGGATATATCCGGGCAAGATTATTGAAGACGAATCTTATTATTTCAAGAAAATAGCTAAATAAAATCCGCTCTTCGTAACCAAAAATCTTATTTTTGCTAGAGACGAACTTTGTGGTCTAGAATTCGAAGAAATTCTAGGACTTTGGGATTTAACCCTAACAGAAATTAGGTCTCTATTGTAGGACCCTCTGAGGAAGGACGGTAACGTCGGAAAAAGCTGCGGATAATAATATCGCACCACGAGGTGGGTTATATTTTCCTCTAAACTTATTTTTGAGTTACTAAGCTCTTAAATTATATGAAATGCTGTTATCCATTGAAATGTTTTATGCGCGTTCGATTAAGTTTAATGCTCTTGTATTGGTCGATCGAAATTCTTGTTTTGACCTAACACGTCAATTCAAGGATTGTGTACACCCTCGTTAGTCGTACAGTGGTTTGATCTCCACTGTGCGCTAACTCTACGGCTACGAAAATGATTATCTGGAGAAAGGTCCGATATCCTATATATGTGAGAGTACTCTGAGTAATGGCTCGAGACTCCAATGAAAAGGATTATCTGGAGAAAGGTCCGATATCCTATTTTAAATGAGTACTCTGAGTAATGGCTTGAGACTCCAATGAAAAGGCTCTGACGTGGATTCGTTCCGGGATCACAAGAGTAACTAAAAGAACGCTGCAAGCGCGCACAAATTAATAAATGTTTTGTATGCTTAGGAGTTCTTTTCATTTTTAAAACCTCCTAAGTTATACGTTATGCTTTGGATAACCGCAAGTTTTATAAAAGTGTTTTATCAAATGTTAGCCCACTGGGTACACTAGTACTCAGCCCTAAATTTTTCCAAAAACATATTTTCAGGTTGAGCGGCCATTGCAGACGGGTGGAGCCGAGGGCGAGGGTTGCTGTCTGATATGCTAATTCCCACCGCACTTAATTGATATTTGCATATTGTGGAAGACGTAATTGTTTTGCTACTCGTCATTTTAAACTTGTCTTCATGATTATTGAACTAGATTTCTTTTATGTGCTCAGACACTTGTTTCATTTTGATAAATCTCGGCGTTGAAATCCCATGAATTTAAATACTTGAATTATTCTGTATTATCTCTTAATTATAAATGCTCTTTTAATTATTCGTATTCACCACACCCTGTCACACGCCCTTTCTCAAAAATCGGGCTGTGACAATTAGTGACTTCAAGAGTCACCTGGCGAGATTTCTCTCAAGCGAATACAGCAGATACGGGGTACGCATCGAATTTGTTTGTGTGACTAAATCAATGATTGCTCTTAAAGAATGACAATGAAAGTAGGCAGTGGGAATTGTTGAGAGTTGTTCATCTCCGTATTTGTATTCCGAACCCTCGAAGGTTCATCCATATTTGACTGTTATGCGTGTCCGGTCGGCCATCTGAGCGTACATGAAGATTAAACACATCTCAGATCTCCACAAAATTCCCGTATATCTCCGTACTAGTTAATATGTACGTAAAATATAGAGAACTAAGAAACAAAATTATTCATAATATTAAAATCTGTATTAAAGAAAATTTTATGAACAAATGTGTTTATAATCGCAGTAGAAAATTCGTATATGTGAGATACTAAATTAAATGTTACATAGCAAACAAAGACCTAACTTACAATTTACATACTAAAATCCATATTGCATGCTTAAATACAAATTTAACCATGTTTACAATGTCAAAACTTATAGCATCAGTATCACCTACCGGAATCCTTATAATTATATGGAACAACGCTAAAAATAATATAATAACGTAGAAACGCTTGAAATATATATGTAGAAATGGATAGGATAATATACTACGTAGAAAATGTTTTTAAAATATACTACATACATTGTGCTAAAATGATCAAAATGTAGACTGAGATCCAACTTTGAGCAAAATTTGAATGTTTTTTTTCTCTCTCTAAACGTTTGTTGGCTGGGAAATGTATGAACATATGAACAAGTATCCTCTATATATATAATTTGAAACTACATAATTCCATTAAAATAATAATGTAGAAAAATTATAAAATTAAATTTAAATATATGTTGCACTACAATATAATTTTGAATATTTAGTTCCAGCATGCATGCAATTAATTGATGACTGAAGACGAAAAAGAAAAAACAGTGTCATGAGCATGCAATTTATGTTGTCGCAGAAAACAAGGTCTGTTGACCCAAACCGCAACATTTCCTGCAGTTGGCTGACGTGGCTGGGAAGAGAGGAGACATCTTAGAACTGCACCTTGCAGCCTACCCTCTAGACATACATTTTGAGGGCAAAAAAGAGATAATGGGTATTAGTGCATTTATAGAAGAAAGTGGTCATCCTTGCATATTTCACTTTGCTAATGGATATTTTTGCACATCACCCTTATTAAAATCGTTTGGACCAACTGGTTGAACCGGATTCGGCCGCAAATTCAAGCCGAGTGAGTTATAGACCTGTTTTTATCATTGGTTTGGTGTGAACCGACTGGATCGACGAAATAATCGGGAATTGGCCTGGTTCTAACCTGTGTGGATCTGCATTTTTGGAAAAATAAAAATTATTGTGGATCCGGATCTGACGGAAAAGAGTCTTTAATTTAACAAGCAAGCAGATTTCTTCTTTGATCTTTGATGGCGAATGACGATATCTTCGTAGTGGTGAAATGAGGGAGAAAAATGAGTTTCGTGCAGGGATGAGGGAGGCGGCGGGGTGTGAGCAAAATACAGAAGTAATGTTATCCTAATACAGTATATTACTCTCTCCGTCCCAGTGTTAATGTATCATTTGTCTTTTCGAGCCGTCTATTATTTTTGTTTCATACGAAATAAGAAATTTAATAAATGATCTACAATCAATTTAAACAAGTGAACCTCACCACTTTATACATTTACATCACACTTCATTTACACTTACTTTCTTAATCTCCGTATCCAATCTCAATAAGACATAAATAATAGGACGGACGGAATATTGTTCAATCTAACATTAAAATAAAGAAAAACTAATCTATATGTAGTGGAGGACTTACTAAGAACAAACTAGTTTAAATTGTAAACTAAAATGGAATATTCCATTTTAATGTTTTATTATTAAAATAATTTTAATAAATTATTATATATTAAAAATATTATCGAGCTCCGACAGAATATTGCTCTACAACTGCTATTTTTGTACGTATATAATACCTAGAGATGTCAAAATATTCCCGAAATGGCCCAACTCAGTGGGCCAACCCGACCCACCCGTAATTTGGGTAGGATTGGGCTTAGAATTTGAAGACCCAAAATGAAACGGGCATAAATGGCTGGGCCCAATGACCCGATGGGTCGATTGGGCTTTGGGCCAAAAAAGTCCCGCACGTGTAGTTTACTAGGAAGTACTACTATTAAAGTTTACACATGATGTGTTTTGAAATAGGGCTGATCCTACAATCAGATTAGGGTTCCAATTCTTACTAGATGAGGATTCAAATTATACTCAGAATTTGATTAGACTATTTTATTCTTCTATAAATAGTTTAATTGTTTATTGTAATCATATTCAAAAATCATAATGCAAAATTCTAGTTTGACAGCACCCGGATGTAGCCACGGCAAAAAAAAAAAAAGAGAATTGTGAGCAAAACAAAATCTAAATCCGACAAAATTTCTATTCAACACTGTAAAAATAGCGTGCATTTTCGATATATGATTAACCGAAACAAGGGATACAAATACAAGTTACAACAGCGGCTAAGAAGGAAAAGATATACACCAAAAATAGATAAGGAAAAATAAAGATATGCTATCAATCTAGAATATCCCAATACTCCCCCTCAAGTTGGATCGTGAAGGTTACAAACACCCAACTTGCTCACCAAAAACCGAAACCGCTCGGCTCCCAAAGCTTAGTAAAAATATCTACAACTTGATGCTTAGTGTCTACATATAATGGGCTGATTTCTCCGGAAACAACACACTCGTGGAAAAAATGCCAGTCCATCTCGACATGTTTAGTGCGTTCGTGAAAAACAGGATTATTTGCAATGTGACGAGCTGCTTGATTATCACAATATAACGGTGTAGCTTGTGTTTGTGGGGCATCAAGGTCGATAAGGAGCCAATGTAACCACAAAATTTCGCTAACCGTGGAGGCCATGGCGCGATATTCAGCCTCCGCTGAAGATCAAGAAACAATTGTTTGTTTCTTTGTTCGCCACGAGATGGGAGAAGCCCCTAATGTGATCAGAAAATCAGTACTGGAACGTCGCATAACTTGACATCCGCCCCAATCAGCGTCACACATAGCCTACATGGAAAGATCACCATGAGTGGGAAAGAAAATCCCTTGTCCAGGTGTAGGTTTCAAGTAACGCAAAATACGATGGGCAACATCCATATGACTCTCTAGAGGATCCATCATAAATTGACTCAAGCAATTCACAGCAAAGGCGATGTCAGGACGAGTCACTTGAAGATAAAGAAGGCGGCCTATAAGTCTGCGGTACTGGGAAGCATCAACGCGAGCACGATCTTCATCTTTTCCAAGGCGTATGTTTTGTTCCATGGGAAAGTTTCTTGGTCTGCACCCTTGGCGTCCACTATCTTCCAAGATGTCAAGAGTGTATTTACGCTGACTAAGTACCATACCATCGGATGTGCGAGCAACTTCAATGCCCAAAAAATATTTTAATGGACTGAGATCCTTGATGCTAAAGCATCGATCCAAATAAGCTTTGACAAAGATAATTTTGACATGATTATTGCCAAGTAAAAGAACATCATCTATGTAGATAAAGGCTGCTACATAAATCGGGCCGCAACAAAAAATAAACAAAGAATGATATGCCTTAGATTGAAGAAAACCAATTTCCATCAAAGCCTTGGTAAATTTGTGATACCAATTGCGGGAAGCCTGCCGTAAACCATATAAGGATTTTCGAAGACGACAAACTTTATTGTCTATGTGTTTGTCAAAACCTTGTGGAATCTTCATATAGACTTCCTCCGTCAAATCGCCATGAAGAAAGGCATTATTAACGTCAAGTTGATGTATTACCCACTGTCGTTTCACCGCTACAACTAGCAAACTACGCACAGTCATCAGTTTTGCCATAGGAACAAATGTGTAGTGGTAGTCGATACCTTCCGCGTGAGTATAACCCTTTGCTACCAAGCAGGCCTTATAATGTTCAATGCTCCCATCCGATTTATCTTTGATCTTGTAGACCCATTTCGAGTCAATAGCTCACTTCCCTTCCGCCAAATCTTTAATCGTCCATGCGCCATTTTGTTCTAAGGCAGTGATCTCCTTTTGCATAGCTGTGCGCCAATGTTCAGATTTAACAGCTTGATGATAACATTTGGGTTCATCGTGGGATGTGATCGCGACTAAATATGCCCTATGAGAAGGAGAAAATTTGTCATAAGAAACAAAATGAGATAGAGGGTGTACCGTCGAGGTGACGTCGTTGGTCGTGGGTTATGCGTGGTCTATAGAGGGAGGAATATCGACATGATAATCGGTAAGATGCTTTGGTTGCACATGAACTCGTGTACTTCGCCTATTCTGCATGGTAGTAGATTCGGTGCATGAGGAAGTGATTTCATTGAACGACGTGGTCTCATGCACATTGGTATTGCATGGAGGAGATGTGTCGTCAACGGAACATGTGGTCTCATGTATGTCGGCTAGTGGGATGTCCTTCTTTGCAACTATATGCTCTTGTTTATGATCATCCATAATATTAATGGGTAATGGAGGAGAATTCGGTATTGGTGAAGGAGGTATGTGAGAAAAGGGATAAGTTTTTTCAACAAAATGGACATCCCGTGAAGTGAATATTTTGTGCTCTTTTAAATAAAAAACCTTATATCCTTTTTGACCTTGTGGATAACCGATAAAGACACATGGTCTCCCCCTCTCACCAAACTTATCGATCCCTTTCGAAGTGTCCTCCGCATAAACCAAACAACTTAATACACGGAGATTACTATAATATGGTTTCCGTCCAAATAAGATTTCATAGGGTGTTCTATTTTATATTGTCGTGGATGAGAGTCTATTAATAAGATACACTGTCGTCAAAACACATTCTCCCTAAAACCTGATAGGAAGATTGCCTTGAAAAAGTAACGCACGAGCCATCTCCAAAATATCACGGTGCTTTCTTTCAACCATACCATTCTGTTGTGGTGTCTCGATGCATGAGGGTTTCGAAAAGGATCCCATGTTCAGCATAATAATCAGGCATGATATTTGATTGAATTTCAGGACCGTTATTGCTCCGAATTCTTTTAACATGACGCTCAAATTGTGTAGAAACCATGTTGCAGAAAGTAATAAGACAAGCACCCACCTCAGATTTGTTGTTCACCAAATATACACAAACGACACGACTGTAATCATCAACAATAGTAAGAAAATAATGTGCACCACTCGTAGAAGCCACCTTACAATCCCCCCCCCGACAATATCACAATGTAGTAAATCAAAAATTGAATTTGACTTTATTGAACTAGTAGGAAACGGTAAACAAGTCTGTTTAGCACGAACACGAGAATCACTCGTCTGTGAAGAAAAACGAGTGTTACCAAAAAAAACTAATATGCTTAAGTCGGTCACAGGAAGCATGTCCCAATTGCTTGTGCTAAATATCAGATCCCCTTGAACCGGGAAAAACCGATCTTCTCCCACGAATTGGCTCCAAGCAATAGGAACCACCACGTTCCTTACCCACGCCAATCAGGCTCCCCGAGCGTAAGTCCAGTATTACACAAAAGTCAGGAAAAAATATCATCGCACAAGACAAATCCTTCGTAGCCCGAGCGTAAGTCCATGTAGCTCAAAACAAGTCTCCTTTTCATGGTCATTCTTCGCACAATGCTTGCATTTCAAGCTTTCTTTATCATGACGATCGCAGCGGTCTCCGGCATCCTGATTCTTGCGTGGCTGTCCTTGAGAGCTTTGTCCAGCAACTTCAGATTGTGGTCGTCAGTAATGGGGTTGTACACTAAAGGCCGCAATCTCTTATATTACTTTTGCTCCGGTGATAGAACGCTGCGTTTCATCCTCCGATACAAGATGATACGCCACACCAAGAGATGGAATATGTGTGGTGGCAAGGATCAGTAATGGGGTTGTACACTAAAAGTGTCATCGAAGCCCGTTAATAAATCATAGAGATGATCCATTTCCCTTATCTCTATACTCTTTTTCCCCGCACCACACCTACAGATACATATCGGCAAGATTGAATCCATTTCATACCATACGCTCCGTAACTTAGTGTAGTAAGCCAAAACCATCATACCTTCTAGTTAAGTCGCAGTCAAGACCCGTTTTAATTCATACTCCCTCGGGGGCTTATCTTTCCCAAATCTCAAACCAAGATTTTTCCAGATTTGAGATGCGGTGGCAGCACACCTTACACTCATCCTTATATCTTTATCCATAGCTGCAGTGAGCCATCCCCTAATCATGACGTCACATCGTTTCCACAAAATTTGATCCGGCGAGCCATCAGCCGACATAAGTAGCGATTCATCAATGAACCCATTCTTATTCTTCGCGTATAAGAAATTGTACATTTCCTGATGCCAATGAGAATAGTTTTGATCAGTTAAGATGTCATGCACATGCATTTGACGAGGGTAGTCAGACGACGAGAGGTAATATGGCGACATGTAGTCAATGATAGATCGTTTGTCAGCCTTCCGTTCATCGTTCTTTTATTCATCATTCTTTGGTTCATCGGATTTTGACATAGTTGTCCTCTTCAATCAGATGCGGCGCTACTAGGCTTTGAAAAAAACTTAGGGTTTGGAAAAAAAATATTGTAACCTACTCTAGTGCCATGTAAAAATAGCGTGTATTTTTTATATATGATTAACTAAAACAAGGGGTACAAATACAAGTTACAACAGCAGCTAAGAAGGAAAAGATATACACCAAAAATAGATAAGGGAAAATAAAGATATACTATCAATCTAGAATATTCCAATAAACACACAACAAATACATATGCAATCTTACCCAATCACATGATGCAATAGATCTTAATTCAACTATTTAATCTCTGTTTCCTTATGTACGTACCTTCACCACCACCACCACATATGACCACTGCATCTCCTCCGACGCTGAGACATGATCTCGAAGGTGCCACCTCCTACTTCCCGATCACTGCAAGCCCTACCCCCGCCCCTCCGTGGATCAGCCCCGGCGATCCAAGAAGCTCCTCGCTGCCACTTTGTTTTCTTCTTTCCTATTACTCTCATTGATTATCTTGGTAATAAACCAAAGCCCACCTTCTCAAGTCAAGCTCAACAACATTAGTACTAAGGATGATCCGCCTCATACAATCCTCCTCGACGGCCAGATCATCATGCTCTACACCGGCAACACCTACGACGACGTCCAGGTGCAGTGTCTCGCCTACCCCACCAACCTCTCTGACCTGCTTCTCCTCAATTGGGTCAAGAGCGCCAGCAACTCGGTTCTCCTTTCCCCACCCAGCATCGGATCCAAAGACGTTAGGGACTCCATCACCACCTGGATCAGTCCCGGTGGAGATAAGTGGCGCATCACCATTCGATCCAAGGTTAACAAAATTGGGATTTCATTCGTCTACGAGACTGTTGACTTCATTAAGTATGGTTTATTAGATGGCTACTTGCACGAAGTTTCAGGTACAAGTATGTGGGAGTGCATCGACTTTTACCCGGCACGAATGGTTTGGACACGTCGGTTAACGGGCCGGGTGTTAAGCATGTGATGAAAGCCAGCTTGGACGATGATAAGAACGACTACTACGCGATCGGGACATACGAACCGGTTAGTAACAAGTGGACGCCCGATGAGTCGGAATTGGATGTGGGCGTCTGCCTCAGATATGATTACGGCAAATACTACGCGTCGAAGACATTTTACGATCATCATAAGCAAAGGAGGATTTTGTGGGGTTGGATTAGAGAAACTGATGCTGAAGAACTCGATGTATTGAAGGGTAGGGCTTGTGTCCAGGTAAATTTAGTAACATTGATTAATCTTCAATAAATTTTTAACATAACATATTATCTTACAATTTTGTTATGTTCAAATTAAATCAAGTCTATTCCGAGGAGCGTGGTGTTGGATCATACGACTGGTAGTAACATACTCCAATGGTCGGTGAAAGAAATCGAGAGGTTGAGAGAAGATAGCGTTGAGGTCGATGTGAAGCTTGGGACCAAGTGAGATTGTTCCGGTTGAAATTGATTCTGTCTCGCAGGTTAGACTTAATACTTTAATTAATTTTGTTATGACGTGGCTCAAATCTTATTCCTTATAGGAAATTGAGTCATAACACACATCGGATAATTAATGAAGATTATCATTAATTTTACCTTTAAATAGATAGGTTCTCTAATTGTTTCAAGTGTGCTTCTACGCATTATAGTCCACATGTTATGGAATTAGTTAGTTGGACTAATTGTCCATGTTTTGGTAGACAGGTGCTTTTAGGCCTAGGACCATATTTCGGAGGCCCATTTTGTATTATCATTTTTATTAGTAGATTGTTTCTCCGCCACCCGTGGATCTAGGTCGATTGACAGAACCACATTAAATTCTCCATGCCTATTTTTTTTTCTTTGTGTTATTCTTTGTTATTGTGTCCGTTGGGTTCCAAGAACCCGTTGGTATATTTTGAGGGTCCAAAGATCCTAAGAAATTTACGGCATGAGAATATGATTTGATTTAATATAATAGTGCAATTATGACGAGCAGCTAGATATAGAGGTTTCTTTTGAGATGAGCGGGAGGAGGGGGAGGCAGTAGACGTAGGGTACGAGTGTACCACTAATGGTGGCTCTGTGGACAGAGGAGTGTTGGGGCATTCGGTATTGCTGTTGTTGCTGATGAGAAACTAACCGAGTTGACGCCCATCTACTTCTATGTTGCTGAAGGGCCTAATGGGAAGGCGGAGGCTCATTTCTCTTCTGATGAATTGAGGTTAGTTTAATTTATTCATTTTTGTGTATTCATGTCATGCAATGCGAAGAAATTGATGAATAATTGGATGTTGTAGGTCGTCGTTAGCTCATGATGTGGAGAAGATTGTATATAGGGGTGTTACTCGCTACGGGTACGGGTTAACCGTAACCGATAATCGGTTACCCATACCCGGAAAAACCAAAATTTTAGATACTCGTATCCGTACCCAATCTGGTATCGGTTAACCTGGTACCCGATCGGGTCGGTTATGATGTTAACCGAAATTAACCTTATTTACAAGTATACTTTTCTTAAATAAATCTTATATTTCACGCACCCTTCTCAATCACTTGATATTATTTCCAACGTGTGAATGTGATGCATATTTTTAATATTGTGTGCCACAGACAGAATGCATGATGATTGAGATTTAGAGGATCAACTACTATAAATATATTTATTATTATTTTATTACAATCATGAATCGTGACAACCCAATAGGTTACGGAATATCAATCCATGCAATTACTCATTATTTTTTACAATTTGTAGGTTATTATACTATATCAGAATTTAATAGACAACGTAGTACAAACATAGGATGATAATTTATTACTTACTGTTTTAAATATTTGTTCTTCTTAGGAAAAAAAACATAATCCAACTAGACTTCAATCATAAAAAAAAGAGAATTATCGTTGCATTTTCTTTCAAGGAATAATACAAATGAATTACTATATCCATTAATTTTAGACATTATTTGGTAATAACCATGAAGATAAATCTCACTCTCTCTCTCCAGAGAGAGAAAAATATACCCAAAGCCAAAGGCCTAAGGGCCAAAACAGAGGCTATGAATGTATTGATCTAAATTCAGCAACCAAGCCAAGTTCGAAGTTCAAAATCAATAGTCAACAACAATACAATGCCACAAGAAGTCAACAACAAACCAGACAACGGAAAAGAAATCCCACTAGGCGTGCAACAATCAATTCAAGACTTTCAAAGTTCAATCAATTCAACAAAACGAAAATACGAAATTAATGATGCACTCAAATCTGAATCATCATTCATTCTTCATCATCACTCTTTAGTCTTCACTCTCCACTTTCCAGTTTGAATCAATTAATCACTAGCAATTCCAAAGATAATAAATACTCCCTCCGTCCCATTCGACTTGTCTAGTTTTCCTTTTTGAACTGTCCCGCTCGACTTGTCTAGTTTCCAAAAAAGGAAGCCTAATCATTACACAACATACCACTTTTTCTTTGTGGGGCCTACATCTTTACACACAATCACACACTCATCTACACACAACCACCCACTCTTCTTAATCTTCGTGTCCAAAAGAAACAAGACAAGTGGAATGAGACGGAGGGAGTATGAAGATTCAAATGTTCAATGAAGATTCGAAGAACAGGATGTAATAAAAACTTGTTATATCTTTCTAAGTTCACACTACTTTGGTTTGTCCGGCCAGTTTGGGTACTGTCCCCTGTCGCGCCTCCACTTTCCCCAAATTGAATTGATACTGAAAGAAAGAAAAAAGAAAAAGATAAGTTGGCGTATAATCTAAGAGTTTTATTTAAATTATTAAGCACTCACTCGATTCACATTCTTGCTCCATAACCTCTTCCGGCACATCTTTTTCATCCTTATAGAGTATGTCAATAGAACTAGACTTCAACCAATCTTCTGCATACACAAGAGCCTCAACCATCTTGGGTGCTAGAGAGCTCCTAAAAGGGGAAAGAACCCGACCTCCTGTGCTAAACGCACTCTCTGAAGCAACACTTGATATGGGAATCGGCAAGATATCCCTCGCCATCTCAGCCAAAATTGAAAACGCGGACTGTTCTTCATCCACCACTGTAATATATCAAACTTCTCATCAATAGAGCTTTGATAAACAACACTCTGTTGCGTGCCATCCTCAACTATCAAGGAATATGTGATATTGTATTGATTCTCTATTAACTATAGATCAAGCTCTGACGTAAGAGGAGCTTTTGGTTCCTCTTGTTGTAGTTGGCTACATGAGCCTTTTCGCGCTCCTCGACGAGCTTGAAGCCTCATTTGACCTCTATCCACAGGAGGCTTACCAAATGTAGGTGTACTGAGAGGTGCATTTCGTGCAAGATTCTTCTCCCTCGCATGATGTGTCTTGTAAAAGACAAACAACTCATGAAAGTGCTTTTTCACTACTTCCACCATAGCAGCTCTCCGACTCTCACCATAGACAGTCTTTAAACATTTGTCCACATGTTGCATTTTTTGCCTTGGATCCAATATTGCAGCAATATAGAGAATCTTGTTCATCTTCGGATTCAACTCAGTTTCCTCCATCCAATATTTTTAGAGCTTATTTCTCATCCTTGACGCTATCCCACTCACTTCAGCATCATCATCCAACTCTAACTCCAAACGCAATCTGTCACACCTTGGATCCATCCAACAGAACAAGCCACTGCAACCGCCTGCTCCAGTACTAGATTCGTAACCCTTGACTGAAAACGCAAAAGTCAAAAACACAAATTTTTACTCAAAATGAAGTAAAGAAACCATCTTTTACCAAATCGAATCAACACATTATCAAGTATTCAACAGTTGAAATTTGGAAATTCAAATTAGATTTAGGGCTGTAAAGTAAAAGTTAGGGCTTAGAAGTTATAAATATAAATTAATACCTTCGAATTCGATTGGGGCTGGAGCCTGGAAATTCAAATTAGGGCTCAAAGTGGAAAGAGTGGGCCGCGTACGGGAAGAAGAAGTCAGAGGCTCGGAGTCGTCTCCCTCACGCTCACGCAAGTCGCAGACTCGCAACGCCTAGGCCCAGCACCAGCAACGCCGTTGGTGAAGGTGCTGAACGGCTGAACAGAAGGCAAATGCCGTCGCCGGCGTGCCGCAGCAGAAGTCGTTCTCGACTTCTTTGTTGTGTTGACTCGTCGTTTTCATTCTGACCCAGACCCACTGAAAACTGAAAGAGGAAAAATAAGTTAAGTTAGGATTCTTCTTATTAGTTATTTCTTTGGAAGTTAGGATTAGGAGACCAATTCGTAAATCAATTAGTGAGTTAAGTTAGCCCAAATGTGAAATTTAATTGCTATGTAAGAAAGAAGCCCAAATTTTAGATAAAGTCAGGCCCAGTTTTAGTGAAGTAGAGAGATAAATTTAATTGGGTATTTTCGGGTTAACCGATATGGTATCGGTTATTTACCCATACCCGTTAACTTCAAGAATTTGATACCAGATACATACCCGATTAACCGATTATCGGTTAATCGGGTATCCGATACCCCCATGGTACGGGTACGGGTACGGGTATGGGTATTAACCGAATACCCTATACCCGTTTAAGTAGCCCTAATTGTATATGGGAGTAGTGTCCCTGTTCTTGATGGTGAAAAGTTCACAATTAGAACATTGGTAAGTGAGTTGTAGATCATTTTTGATTAGTAGTGTGAGACTGATGAGATTTGGAATAATTGCAGGTGGATCATTCGATTGTTGAGAGCTTTGGTCAAGGAGGAAGAAGAGTGATTAGTTCAAGAGTGTATCCTACAAGGGTCATTGATGGTGCAGCGGGAGTTTTGTTTTTCAACAATGCGACCGGAGCGAGTGTGAGGGCATTACTTAAGATATGGAAGATAGCATCTGCTCATATTCGCCAATTCCCCTTGGATTGATACATACATACATGCTTCAAAATTCTTTATTGATGCGGAACAAAGCAGCAAGTAATTATTTGGCATACGATGGTTGGATGAACGTTATCGAAATCACTATTATAATACGCTTTCACAAAGATTCCCACTTTTCAGATTGAACTCATAGCGTTCGACGCGATTGTATGAGTGGCCTAGGCCCAAATCCAAATTTTTTTTTGCATGTTAAGTCCTATTATTTTACCAAATTTTTCATTTTGGATTCCTTTTCTAGTGACTGTATCTGCTCTAGATTATTAATTAAATACGTTAGATTGTTGTGTTTTGAAGAAGTTCAGAATTTTATCAATAAAAACTTTTCATTTTTCGACTTCGTATAAAAATCATTGATTTATTGATGCATGTTGAATCTAAGATTTAGTATTGTTTGATTGATCTTGATGTCTCAGACAAATCAACTAGACCTTTTCCTAACTGTCGATTTTTATTTTTTTTCATATTATCTGTAACAATTTTATTATTAATAGTACTTTTTTTGTATGGCGAACCGAATTTGTTAGAGTGGGCCTTGTCCGATTGTCCCTCATGCTTATATGCCATGAATAATTCTCTCTTATTTGCGTTGTTTTGTAAATGCATGAGAGGCGATACATGCCAAATTGCCAATCTTATGGTCAATATGTCCGTTCATGTTCGCCAAAATATTAAATCATACAACTAATAATTTTCTAAAGGAATTATAAAAATCTTGCATAATTGCTATTTGATTCGTATCTTAAACATTATTGTTGGGTTATGAGTCAGTGGTTGATTCTAATAACCACTTAGAGGGTACTTAGTATTATTTTATCAGTAGTTCTTGTAATAGGACTTATCAGTTTATCGGAAATTTGGGGGAAATCATAGTGGTTTTATTTTATGGAATTGAAGATCTCAAAACCCGTCTTGTACCCTTAGTGTAGTGTCGATAGGACTAGATGATGTAATAGGCTAGACTGGTTGTATTTTCATTATCATTTTTGTCTAAGTCCTGTAAGGGGTAAGTGTTGGTCTGATCTTCAGTAGGAAGTTACTTTCCAGAACCCCACGTCATCAATGTAAGAGCTTGTATTCTCAGGTCATCAGCTGACTTCGATCAATAGACGATTTCTCATCAGCTGACCCACATCAGTAGAAGAACACAAAATCAAAGCTCAGTACCTTCAGAGTCATCAGCTGACTTCGCTCAGTAGAAGATCCTTTATCAGCAGACTCAGACGAAGAAGACAAAGATCGTATCAGATCTACTGTATCCGACAGGAAACGACCCGAGTTTTAACATCATTCGAAAGTCAGCAGAAGATCATACGAGGATGAGTGAGAGTCAACTCAGATGAAGAGTGATGTCTGACTGCTCTCATGCACAATGACCAACTACTCTACGACAACATTTCGAACATATGGTCGTTTTCCTTGGACGTTTGTGACACATGGCATCGTCCCCTCCAACGGACAAATACCTGATCACAACTATAAATACTCTAGCGCTTTCACGAAGATCCAGCGAAGAACTTGCTCATTAGAATATTTCTAGTTCTTCTCTCTAGAGTTCCCTTCTTTAGATCCCTTTTCTCTATCTAAGCTCCATTGTTATATCCATAGCTTAGAAGCTTCGAAGGAGTTCACATTTCGTGACTGTTCTTACTGTAAGAACTCCTTCATAGTTGGAGAACATCCCCTCCCCTTCAAACTTAGGTTTGGATTGTAAAGTCGCTAAGGACTACAACTTAGAAGGGTCCGTCCAGTGCACAGATACCTTGTTGAGGCATGCTCAGATTAATCAACAAGACCTCATGTTCAGCAGGACCGTGGACGTAGGATCTTGCGTATCCGAACCACGTTAAAAATTGCTTGTGTCATTTACTGTTTTATTGCACTGCATTCAAACTATCTTACAAACTCATACTTTGCATAAAACGTATTTGAAAGTGCACTAGCCAAAACTATTTGGTTTGCGAAAAACACGTTTTCAAATCGAGACGAAGTCTATCGGGCCCTACACACTTATCCGCACTAACTCTCCGACTGAGAATCTAATACTGACAAAAGTCAGTAGGAGAAACTCAGTAGTTGAGTCACTCTGACCCGCGATCAGAAGGTTACTATTTGGCACTGTTCATCAGTTGCAACTTACAGCTCAGCTGTCCTTCGCGTTCGAGAAAAAGAAACTTGTACTCAGGTGTATTCACCCCCCCCCTTTACACCTGACACTCGTCTCCGGACCAACAATTGGTATCAGAGCATCGGTGTTCTCCTGATCATCGGTTCTGAAACTCTGGTCTACTCGAACAGATCCTAAAAACATTTTTCACTGCACAAGCATCTCTTCATACATCCTTATACTCTCACCCATAATGTCTGATATGTCAGGTATATGGATGGTGCCGATGTTCTCTGTGGAGAACTACACGGTATAGCGCGTGAGAATGGAGGCACACCTTACATCGCTACACGACAGCATGACCGAAGTCCTAGAGACAGGACCTATCATTCCCATGATCGACATCGTTCAATATGCTGCTGTGGTTGCGAAAGACTGGTGCTAAAGTTGCGAAAGTTGCGAAAGACAAATCAGCCTTCACACCTGAAGAGAAAAAGCTGCACAAACTCGACCGAGTTGCGCGGAATGCAATCCTGACTACGCTCAGCGATTCACACCTCGGTAGGGTGCAAGATTGTAAGAAGGCAAAGGAACTTTGGGATGCATTGGCTGTACTGAGCCAAGGAACCCCGCAGATTAAAGAGAACAAGCTCGAGCTAGAGCTTCAAAAGTTCGACATATTTGCCATGGAGCCCAACAAGACCATTGACGAGCTAAGCGTCAGATTTACAAACCAGATCAATGTGATCAACGGACTGGGGAGGACGTTCACCAACAAAGAGATGAACACCAAGATCTTGAGAGCATTGCCTCGACTGAAGTGGCTTCATTTTGCTACTTATTTACGTCGCTCAGATCTTAATGCTTTAACTCTTGATGTTATATTTTCAGAATTAAAGATGAAGGAGTTCGAGCACAGCCTACCCCAACGATGCTCCAGTGCTCCAGCTGACACCCAGATAGATCATGCCTACAAGGCAACAGTCAGCAAATCTGGAGCCAACCCCATTTCTTCCAGCAAGACAGTAGCGGTGTCAGATGCTAAGTCTTCCGAGACCCCTGCTACTGATCAACTAGCGCTTATGGCTCTCAAGTATCAAAGAGAAAAAGAAAGAGTCTGAAAGCTGAAGAAATACCACAGAGATTCTCCCTCAGGTAAGAAAGATCATCGGAAAAGGGAAGAATCTAAACCATCTACTGATTGCAGGAACGCATAACCTGCTGCTAGTCCATCCAACAGCTCAGCTGGAAAAGGCGGCAGAACTACTGTGTGCTACAACTGCAAGAAGGAGGGACATTATCAGTACGACTGTCCCGAACTCTCAGCTGCTCAACGAGCAGAACGGCAGGCCAGACGCGAGAAATTTGCCCGAACGAGGCAGGCCTATATCGCCGGATAGATATCCGATGACTCAATCGAGGAAGATACATTCATGTATTCTTCTGAAGACGAAGCTGCATTTCTCGCCGTTGAGGTCGGAGAAACAGATCCTGAATCAACAGCTGAATATTGTCTGATGGCCGGAGAAGAGGCTGAGGTAAACTCGAAACTTAATATAACCTCTTCTTCACAAAGCACACACGACATATGCTCGGTCACAGATGAACCTCTAGACGTGGTACAAGCATATGATGATCTATTAGAGGAGCATATTCAGTTAAGAAGAGAGTTCAACAGAACTATTCAGGAATTGGAACAGGTAAAGGCTGAGAATCAGAGACTTTCTTCTGATTGTCAGGTCTCTACTGATTCAGAGAATCTGGTTGCGAGACTCAAGGAAGAGATTGAATCTCTTATGACTAAGTCTCAGCTTCAAGAAACTCAGTTATCAGTTTTGACCAAGGACAATTCTAAGAAAAATACTGAAATAGCCCGACTCAGTCAGAAACTCGTAGAAGTTGAAAAAGATTATGAATCATTTAGGAAAAGTGATGAGGTCCGGCGGGGCGATGATGACCGATGCACGGGAGCTAAAGAGAAGTTGGAAAGAATGCTCAGAGCTCAAAGACCACTAGCCATGAAAGAAGGACTTGGCTACACTCATGAAGCTTCCACTTCCACTTCTAAAAGCTCAGAAATGCTGGCTGATAGGTTTGTCAGAGGGAAAGTTCAGATTTCTGAACCAACAACTCAGGCGAAGAACAAACAGAAGATGATTGCACCTCAGCCGAGCAATAAGAAGCAACTGACCAAAGGCTCTAGCCCCAGGACACCACGATCAAATTCAGGGGGAACCAAGAAGGTCAGGTGGGCAGAGCAGTACAGCGAGCCACTGTATGAGCATCCAACACAGTATGGTTCGTACTATTATGAGCCCAAGGTCAGGAGGAGCACAAAGCCTCAGAAGAAGAAAGCTCCTGAACCCAAAACTGCCAGGAAGTCAGAATCTCCCAGTCCAGTGGAGAAGAAGACTGACAAGGTTCAGAAGAAAAAGTCTCAGACTCCTAAGGTTCCGAGACAGATCTGGGTCGCGAAATCACCAACTAACGCTTAAGGACCCAAACTGAACCAAAGGGTACCTAAAAATGTTTCTGTTTTGCAGGTGCATAAGGACCCTTGGATTGTGGACAGCGGCTGCTCGAGACACATGACATATCAAAAGAGCCTGCTGAGTAATTGCGTATAAGAATATGGTCTCAGAATTGAGTTTGGTGACAACTCTAAAGGCTATACAAGGGGATATGGAACACTGAACATTGGGACTGCCTCAGTTCCAAGAGTATCATATGTTGAAGGACTTCAACATAATCTCCTTTCTGTCAGTCAATTCTGTGATAATCTGAATAGAGTTATCTTTGACGCTGATTTCTGTGATATTGTTGACAAATCTATAGGGAAAACAGTGTTATCAGGTTGGCAGAGGAAGAATATTTACGTTGCAAATTGGAACACCGCAGAACCTGAGGCTTGCTTACTTGCTCAGACGAAATACAGTGATAAAACAGGATGGTTGTGGCACAAGAGACTCAGTCACCTGAATTTCAAGACTATGAACAAGCTAGCCAAGAACTCTAAAGTCAGAGGACTGCCCAATGAAGCTTTTATCAAAGACAGAAATTGTGAAGCGTGCTTGAAGGGAAAGCAGACAAAGAAAAACAATCCACCAATTCCGTCACCTTCCACTGATGGAATCCTTCAACTGCTACACATGGACTTGTTTGGGCCAGTTTCTCCAGTGACTATAAGAGACAAGAAGTATGCCCTCATCGTTGTTGACGATTATTCGAGATATACATGGGTCATCTTCATAGCCAACAAATCTGATGTCAAGACTGGGTTGCCAAGACTGCTGAAGAAACTCAGTGTGGAGAAAGACATCAAGATACAGAGAATCCGCTCAGACCGAGGAACATAATTTCTCAACTCAGTAGTTAAAGAGTACTGCGATACAAAGGGAATTAAGCATGAGACTTCAGCAGCTCGCACCCCTCAGCAGAACGGACTTGTTGAACGAAAGAACAAAACAGTTAAAGAAGCAGCAAGAACGCTCCTAGCAGACTCTGGACTACCCTCAAAGTTCTTGGCTGATGCAACTGACACCGCCTGTTACATTCAGAATCGCTCACTACTTACACATCAGCACATGAAGACGCCTTACGAACTGTAACGCCCCGACCTCTGCGTGGCGGTCGCAGGGGTCGAGTCGCCACGGTGGAAAATATTTTACAACTCATGACAAAATTAATGGACAATTTAACTCTAATAGCCGTATTAATAGTTTGATGTCTTGAGGTAACATGGAATTCATTAGAGAAGAACGAGAAATTCATCGGTTTAAAAGTTGGAAACATCAAGTTTGAAAAGTGGCGAAAGCTTAAATATAAAAGCATAAATAGTAGAATTTCAATTTCTCATAACTCTCCTCACTCTTCGTCGCGTCCTTACTAAAAAATTTTTAAAACAAGTGAGTACTAGTGTACTCCGTGGGTAAGTACCATTTGGAATAACATATAAAGCGGTTCATCCATGCATGAGGTATAACTTGGAGGGTTTTAAAAGACTGCTCCAAGTATACAAAACGTTAGTCATAAAGTGCGCACATTCGTGTCACATATATCCGTTACTTCTACCATTTCGTATACATAATTTGGGCCTTGGCCAGTCGAAACCCAGGGGTCCCTCATAACTTGGGCCTTGGCCCCGAGTTCGAAACTCGAGGGGTCCCAACATTTTAGCTCCGGTAACAAGGGGATCTCTTGTGTACTAACATCATACATGTACGTACTTTCTTGATAACCCTCATCTAGCGTGTTAGGCCGGACGAGACCTGATCGATCTATCACGTAGAAGCATTAAACAGAACATGAAAAAATTTTCATGGATAAACATAATTCATAGAGCTCATTAGCTCAAAGATAATTTTAGAAAAATATTACCCACCTTGTATGCTAGCGTTTGAAAGACGCGACGTACGTGTCCGATGTTAAGGTCCTTCCACGCGGGTCCTACATAATAGCCTACTATAAACAACTGGTTCGCATTTAACGTAAATGTACTATTCGTGGTTCGTAGGCACTATAAATCGACATGAGCTAGACTAGCTCCGTATTTACTTCCCAATTTCAGTAATAATGGCTCAATTTGCAAGAATTTTATAGACGCCTCATAGTCCAAAATTCCCATATAATACATGACGATCCTTAACGAGCCTAAATAATTTAGAAATTGGTTTACGGCAAAATAATAAATCGGTAAAGAGTTATAACCTAAACATATTCGTGGTTCAGGAATGGGTCAGAATCTGCCCTCATATTCTAGCCTACGATTGAGGGTCAACAGTACTCCTAAAATCGTGAAATTTTACGACACTGCAGTGGACATGCATGATAATAACATATCAAAATTTTGCTAGATTTCGATGAGCGATGAATCCACGGTGGATCGGGTTTTGACCGCAAATTTTTCTTAGTATTGCAAAAAGAGTTCCGATCGGTAAGCTGGGTTTATACAATAAACTGTTTTTGTAAGAGTCGAAATAAATTATAAAAAAAATAGTTTGATAGACCTACGAGTCTAGATTATTCTAGAAAAAGAATTGATAAAAATCGGTTTCGAGTTGCAATTAAAAATGTTTCAATAGAGCTGGTCTGCATGCGCTGACCTATGGTAGCGAAAGAAAGTAAATTCGATTTAAAATAAAACACATCCAAAATTACCAAACTATAAGGGACCTTAATACGTCCTAAGGTCATACTAGCAATTTTTATGAAATTTTTAGGAGTCGTAAAGATGCAGTTTTAGGGCCAAGTATACACGGCTCCAAGGGCGATATCGCGGTTTTTAAAAGTTCGTCATTTGAGCATGTAGTTAAACCGGGACATTAAGGACGACGAATTGCAGAATTCCTATCCTAAGAACAGATAATGTTGGTATGATTCCTTGCATGTGGCATGCAAGGGTCTAAATCGGTGTAGGGTCACACGAAAGGAAAGGTGCGAAAGATAAACGATTTCAATTAAGAGATCCGTACATGCAGTTTTTTTTTTTTTTTTTTTTTTTTTTTTTTTTTTTATATATATATTGACCGATTATCTTAACCTACGAAGTATATACTCTTGGCAACTACAGATCTACCATGCAATGGTTCACACTAGCCAACAAAACCGATTTTTCATAAGCAATCAAAGGAGTCGAGTACACGAGAGTGAATTCTACGTCCTCAAGTTGTTCCAGGGAAGGGAAAGTTAACTTCTTACCCAAAGGTTACTCTCGAACGCCCCGACCTCTGCGTGGCGGTCGCAGGGGTCGAGTCGCCACGGTGGAAAATATTTTACAACTCATGACAAAATTAATGGACAATTTAACTCTAATAGCCGTATTAATAGTTTGATGTCTTGAGAGTAACATGCAGAATTCATTAGAGAAGAACGAGAAATTCATAGGTTTAAAAGTTGGAAACATCAAGTTTGAAAAGTGGCGAAAGCTTAAATATAAAAGCATAAATAGTAGAATTTCAATTTCGCATAACTCCTCTCAACTCGTCTCGTCGCCCTTTGCTCCTTAGCTGAAAAAAAATTTAAAACAAGTGGTGAGTACTAGTGTACTCCGTGGGTAAGTACCATTTGGAATAACATATAAAGCAGTTCATCCATGCATGAGGTATAACTTGGAGGGTTTTAAAAGACGCTCCAAGTATACAAAACGTTAGTCATAAAGTGCGCACATTCGTGTCACATATATCCGTTACTTCTACCATTTCGTATACATAATTTGGGCCTTGGCCGATCGAAACCCGAGGGGTCCTCATAACTTGGGCCTTGGCCCCGAGTTGAAACTCGAGGGGTCGAACATGTTAGATCCGGTACACAAGGGGATCTCATGTCTACTAACATCATACATGTACGTACTTTCTTGATAACCCTCATCAGCGTGTTAGGCCGGACGAGGCCTCGATCGATCTATCACGTAGAAGCATTAAACAGATAATGACAAAAATTTTCATGGATAAACATAATTCATAGAGCTCATTAGCTCAAAGATAATTTTAGAAAAATATTACCCACCTTGTATGCTAGCGCTTTGAAAGACGCGACGTACGTGTCCGATGTTAAGGTCCTTCCACGCGGGGTCCTACATCAATAGCCTACTATAAACAACTGGTTCGCATTTAACGTAAATGTACTATTCGTGGTTCGTAGGCACTACTAAATCGACATGCTGCTAGACTAGCTCCGTATTTACTTCCAATTTCAGTAATAATGGCTCAATTTGCAAGAATTTTATAGATCGCCTCATAGCTCCAAAATTCCCCATATAATACATGCACGATCCTTAACGAGCCTAAATAATTTAGAAATTGGTTTCACGGCAAAATAATAAATCGGTAAAGAGTTATAACCTAAACATTATTCGTGGTTCAGGAATGGGTCAGAATCTGCCCTCACTATTCTAGCCTACGATTGAGGGTCAACAGTACTCCTAAAATCGTGAAATTTTACGACACTGCAGTGGACATGCATGATAATAACATATCAAAATTTTGCTAGATTTCGATGAGCGATGAATCCACGGTGGATCGGGTTTTGACCGCAAATTTTTCTTAGTATTGCAAAAAGAGTTCCGATCGGTAAGCTGGGTTTATACAATAAACTGTTTTTGTAAGAGTCGAAATAAATTATAACAAAAATAGTTTCGCATAGACCTACGAGTCTAGATTATTCTAGAAAAAGAATTGATCAAAAATCGGTTTCGAGTTGCAATCTAAAAATGTTTCAATAGAGCTGGTCCTGCATGCGCTGACCTATGGTAGCGAAAGAAAGTAAATTCGATTTAAAATACAAAACCACATCCAAAATTCACCAAACTATACAGGGACCTTAATCACGTCCTAAGGCTCATACCAGCAATTTTTATGAAATTTTTAGGAGTCGTAAAGATGCAGTTTTAGGGCCAAGTATACACGGCTCCGCAAGGGCGATATCGCGGTTTTTAGCAAAGTTCGTCCATTTGAGCATGTAGTTAAACCGGACATTAAGGACGACGAATTGCAGAATTCCTATCCTAAGAACAGCATAATGTTGGTATGATTCCTTGCATGTGGCATGCAAGGGTCTAAATCGGTGTAGGGTCACACGAAAGGAAAGGTGCGAAAGATAAACGATTTCAATTAAGAGATCCGTACATGCGGTTTTTTTTTTTTTTTTTTTTTTTTTTTATATATATATTGACCGATTATCTTAACCTACGAAGTATAACTCTTGGCAACTACGGATCTACCATGCAATGGTTCACACTAGCCAACAAAACCGATTTTTCATAAGCAATCAAAGGAGTCGAGTACACGAGAGTGAATTCTACGTCCTCAAGTTGTTCCGGGGAAGGGAAAGTTAACTTCTTACCCAAAGGTTACTCTCGAACGGTCCTGCCTCCACTTGCTTCTTGCGGCGATTTCAAAGGGCTTAACTTCTTCTTCGATCGGGGCGGGGGAGATTGCTTGGTCCCGAACTCCGGTGGGGCGTTAGGATAGGAGGAGAGAGAGCGCTGGACAAAGATTTCCACGATAAAGAAAAGTTGAAGGGTGATGGATTTGCATGTGGAGAGTTCAAGAGAGCAATGGGTATTAAAGGGGTGGACTTCCTCTAAAAAGGTTTGCATGGTCCAAGTGGAGGGTGGTTACGTGTGGTTATTCGTTTCCTAAATGTGGGAGGGGAAATGATGGTCTTTATTAAATACTTCACAAGAGCATTATGAGGGAGTAGCTCGAAAATTGGAATACCACTCTCACAAGCAAAAGTCTTAAGTTGAGTATAATATCCGAAAAGATCCTTCCTGAATTTCGATAATGTCGATATTAATCTCATAAGTTGTTCTCGTATGATGTCTTATGGTGAATTTCTTAAGTGTAAAAGTTTACTATAAAGTCTTGATTTGTACAAAGGTGAAATATAGATGCTAGAATTTTCGTAGAAATATTCTATATGTCTTTTCGAACAAAGTACTTACTATAACTCTAATAATAATAATAATAATAATAATAATAATAATACTTATATCAATAACACTCATAAACTATCTTAGGGTCGAGATGTGAAAATACGGGTTATTACACTCCCTCTCCCTTAAATTAATTTCGTCCTCGAAATTGCGTACATCTCACAAACTAGATCAGGGTATAAAGAATTGATTTCCTGTTCTAACTCCCACGTAGCTTCCTCCTGGTCATGATGATTCCACAACACTTTGACTAAGGGTATTTGCTTATTTCTTAATACTTGAACTTTGCGGTCAAGGATTCGTACTGGTCTTTCCTCATAGCTCAGATCTGGGTTTAGTTGTACATCCTCGTGCTTGATCACGTGCTTAGGGTCATACACATACTTCCTGAGTTGAGAGATGTGAAAAGTGTTGTGCGATCTCCGACTAGTGGAAGGCCAATCGTAAGCCACGTACGATTTTGCCTAATCTCAAAAGGACCTATGTATCTCGGGCGTAGTTTCCCTTGTTCCCAAAACGCACAATCCCTTTCTTCGGTGAAACCTTAAGAAAGACATGATCTCCAACATTGAATTCCGGTTACGTGCGGCGTTTTCTGCGTAGGATTTCTCATCTCTTGAGCTTCCTTGACCTTTCCTTAATTTCCCACCTTTTCAACCATCTGCCACTAGTTCCGGTCCCAACTGCTTCCTTTCTCAACTTCGTCCAAGATAAGGGTGATCGACATTTCTTTCCATACATGCCTCAAGGTGCCATCCCAATAGTTGCTTGATAGGTTATTGTAGGCAAATTCTACTAGTGGTAGTATATCCTCCCGGTTCCTCCTTTGTCTGGGATTACTCTCGTAACATGTCTTCCAATACTTGTATTGTCCTCTCCGATTGTCCGTCCGTCTCGTGGGTGATAGGTGTCTTGAATTTTTCTGTACCCATAGCTTTTCGCAAGCTAACCCAAAATTTTGAGGTGAATCTTGGATCTCTATCGAAGTGATCTCATTGGCACACCATGCAATCGTACTATTTCCTTGATATAGATCCTCGTAAGCTTCTCCAATCCGAAGGTCATTTGGATTGGTAGGAAATGTGACGACTTGGTTAAACGGTCCACTATCACCCATATGGCGTGTTCCTACGAGTTGACTTTGGAAACCGACCACAAAGTCCATATTAATGTGATCCCTTCCATTCCGGAACGGCGGGGGAACGTGCGTACGGTCTCGGGTAAGGCTTTCACTTGTTGCGGCCGCACGCTTACATACGTGTATGTCTCTTTTCATTCCGTTCCACCCGAAATTTCTTTTTAAGTCCGATACATTTTTGTGCTTCGGGATGGGCTATAAGGCGTATCAGAGCTTCTCGCATGATTTCTTTCTTCAATTCCTCGTTCTGAGGTATGCACAATCTGTCCTTGAAAATGAGAGCGCCATCCTTTGCTTCCTTGAACTCTTTGGGTTCCTCAGATCTGGCTTTTTCCCGCATTTCTTCCAAGAATTTGTCTTCCTTTTGAGCTTCTATAACTTTTCCCCTCAATTCGGGTTCAGCTACAAGGGTAGCAATACTAGCTGATATTGTAGCCGGTGGTTGAACAACTTCGAGTCTGAGCGCGGCGAAGTCACGAATCAATCCTTCTTGTAAAGTGAGCATGAAATCAAGATTTACCTTACCCTTTCGGCTCAAGGCATCAGCTACTACATTGGCCTTTCCTGGGTGGTAGTTGATAGTGCAGTCATAATCTTTTACCAGTTCGAGCCATCTCCTCTGCCTTATATTTAAGTCTCTTTGCTCGAAAAAGTACTTTAGACTTTTGTGATCTGTGTAAATTTCACTCTTGGCGCCATAAAGGTAATGCCTCCAAATCTTCAGTGCATGTACTACGGCTGCTAACTCCAGGTCGTGGGTTGGGTAGTTCAATTCGTGAGGCTTTAATTGGCGTGAAGCGTACGCTATCACTTTTTGGTTCTGCATTAGTACACAGCCTAACCCTTGTTTGGACGCATCGGTGTAAACAACGAATCCTTCATTCGTTTCTGGGACCGCTAAGACTGGTGCAGTGGTTAGTCTCATCTTGAGTTCTCGAAAACTGTTTTCGCACTCCTTCGACCACTCAAACTTGCTTCCCTTCTTCAATAACTGGGTCATGGGTTTGGCTAATTTAGAAAATCCCTCGATGAATCGTCGGTAGTAACCAGCCAATCCCAAGAAACTCCTAATCTCATTTGCACTGGTTGGAGCTTTCCATTCTCTCACAGCCTCCACTTTAGCAGGATCTACTTTGAGTCCTTCCGCGGATACCACGTGTCCTAGGAATTTTACTTCTTTTAGCCAAAATTCGCACTTGTTAAATTTGGCATACAGTTTCTCCTTTCGTAGTGTATCCAGGACCAAACGTAAATGTTCTTCATGTTGTTTTTCATCCTTCGAATACACTAGTATATCGTCAATGAACACTAGCACGAAGTGATCCAGGTGCTGATGAAAAACTCGATTCATCAAATCCATGAAAACGGCTGGAGCATTGGTTAGCCCAAAAGGCATAACAGTGAACTCGTAGTGCCCATAACGAGTTCGAAAGGCTGTCTTCGGAATATCTTCTTTTCTAATTTTAAGTTGATGGTATCCTGACCTTAAGTCCATTTTGGAGAAGCACGGGTCCTTTAGTTGGTCAAACGTCATCTATCCTTGGGAGAGGATATCGATTCTTGATCGTGAGTTTGTTCGGTTCCGTGAGTCGATACACATCCTCATGAGCCATCCTTCTTCTTGACAAATAGGACAGTGCTCCCCGTGGTGACACACTTGGGCTGTATGAAGCCCAAGTCTAAAAGTTCTTGTAATGCATCTTTAGTTCCCTGAATTCCTTTGGAGCCATCCTATATGGTGCCTTAGAGATTGGCGCCGCTCCCGGTTCCAAGTCAATGGTGAACTCTACTTGACGATCGGGGTAGTCCGGGCGGTCCGAGTGGGAATACGTCGGGTATTCACACACTATGGGCACATCACTTATATGGACTTCTTCTTCGTCGCTTTGGTGATGCTTGCTAAATAAATTTCGCATTTTCCTTTCTTCAACATCTTTCTGGCCTTCATAGCGGAGATGATTGGTACTACGGTGCCCAATTTCTTCCCATGGAATACCATCTTCTCTCCCTCAAGGTTCTGGAAAATGATTTCCCTTTCCTTACAGCATATAATCGCTCCATTCTTTCCGAGCCAATCCATTCCTAAGATCATGTCGAATCCTAGTCTTGGTAGAACATAGAAATCGGCCCTAAAATTTGTATCATTTATTTGGATATTACGGTTCAAGCGATTTTGTCAGCTATGATTATTTCTCCTGAGGCAACTTTAATACTAAGGGCATGTTCTGGAAGTTCGGTCCTTAGTCTTAATTTGTTACATACGAATCTTGAGATAAATGTGTGAGATGCTCCCGTGTCAAATAAAGCTAAAACAGGTAGATCATTCAGGTGAATCATACCTGCTAGGTTCCCTGGCCTTTGCGCGCTTGCTCCTGATTCGGGGCTATGCCCTTCTGTTGGGGTTGTCTTTGATTTTGATTCTGAGGGGCAGGTTGTCTTCCTCCCCTCTGTGCCTCTCGATTTTGCGGCCTTCCTCCTCCGGGTGGCCCTCCTGTCCTCTCTGGAACGCGACAATTTTTGGCGATGTGTCCAGCACGTCCGCACTTGTAGCAATTGTTGGTTCCGAATCTGCACTCGCCCGGGTGCCGCCTTTGACATCGTGTGCACACGGGAAAATCTCTGGCTCGATATTGTTGTTGAGGTTGTCGTTGCTGTTGTTGTTGTGGTTGTGGTTGTTGACGTTGCTGTTGTTGTTGTGGTTGTGGTTGTTGAGCGTTCTTTGTTGTTGTTGTTGGGTTTGATCCCTTTCCGATTTCTGTCTCGGTTGGAATTGTCACCCCTCCTCTCTTCCCACTTACGCTTTCCTTGGTTCCCCTCGGATTGCTGTACGGATGCCGATTCTCCCCCTCTCCCTTTTGGCATCATAGACTCCAATGTGAGAGCTCGGCTTAGTGACTCCGCGTATGATATGGTGTTTTGTCCAACCAAGGACATCCCGATCTCATACCTCAGTCCCCTCCGAAACTTATCCGTTCTCTTCTCCTCGGTGTCTACCAAATCGGAGCGTATTGCGACCAATTAGAACTCTCTATCATAATTAATGCTGATCTCTCTCCTTGCTTGAAGTTCCAAAATTCGTTCCTCTTTTTCTTCTTCGTAACAGTCGGTATATATTTTTCATATAGTGCCCTCTTGAAATTATCCCACATATAATCTCTCCACTGATTGGGGGTCAGTGTCCTTCTCGTCGACTCCCACCAAAAGTCCGCATCATCTGTCAGTTGGTAGGTGGCACATGAAATCTTTTCCTTGTCATTGCATCCAATGTATTCGAATATCCTTTCTAAGGTTCGCACCCATCTCTCTGCCTCGGTAGGGTCTCCCAAACCGCTGTAGGTGGGTGGCCTCTCCTTACGAAATTTTTCCTCGGCAGTCCTTCCTCTGTTTTCTGGTGCTTGTTGCCTTGCAGGTGCTGGTGCTTCAGCCATTCTGTGTTATTGCCGATCAGAGAGGTGAGTTTATTGATATATATATATATATGTAGTCGTGAAATCATGGGAGATATAAAATAGTGACAATTGCATAGATGCTATCGATAATTTACAATACATCTAACCATGTGACAAGTCCCTATCTTAGCTCAAAAACGTTTGGTAGTCTTTGGAAAAATCTACCCAAACTAGGGCTACTTTAGGTCACATCCGTAATTACACATTAATTAAGAAGTTTGTTGTCCTAGGGTTCGGGGCTATCCGGGTTGATGCGTGCTGTCTCGGCTCGGGGCTCCAATCAAAATCCGCGGCTCTTCTTCTTCATGCCCCTGGTTGATCCGATCCCTTCTTCGGGGTCGGCGTCCCGGCTATTTCCTCGTCCGAGCTGAAAATAGCGCCCGTCCATGAAGGCCCGTCGGCGCCTCCGGCGTTGGGATTTGCCTCTTCCCCTCCATCATCGGGCCTCGTGGGGTATGGCGCATGTGGCAACTCGGGCTCCGCCTCCGGCATTTCTTCCTCTTCTTCCTCCTCCCGGATCCTCCTCGGGATCTTCCTCCGGTCCTCCTCCTCTGGATCCTCTTCGGATCTTCTTCCTCTGGATCTTCCTCGGATCTTCTTCCTCATCCATTATCGCCTTCGGAAACGTAGCTTTAGTGGTGGTCCGTCGGGCTTAAGGTGTGACGGGCCGCCTCACGGTCATGGGTTCGGTTCTACGGGGTACCTCGGTATGTTCGGGTCCTCCTCTTCATCTGAACTAACGATGATCCAGTGGGTCTTGGGTGGCGCCATCTATCTAAGGTACACAGTCATTTGTTCGAGATTACGTTTCGCTTAAAATCTCAACTATACAAAGTTTTGTCAAATCTATACAATTTCGTAAAGTTCGTACAAATCATGAAATATCTCTTGTGATCATGAGCATATAAGTATACAGTTCATCCGTAAACATCAAACACTTGTTCTTTCATCATAACAGCATTTCATTCGCAAAAGTCTTCTCATATCCTTGTGCGCACAATAAAATCCTAAAATCATACCTTGGCAAGGACAGAGCGACGACGAGCTGAGGGTTTTGGTACCGGAATAAATTTTATATATATAAAAAAATTTATTTTCAAAAAAAAACCACAGTCAAGAACCATGCTCTGATACCATTATGTAACGCCCCGAGCCTCTGCGTGGCGGTCGCAGGGGTCGAGTCGCCACGGTGGAAAATATTTTCCACCGTGGCGACTACGACCCGCGACCGCCACGCAGAGGTCGGGGCGTTACACGAACTGTGGAAAGGGAGAATTTTTTCTATTTCTCATTTCCATATTTTTGGATGTCCTTGCTTTATCCACAATAATGGGAAAGATCAGTTGAAGGTCCTTGATAGCAAATCTGATCAAGGAGTATTCTTAGGATACTCTCGAGTCAAGAAAGCTTTCAGAGTCTTTAACTATCGGACTCTTTGCGTGGAGGAAAGCCCTCATGTCGTCTTTGATGAGTTTGTTACTGAGAACAGGAAACCAAAGAAGACAAATATTGAAGATGTCAGCAGCAAGCTACAGGATCTCACACTAAACGACAAAGTCGAAAAGATCCAGCATTGTTGGGATGATGAGTCAGACGATTAGGAAATCCAGACCCATCCCACAGGCACTGTAGCTGGCCTGGTTAATTCTACCGAACAGAATCAACATCAGGTAACAACGGTCGATGAAGAAGCCCGAGTGGTAACAGAGACCTCTACTGAGAATATAAACTCAGGGGGAACGACTAATGTTCATGAGCTAAATGCCCCTGAACCTGGAAACTCAGTAGATCCTAACCTTTTTACTGAATTGCTTCAGTCACAGAATAGCACTACTAAAATGCCTAACACTCCTGTTGACTGTACAGAAGTAATTTCAGAAGAAGAAGCCAAACTCGGACGTTCGTAGCTTGACGCTCACTCTTCTGATCTTATCATAGGAGACCCATCAGCAGCAGTAAGGACAAGATCCAGATTAAGCCAAGGAGAAAGTTCTCTCTACTCCTGCTTCTTGTCTACTGAAGAACCTCAGGCGATAGAGGATGCTCTCAACGATGCTGACTGGATCATTGTCATGCAAGAAGAGCTGAACCAATTTGTCCGTAACGAAGTTTGGGAGCTTGTTGACAGACCTAGACATCAGCACGTGATCGGTACTAAGTGGGTCTTCCAAAACAAGCGAGATGAAAACAACGTCATCGTCAGAAATAAGGCTCGACTTGTTGCCAAAGGATACTGTCTAGCAGAGGGAATAGATTTTGATGAAACATTCACCCCAGTCACTAGATTGGAAGCTATTCGTATGTTCCTAGCCTATGCAACGCATCAAAGATTTAAAGTATATCAAATGGATGTAAAGTCAGCGTTTCTGAACGGCGTACTAAAGGAAGAAGTCTATGTGGAACAACCTCCCGGCTTTCAGCAAGGACATAAAGTGTACAGACTTCGGAAAGCTCTGTATGGGTTAAAACAAGCACCCAGGGCTTGGTATGATACCCTATCAGACTTTCTGCTTCAGAAAGGTTTTCAGAAGGGGACAGTAGATCGCACCCTGTTCAACATCAAGTCAGGTGATGACATCCTACTGGTGCAGATCTACGTGGACGACATCATTTTCGGTTGCAGGAACGTGACTATATGTCAGCAATTCGAGAAAATGATGAAGGAGAAGTTCGAGATGTCCATGATGGGAGAGATGAACTATTTCATTGGATTTCGAGATGTCCATCATGGGAGAGATGAACTATTTTCTTGGATTCCAAGTGAAGCAATCAACTGAAGGAATATTCATCAACCAGACAAAATACACTCGAGACCTCCTGAAAAGATTCGGCTGCGACTCAAGCAAGCTAGTCAAGATCCCCATGAACACAAATTTTAAAATCGATCTAGACAAAGAGGGAGCTTCTGTTAACTCTACTGATTATAGAGCTATTATTGGTTCTTTATTATATTTAACAGCAAGCATACTTGACATAACTTATGCTGTAGGTGTATGTGCAAGATTTCAGGCGAATCCCAAGCGAAGTCATCTGGACTCAGCAAAGAAGATTCTGAGATACTTGAAGGGAACACCTGACGCAGGGTTGTGGTATCCTGCTGATGATAATTTGATACTAACGGGTTATTCTGATGCTGATTATGCAGGATGCAGGATAGATCGAAAGTTAACTTCTGGAACGTGTTAGTTCCTAGGCAGCAAGCTGATATCATGGTTCTCAAAGAAACAGCATTTAGTGGCGACGTCCACTACTGAAGCTGAGTATATGGCTGCTGGAAGTTGTTGTGCCCAGATCCTTTGGCTTCGACAACAACTGAGAGATTATGGAATTACTCAAGATGAAGTGCCCATCTACTGCGACTCCACCAGTGCGATTGCTATAACTCAGAACCCAGTTCTTCATACGAGATGCAAGCACGTGGACATTCGACACCATTTCATCAGAGACCATGTCGAAAAGAAGGATATCAGGATGGAGAAGATACATACTGACAAGCAAAGGGCAGACATACTGACCAAACCACTAGCTGAGAACAGATTCAAAGAATTATCAGTTGAGCTAGGTCTACTGGATCCTACTGAATCGAGTCAGTAAGAGAAGTCAGTACGACAGGTCAGAAGTCACTCAGTACTGTGATTCAGACGGGTGTATCATACAGTATATAGTAAGGGGGAACATGGTCATCAGTACCATAAAGATCCTCCTGAGTCATTACGGTAACCAGCTGATCGTAAAAGTTCAACTGAAGAGGTTTGCGTAGTTAGAATATTTAATATTCTCATAAGCATGCTCGCATTTATTAAATCAGTCGCTTGCATTCAGTAGCATGATGTGCATTTATTTCCCACCATTAATTTTTAAGGTTTAAGTCAGTAGGAAACCGTTCTCATTTAAAATGCTTAGCCTTTAATGTTGCCTGCAATGCATTTAATGCATGTCTTCTCACCTTACTTTATCTGCGCTTATCTTACGTGGGTCTAGGTTAGAGGCGGCTAATGTAATCATTCCTTTTATAACATCATATCATAGCCGTCATTAAAAAGCGAAATTTTATCATAGATACCTTGCTGAGGCTTGCTCAGATTAATCAACAAGACCTCCTGTTCAGCAGGACCGTGGACGTAGGATCTTGCGTATCCGAACCACATTAAAATCGCTTGTGTCATTTACTGTTTTATTGCACTGCATTCAAACTATCTTACAAACTCATACTTTGCATAAAACGTATTTAAAAGTGCACTAGCCAAAACTATTTGGTTTGCGAAAAATACGTTTTCAAATCGAGACGAAGTCTATCGGGCCCTACACTCTTATCCGCACTAACTCTCCGACTGAGAATCTAATACTGACAAAAGTCAGTAGGAGAAACTCAGTAGTTGAGTCACTCTGACCCGCGATCAGAAGGTTACTATTTGACACTGTTCATCAGTTGCAACTTACAGCTCAGTTGTCCTTCGCGTTTGAGAAAAAGAAACTTGTACTCAGATGTATTCAATCCCCCCCTCTATACCTGACACTCGTCTCCGGACCAACAATTACCAATTATTATATAGTCTAAATTAGATACTAAAAAAATGAAACATTATTTAAATTCTATAAAATAAAATACCATTAATTGGCACGTGTATTGTTTGCTTAGCCTTTACAAAAGTCACATTAACGATGAAAGAAGCATAGGGAAATACAAAAATGGTAAAGCAATTGAGTCAGAAAATATTAAATTTGATTATTTGGGAGAATCGATGAAAGCAGTTATTTATTACTCCCTCCGTCCTACAATTCTTATCCCCTTTCTTGTGGGCACGAAAATTTAGGAGATTGATTGATTGTGAGTAAAATGGTGGGACTTTAAATAAAGTGTGTGTAATAATTTGCTATTTTAGGTAAAGGAACAAGAATTAAGAAACGTCCAAAAAAAAATAAAGGACAAGAATTATGGGACGAAAGGACTATTATACTTAGAGAGTTCAACCTCCTACTTGCTTCTGCTTAAATCTTCAATACACCTTACTTTTCCGAATATTAATAACTCAACCTCACTGTATTCCTTTTTTTTTTTTTTTTTGTTTGAGCCCGGCCATTTTCTGCTCCGGCCCTCACCTACACCTTCACTCCCCCCCCACCACCGCTCCACCCCCCGCTTCTGCCAATAACCTCTACTTAACCGCCTCGCCATCCCTGAGTTGAACCTCACTGTATTCCTTAATATTATGTTGAAATGACATTGTTGTGAATTTTGAGAAAACCTTGCCAAATCTTATAGCCGCCTTCTTTTGAGACCCGTGCGCTATTAATCTCGCACAAACAATACACAAACAATCCCTATCATCACACCGCCGCATCTCCCACCCACGCGCCGTTCTCACCTCCACGTATACAAGCCCATCGCGGCTGCTACCGTGAAATTCAGCAAGGAGCCGAACAATCTCTGCAACATCCACTCCTACAAGCACTCAGGTTGGTCTTCCGACAGAAAATTGGGCATAGCTGCAAATTGTGCAGTTGAGGTATGTTCTTCTGCACCTCCATACCATTAGGGAATTCTCTTTCAAGCAGGCAAGTAGTTCACAGCTGGTTCACCGTCAACAACTGGATCAATTCATTCAATCGACGAACTGGTCGGGATGATAACCAGAGATTTTTCTGTTCTTGAAGCTCAATCACTAAGGCAGGCTGCTTTCCAAGTCTCCCCATTTCCGTCTTTTTAAAAATGGGATCCCCCCTCTGTATCCCCTGCTAACTGGATAAGGTAGGTTGTTTTCTCATAGTATCCATTTCGAGATGGTGGATCGGGCTAATCAGTTCAGAGGACAAGCTTATGAAAATAAACGGCAATTAGACCGCCTTACCCACTGCCCACTTCCTTCTTCCTCACCGCGCTACTGATACTGTGCACGTGTATTTTTTTTCTTACTTGATTTCTGCGCGTTCTTATGATTTCTTGTCTAATCTTATGGGGCTTCTTCGCATGTTTCTTTGTAATTCCTCTCAAAAGAAGAAATCATTTAACTATATTTCGATTCATTAAATGGTAACAGCTAACAAGTATTATTGGTTAGTGGAACTCGGTTTGTAACATCAAAATGTTAATTGGAGTATAATCCATTTTCTCCCACCTTTAATTACTAAACTTTAGTGAATAAATTGTGTTTTCCTGTTGAACCCCCAAAACATCACAGTAACTATTTTTCCCATTTGGAGTTGGAAGAATTTAACAAAATCATTAACAATATCTTTGTTGAGTTGAACATCAAGTGGTCGTTGTAGCCATCAAGTGTTAGCCATCTTTGCAGATTTGATTATCAATTACTATGCTTTAATTCTCTGGAGTTCTCGAGCCTGCATATTTTCTTGGATGCTCAATGACAATGATTATTTCCCTTTGTGTGATTATGGTTGAGATTTCGAATAACTTGAAGTCTCTACCTCTTTTCATGTTGGTTCTTCTCATATCAAATGTATGAACTTCTTGAAACCTATTATGGCTGTATAGCTAAACTAACAACTACTACTTAGCAATAAAATGTGGTTTCTTTAGGTCTACCATTTAATATATTCCACACCCAAAGGAACTAATTGAAAGTGAATCTCCAATCAGCTACTTGATCTTTTTCAACTTCTAGCTAGGTTGCATCTTTGACTTGCTGCAGTGAAGCAGAAATTGTGATGCCTCCTTGGAATGCCGTAACATGTGCACTTAAAATTCTAGGTTCCAAGAACTGGATTTTCAATAGGCAGAGTAAATTGGCAACTGAAAATGTGGAATTTGGTGCATAGTGCTTTTCTTCTGACGATGCCCATGCAAACTCTATTGGAATAGAATCGCTTGAAGAGTCATCAGCATCGTTCATCCAAAATGCTACACTTCCATCACTACTACCATCAGAGGATCCTAACTGCAAAGAGGTATCTTAGAGTAATGCGATTGAAGTTAATGTATCACACTAATTTCTTGTTACTTCACTGATGTTGCACTGTGAATCTACACCATCATCTTCTGTTTAATTCAAGCATTCCAGTAGGCGTTTATTTCTTTGGTAGAGTTGATTCATTTTCACTTAAGTAATTGCATCAATTTGGGCTTTTGCCGCAACTACAGTCTTTTAGACATGGCTTGAAGGATTTACTAATTGAATGTTCATTGAGCAGCTCAAGTTTTTCACAAGATATATGAGAATCTTATATTGATTGGTATAGATTCTTTGACCACTACTAGCTTATTTTCTATGTATATCTCCACGAGCTGGAAAGAATTTAACTCAATCTAGATTGGAGTATCTAATGCTTTAAGGGTGCCATAGTGCCATCTTTTCAATTCCCTGATCTGGTAATCTCAAAATTAGTTATTAATTGTAAAACATTGTGCTCCTACTTTTTAGGATAAGCCGCAATGAGCTAATCGTCCTAAAATGGAAATATTAGCCTCTCATTCAAAAGTATTGATGTGAGACCACAACTCAACATTTATGGGCAATCTCATAAACCAAAAGTTTTTTTTTTCTTTTTTCTTTTTTTCTTTTTCAGCTCATCGAGAACTCAATGACACGTCAATTAAGTTGTTTTTATTAACTAGGTAAGATATATCTGGAATATGATCTTGGAAAGTATTTTTGTGAGATCCCCTTTCCCCCCTCCACAGCCATGCACAACCACTATGAACATGAGTATCCTTGTTAGTTGATACTTTCCTTTTTAGCTTTTTTTTTGAAAGTGTTGTATTTCTTGAAGTAATTCTTATATTCTTATCTTGGCTTCCAGCAAATGAGGGAGCTTCATTATCATGCCACAGATAATTGTGAGGGGACCTATATTAGGTCTGCGGAAATCTGCTTGTGGATCCTGACTGGAATTGCTATATGCTACATTCTCCACAGATTATACGTTAAATTGGAGTCCGAAGCATGAGATGAGACAAAACCAACCACTGCAGCTGCAGCAGCATGTCTGTTCTTCGTCATATGTCTATTTGATTAAACCCTACATGTAAATTAATTGATGCCCGCCTATTTAATATATATTGCCATGTCAACTGGTGCACATCTTAATGGTAGACCTTTATCTCATGGTAGCCTGCCCGCACTTCTAGCATTTTTGTAGAGTTCGAGCATCAATATGTAGGTCTCTTTAGCATATTCTTTGCTAAAATTTCATAAAACTGTCATTTCTAAACTCAATTACGAAAAACCCTGCCCCCTCCTACATCGGCTCACCCTTTAGCCACGTGCGCTATAATCTCGCAACACCGCCCCCACCGCACTTCTTCTCTCAAAACCGGCCTCCCTCCGAGTTCTATACAAGAAAATCGCTCACTCTCCGTACGAATTCCCTACCATAAAATCGCTGAAAGCCTTTTCTGGTCGTCTTTAAAGTTCTCATAAATTGGACTAGCTTCAAATTATGTAATTGAGGTATGAAATTAGTCGATTTCTCCAATTCAAAATCGTTCGTTTCTACCCGAGTTTCACTTCATTGTTTTTCAAATTGACAAGTGAGTTCCATTTGTTTGAACTGTCTACCACTAGTGTGAAGATTTGTGTTTGTGTTTGGACATAATAATTCTATATGTTTCACTCTGGTGTCCAATTTTAACTTTATGTAATGTCAATATGTAAAGGTTTTACCAGTATCAAAATTTGGAGTAGAATGCGAATTTCTACGAACACATTATGAAGATTTGTTTTCCCGAATATTGTGATTTTGATATGAAATTGTTTATTAATTGCTTCTCAATACAAAGCCTTTTTTGCAAAAGCGTAGGATAGTGTAAGCCCCAGAAGACGTTAACTGAATCTTTAATATCTTGGATGGTCAATGTTACATTTATAATCTTGTGTTACATTTATAATCTTATGGTCAAGCTTTCTTGTGTTACATTTATAATCTTATAGTATAGTGTAAGCCCCAGAAGAAGACGTTAACTGAATTAGCCTTGAATATCTTGATATATCTTGGATGGTCAATGTGAGGACAATCCTTTTTCTAACTTACTTATTGGCTTATTGGACTTTTGTTCACCACATATTACTAATCAGCGCCATACTTTCAGCAAAAGAGGTCTTGTGGTATTTTTAGTATAAGTTTGTATGGTTTTTATAAGAACCTTTTGAAAATGTATTTGATATCCCTCAGTTATAGGCGGAGTCTTGGTGGATAAACATGGAGGACGAAGAGTTCTAGCAATGGGCGCTGCTTTGTGGTCTCTTGTTACTCTCCTCACTCCATGGGCGGCCAATCACTCCACCACTAGTCTCTTGGTTGTTCGTGTTTGCTTTGGTGTAGCTCGACCCTCCATGAATAATCTTCTCTCAAGGTAACAACCTCTGCCAATTAGCTCAGAAACATGTATTCTTGGAACATTTGAACGCGGGTATATACATTTTCATACCTTAGAAGAATCTTGAAATCTTGTTCCTGATTAAATGCTTCTCAGATGGTTTTCGACTAACGAGAGAGCCACTGCTGTTGGAATATCAATGGGAGGTTTCCAGCTAGGAAACGTCGTTGGATTGGTCTTAACTCCACCGGCTATTTTAGTTGTATGGATGTTTAGGGTCGTTAACGATCCACAAGAGAGTCCTTCTATCAGTAAACCAAAATTGAAGTTAGTTGAAGCTGGGAAAACTGATGCTTATGTGCTGAAGGGTAAGCTTCCACCTCTGTCCCTTCTTTGCTCGAAACTGTCAACTTGGGCTATAATCTTTGCTAATATCGCTAATAATTGGGTTAGGTTTCTTTTTCTGTTCTTTCTCGTTTTTACATTCATATTTAGAAGGTTTGAAGTTTGTGGTACTGTTAGTATTTCTAATGGAGTAAAAACACTTATCCGTGCTCCGTGATGCAGGGCTACTTCATTCTTCTGTCATGGATGCCAGTTATTTCAATACCATAAGTAGCATTATGTTTACAAATTTTACTTCTATCATATGATGCAATAAGGCCATCAAAAAAAGAGAGGAGTTAATTTATGATTATGGTGTTTTGCTGGTGATGTGTTGGGTTTTTGGTGTAAACTTGAAGCAAGCAGCTTGGTTTAGTGCAATTCCGTGGGGAACAATGGCAATCTGGGGCGGTGTCCGATTACCTAATCAAATCCAGTTACTCAATAACATCAGTTATGAAAATCTCTCAGGTAAGAATCCAATCTTGCATAATTCTATTACAACTTTTACATTATACATTTACAGAAAGTTCTTACCAATCCATTAGTATCAAAGAACTGAGGCTGTAGTACACACCACCAGCCACTAGTTTTTCCATTAGTGATGTTTTTGTTCAGTTGCATACATACAGAAACAAGTGTTGTAGCTCCATTTCTTCTAAACCAACAAGTTGATGTGTTGTAGCTTCGAGAATTAGGACGAAAAACATGGTCTAGGCCAGATCTTAAGCAATTTCATTGTCATGTCAGACATCTAATGCTGCTTGTTGATACCAGTCCCAACAGACATCCTCACGGCCCAGCTTAACGATATTCTTCGTATCTTCACCGTCTTTTACTTTTCCTGGATGATTGGTTTGCTTTTGTGTTTCAGTTGGAAACTTCCCCAGAGGGCTTGATCAAAAAGCCGTGCAAAGCCGGTTTAACCAATACGCTAATACTATACTTAAAAGTTCTAGAACCTCCTACTTGCTTGAGGTGAATTTCCAAAACATTCTTTCTTTTTTGAATATTAACAATTTAGTCATTACTCTATTAA
Source organism: Lavandula angustifolia (assembly GCA_028984105.1). NCBI lineage: Eukaryota > Viridiplantae > Streptophyta > Magnoliopsida > Lamiales > Lamiaceae > Lavandula > Lavandula angustifolia. The sequence goes on from CM054811.1 coordinate 5,284,033, forward strand.
CTTAATATGCGGTTGGAGGACACTATCGTAATTTTACTCACAAATCTGGATAATTAATAAGAGCTCCCCTCAAGATATATGCGGCTAGGGGCGTAACGGTTCGGTTCGGTTCAATTTTTTATGTATTTTAGGAACCGAACCAAACACATAGAAATGGTTCGGTTCGGTTCGATGAGTTTTTCAATATCGGAACTGAACCGAACCGAACCGCTTATAAATGGTTTGGTTCGGTTCGGTTCCTCGGTTCATCTTTTTATTTATTTATTTATTTTTTAAATCCTAAATAATATAAGAATAATAGTTTATAGGATGATACTCATTCCGAACTCATAAGTATAGAGTTGTTACTCCTTTCTCTTCATTTGTATAGATTAGAATTGATCTTAACTTAAATCTAATATCTAAATCCAATAATATTCTCATATAAGAAAAACAAATATTAAATTAAAAAATTAAAAAATAGGATATTGGTTCGGTTCGGTTCGAACCGTTCAAAAATTCTTGAAACCACGAACCGAATCGAATGTAAACGGTTTGTAAAAAAATAAACCGAACCAAATTGCGAAATCGAACCGCATTTTTCGATTTGGTTCGGTTCGGTCCGATCGGTTTCGCGGTTCGAAAGCGGAACCACTTACACCCCTATATGCGGCACTCTTATTTTAAGGGGCTATTATTAACAATACATTATGTAGTTAAAATATTAAAATATTCTTCATTTATTCACTTATCACATTATAAATAAATAAAATATTATTAAACAAATCTAATACTACATTATAAATTTTGGAGAAAATATTAATTTTGTTCTTTAATTTGGCTTATGTCCAATTTTGGTACTCTATTGTGATTGTATCTGATTTTGGTCCTACAACTTTATATAATGTTATATTTTGGTCCTTTAATATAGCAGTGTTCGATTTGAACTCTATAACTTTAGAAAGTGTACGATACATAAACTATACTACTCGCCTACTTAAATGTTTCTGGACCGCTTACCTGAGGTAAATTTTCATAAATATCCCTTCTTTTTCGAATATTAATGATTTAGTTATTACTATATTAACTGAACATTGGTCGGATGGCACTATCGTAATTTTATTCGCATATCTGGATAATTAATAAGAGCCCCCTTAATATATATGCGGCGCTGCTCTTATTTTAAGGGGCTATTATTAGCAATACATTATGCAGTTAAAATATTCTTCATTAGTCACTTATCACATTAAAAATAAATAAGAATTGGATAAATCTAATACTCCTTTAATATTGTTTCTGTCCTTCGGCACTCTATTGTGATAGTATCTAATTTTGGTCCTACAACATATAATGTCGGATTTTGGTTTTCGAATGTAGCATTGCTCGATTTTGATCTTATAACTTTATCATGTGTCCGATTTTGGACCTATAACTTTACAAAGTGTATGATACATAAACTAAATTATTTGCCGCATAACTAAAATAAGAGATTTTATCTTGGAGGCAAAAAAAAAAAAAAAAAACCTTTTAAAAATTACAACACCATAGAAACTATATTGTAGAACTAAAACTAAACTCGTTTTAATAATAAAAAAATTCATTTTTTTTTGTCATGAAACTTTTCAAAAAAAAAAGTCCGTACAGTACTTTTATGTTTTCGCACCAAAGTTCTTAATATTCGTTAGACTAGAGAGGTGCAAATTGAATAGTGATGTGTAATAATATTTATAGACTCAAAAATAAAGATTTTATTTTCATTGCTATTCTTTATGAAAAAAACTCAGTCACACTCGATCCATGTCAAATAAATATGCATTTCTATATATTTTTATTTCTATATATTTTTAATAAGAAAAACACAGAGTATGATCACAACACCGTGCGAAGTCGATTGTAAAAAATGCGCTAGTAGCTATTTATTCTTAAAAGAAGTTGAATGCATTTATCTTCTTTTCCAGACAATCTGCAGCTGTATTTTCAATGTCCCAATTATCGTAGCTACCTTTCATTTGTTTAATCATTTTTTCATTTCTTTACAGCTCCACGCCGTGGATCTGTTGACTGTTACCCCCAACCTTTGCTCTATTTGTTGATTTGTTTTTTAAGTACTTCCTCCATCGCAATTATAAGTGATCACATTTTTTTTAGCATTGAAATTAAGAGAATAGTTAATAAAATATAAGAGAGGGAGAGTAATAAAATATAAGAGAGGAAGAGGTAGATGATAACGTATGAGAGATAAAATAAGAGGAGTGAGAAGATAATAAAGTACGAGAGAGAAAATGAGATAATAGGAAAAATAAGATAATAAAATAGGAGAGAAGAAGAGATGATAATATTTGTCCAATTTAGAATGTGATCACTTTTAGTGGGACATCTCAATCCGGAAAAATGATCACTTATAACGGGATATAAGAAGTATTTGTTCGTGGAGTACCATTTTACAATCAAAATAGGTCTCAGTATATACTCGCTTCGAGTAATTATGTAAATATTATATTTTTTTAAGCAAATGTTTTTATTTTATTGTAATTATAAACAATTAGACAAGATAAAAATGTTGTTTTGACTTTTTTTTATAGAAAAAATGACTTTTACGTTATAATTTTCTCTATTCATATTCGTACGATGTGTATAAGAATTCATATGAAGATTTAAACAAAATCTTATATGCTTTTATCCATTTGAATACACACTTTTTCGTACAAATGGCATGTAGTATATATTGGAGGAAAAACTAACAAACTTTCAAATAATATAAAATAAAGTTAAAAAATATAACATTTAAGTACATTTAAGAGACGGTGACATGTACATATGTATCCCCTAAACCCAACTTTTTCTATAATTACTGATAGTGCGAATTTACAAAATGTTACTATTCATAATAATAAATTCCAAAATACTATTCAAATTTACTCTAAAATATTAATTCTTCAAATATTACTCTTTTTGCCACATAGATTGCCATTGGAAATTTTATATTTAATTTTGTGAATGTTTTGATATTTTTCACAATATTTTTTTCTGATATAATATTACAAAGAACCCTTTGCATATATAAGAACATTTTTATCTTAATAAAAAATATTTGCATTCTTCTTTGAATAAATCATATTTAATTATTATTTTAATAATTTAATAATATTATTTTAAAAATTAATAAGATATTTATTGTTTTCATTAAATTAAGAATATTCTTATTAAATATGTTATAATATTAATTTTGTAAATATTATATGTTAGTTTTTCTATAAAGAATAAAAAAAAATTAATTAGTTTATGTTGACTGAATATTACTACAAAAAAATTATTTTCTTGTAAACAATAACAAATGCACAATGTTAAATGTCTTTAAAGAATAACTAAACATTTTTTTCTCAAGATACTTCAGCATCTTAAGTAAGAAACTGAACCAAAAAAAACTATTGATACAATAACTTATTTAAAAAGTATAATTAATTAACAAATTATTAATTAAAGTAATTAGATGTTCTTCACTTAAACACTCTACCCTAATTTGTAGAAGTTCTTACATTATGATTTATTATATAAAAATTTTGAAATATTATTTCCACATGGAAATATATTTGGCAAATTGAAGAAAATTTGAGGAAATATTTTTTTCAGAAGTATTTTTGGAAATTAATTATTTGACAAGTAACATTCTGAAAACTAATTTTTTGAAGATTATGTCAGTTTTAAGATAACAATTTACATTTTAATCGAATGATAGCACAACTACGTCCATTTTGTTTGTAATTTTATAATCAACAACAAAAACTTTTATACTCCCTCCGTCCCATAAAATGTGTCCTCTTTTTATCGAGTACGGAGATTAAAAAATTTGTATTGTATGATGTGTGTTGTTTAGCTTTTAAATTGTTAATTTTGATCCACATATTATTAATTTTTTTAAAAATATAATATTTTTTATAAAACAATCCAAAAAAGAAAATAAGAGAGAGTATTTAAATTGAGTCAAATTTAAGGATCTTTACTTGCGATGCTGACAGCTTGAAGACATCCTCTAATTAAATGCCAAAATTGGCGGCAAATGATGAATCGTGAGGTGGGGACACTACAAATATAGAAGTGGATAAAACTTTTCATATTAGAGTTTGTTAGGGATGGGCCCCTCGCCTCTGGATGTGGGCCCCCACGGAAGCCTTTGCAGGAAATCCGAACGTTGGAGGTGGAAGTGGAAAAAAGGGGCGGGGGAGTAGCGCGCTGGTTGACTCCCATTCACCGGCAATACCCGGTTGCTTCCTGGATTTGAAAACGGGTGTGGCCGTCTTCACGTAATTACTCATCGCTAATCTACTGTAAACATTGTATTTAATGTACCTAACTTTTTATTTATTCTTATTTGTGGTAAGACTTTGCGTGAGAAAATATATTAAGGGTATACTAATAAATAAAGATTAAATTCATAAATCCTGATTAGGGTAGAGAATCTAATTGTCGCTGTGATAGAGGAATTGAATCCGAAAAAGACGATTATATTTGCAATATATCTAATGATACGGTCGCTTAATTGAGATCTTATTCTAATAAAAAAATCAAATACTTAGAATTTAATTTCATATATTATATAGATCAATCCGCAAGGGCCCTAATTGAAAACATCTATATAATTATAAAATATACTACCATCGGGATTTATTAAACTCTATTTTGCATTAAATGAGAACACATCACCATTTTATTAGTAAGTACCACAAGTGAGCACAGAAAAATTGTACAACTCCCTACTAATAATGAACCATTATTCATGAAACCCCAAAAGTATAAAATTTAGATAGTAAAAAAATCTAAAGTCTCTTTCCTCGAGTGATTTAAAAGTATTAATCTAAACTTTAAAAAAAATCTGATTTTTGATTATTAGAATTTTCAAATCTTTTCCGGTGGAAGTAATAAGTGCAACTTATTCCCTTCTCACTTAATTTTCTAATCATTAGTGATTATTAGAAAAAGAAGAGAATTAAGAAGAAATGATTGTAATAACTAAATAACCCACCCCTAGACAACCCCCCTAAACAAACGGGTTTAACCAGTAACTGGTAAGAATTACGCAAATCACGCCACACATTCTAGAGCGAATTAGACAGCATTTGTTTAAATCAGGCAGGGCGAAAAATTCCAGCGCAGCACTCAGCTGCTCTCTCTCTCTCTCTCCTCGAAATTTCCCAGAGGAAGTTGAAACATACTCTTCGCACTCTTTCTGCGTGTATACATTTGCTCGGTTCGACGCCTCCGAAATCGCGGCTTGTGTGGAAATACACGGTTTCCAGTTTCCAAGTTTTTGCAGTAAAATCGCTAATGAGGACGTTTTCGTTGCTGTATTGGATCTTCTCTGGTTTGCTATTAGGAATCTGTTTCTGTGCGGACCCGTTTGCCAACTTTGAATTGGAATACTCGTACATCACTGCTTCTCCATTAGGCGTTCCTCAACAGGTTAGTTGAATTTTTAATTTCCCTTTGTTTTGTATGAGTTTCGACGTTTCAAAAGTTGTCTCGATTTTTGTTAATAGCATGTTTTCAATTTCCGGTAAGTTTCACAACTTCTGGATTGGTTACTGAAAGTATGGTTTGCGTATTTTTCTCGTGTGTGTGTTTGGGAGGGGTTCTGCGATTTTCCTGTATTATAGTTTAATTTTGAATTCCTGTTATAGATTTTTGGGCAGATTATGATTTCGATTTCTAAGTTCATTTTGCCGTTTCGTTTTCATCCTATTTAAGGAGAATACTGCTAGAAAAATTCAAAGTAGGCCATATGGCCCGCATTTGATTTCAACGCGAATCTGTTATCTATCTTTATTTCTATTTAATTAATTAATGGACGATATTTATTTTCATCTCCTTTGAGGATTGTCTGGTGGTTAATACAGTATGTCAATAAGCAAATAATTGGTTCAAGCTTGCAATGAAGATTCTGTTAGTACGAGCTTTTTTGTATTACTTTTCCTTTTCTGGTAATGTCTTCTTCGAACTTTGTAGGTAATAGCAGTCAATGGAAAATTCCCAGGCCCTGTTATCAACGTCACAACTAATTACAATGTTGTAGTAAATGTTAAGAACAAGTTGGATGAGAATCTCCTAGTCACATGGTATACTTTGCTTTGTTTGATTAACAGATATAACCTTATTAATCAGAATCATATGTAACTTTGCTCTTTTTCAACTAGTTTAAGAATGGTGGTGGTCTTTCTAATTTCTATAGGTCTGGGATCCAGATGCGTCGTGCTTCATGGCAAGATGGGGTTCTGGGCACAAATTGTCCCATCCCTCCGAAGTGGAATTGGACCTATCAGTTTCAGGTGAAGGATCAGATTGGTAGCTTCTTTTACTTTCCATCACTTCACATGCAGAGAGCATCTGGTGGATTCGGTTCTTTCGTTATCATGAACCGCAATATCATTCCTATACCTTTTAATACTCCCGATGGAGATATAGTTATCACGATTGGTGATTGGTACACACGAAACCACACGGTAGGTGACTGCTGATTTTGTAATGCTGACAATGCACTTCATTTTAGATCAGGGCACGTTCTAATTTTGGCCATTCATGACAACAACAGGCTCTAAGGAGGGCCCTTGATGATGGAAAAGCATTAGGAATGCCTGATGGAGTTCTTATTAATGGAAAGGGACCTTACAAGTACAATAGCTCTGTTCCTGATGGCATCGTACATGAGACTATAAATGTTGATCCTGGTAAAAATTGAAATTCAATTATTTTAGTCTTCTGAATTTGCCAAATGCTACTTTGAATTTTGATCACCTTCCTATGGGCAATGCTGATGTTTGTGGTTATGGTTATGTGCTTCTTGGTATTTTTTAATGGGGAATAGGTGTAACTTGAACTAGCCTTATTTTCATCTTTTGTGCTTAACCCTCTTGTTTTGGGAATTTGCAGGTAAAACTTATCGTATTAGGGTCCACAACGTTGGAGTGTCTACTAGCTTGAATTTTCGAATTCAGAACCACAATTTGCTTCTGGCAGAAACAGAAGGTTACTATACATCTCAGCAAAACTACACCAGCTTGGATATCCATGTCGGGCAGTCGTACTCTTTCCTGGTTTCAATGGATCAAAATGCAAGCAGTGATTACTATATTGTTGCAAGTGCTAGGTTTGTAAATGAATCAGTCTGGCAAAGAGTCACTGGTGTTGCTGTATTGCATTATTCCAACTCGAAAGGAAAGGCTGTTGGTCCACTCCCAGACCCACCAAATGATCAGTATGACTCATCGTATTCACTCAATCAAGCTATGTCTATCAGGTTTGCGCAGCTTCTGCTCCTTAGCTATTGCTTTCTTTTGACTGGGTGATTTCCTAAAAGTTGTCGCAGCTCTTGTGTGGAGAAATATATTTTGACTGTTGTTTTGTCAAAACCTGTATTGAGAGGTCAATATATGATACGAATTTGGATCAGTTAGCATTTGATTTTTATGTTGTCTGCTGTCGAAAAGTTAGGCAAAAATTGAGTGAACTTGAAATGTGGAAGTGTTGACTGTTAAATGTAATAGGTATAATTCCCCTTTCGGTGCAACAACTTTGAATGTAATCATGATTACTGTTTTGCGACAGTTTTCTTGATTAGTTTTCATGCTTATATTGCCAGGCAAAATGTTAGTGCCAGTGGGGCTCGTCCTAATCCACAGGGTTCCTTCCACTATGGTTCAATCAATGTTACTGATGTATATGTGCTCAAGAGTATTCCACCTCTGACTATTGATGGGAAACTACGCGCTGCATACAATGGGATATCATTTGTCAATCCTGATACCCCTATCCGTCTCGCTGATGTGTATAAAGTGAAAGGTGATTATAAGCTAGATTTTCCTAATAAACCACTGAATAGGGCACCAATCATGGACAGATCTGTCATTAATGCTACATACAAGGGGTTCATAGAAATCATACTGCAGAATAATGATACAGTTATTCAGACATTTCACCTGGATGGTTATTCATTCTTTGTTGTTGGGTACTGGCCTAAATCCTTACTTTTATTGTATTTACAGTTCACTCTTTACTCTACTGTCTATTTACTGTTTGGTTCATGTTCTCAAGGATGGGTTATGGTGACTGGACAGAGAACAGCAGAGGCTCGTACAACAGGTGGGATGCTATATCTCGCTCTACTGTCCAGGTATGAAGCATCTATCCTCTTGTTTTAGATTTTTAGCCTAAGCACGACATAACTGGCACGTGTAGTGTGTTCTCTTAGAATATGCAGTGCACCTTATGCAATTTCTTCGATAATAGGTCTTTTCTGGAGGTTGGACTGCAGTCTATGTATCTCTAGACAATGTTGGTGTGTGGAACCTTAGATCCGACAACCTTGATAGGTGGTATCTTGGTCAGGAAACATACATGAGAATTATCAACCCTGAAGACTCTAGCAACAAAACGGAAATGCCCGTTCCGGACAATGCTCTCTTCTGTGGTGCCCTCAGCAACAAGCAAAAGTGTGAAATAACTTCAAGTCTGCAAGCAGACTAGCACTTTTAACTTCATTAGCTGACTTGCACTGATAATGAATGATTTGGATGTTGTGTGCAGGCCCCAGAAAGCTTCCGCTGCATCGACTTTGCATGTATACTTGCTGCTCTATGCTCTGCTTGCGGTAGCTTCTACAGTTATTTCCATTGTGCGGTAAGCTTTGCAGAATCTTGAGATGGATGGGAGCTTGAAGTGGTGGTAAATGATGTTGTTTGAAGTCCCCTCACAGATTGTTTTTTTTTGTTATTAATTTTAATTGTTAGCATTTGATATACATTGGTTATGTAAGATTAGCAATTGTTAAATTGTCCAAAGCGGTCGTTTCATGTTTTTAGTGTCCTGATTCGAGGTAATTACATGGTTGAAGATGGCCATGCTTATGTGACTCCTTTGTTCTCTTTCTTCAGTGGTTGGTTATACGTAGACCCAGCCAAAATAATCGTAACGGGCGGTTTGAACCCGAACCGTCGGCCACGGTTACTGGCATCGAGTTTATTCAAAGATAGCTTATTTCTAAGAATTTACTAGCTTTGTTTCAAAAATACTAAATTTCAAACTACATTAATCATCCATTTATGTAAATTAAAGGAAAATGAAAATATAAAGAATCTGAAGCAGGCATGAATAAATTCTACCTATTTAGATGAATTTTGAAAATTAAATCCTTAAAAACAATTATCCATTCAGCAAAAAGGGTTGTGTTATAATTTATTTTTAATTTGACTGTAAAAGATGAGGATAAGACAAAAGAGGCAGGAAGAATGATTGAGACAAGAATGTGTTGTCCCCCTTAAGGCAGACTGACTACTATACTATACTATTCTGATTTCAACATTTCACATGGGCCGGATTTTAATTTAAATACTCCCTCTGGTGATCGTTGTATTGCACCAAATAATCCTGCAAAATTCAGAGAATTACTTCAGTATAGTTCACAGGCATCGAACACAGGGAACGGATGACTAGACACTTTATTTTTCCTACTTATCTGGGGTTTTGGTTAGCGACCACGCAAGATTTGGGATTCCTATTAAACTAAGAACTTATAAAATTAAAATCAAGAATAAAAACAGAAAACGAGAAATAAACTGTATTAACTGGGCAACTGAAAGGCAGGTCCAGCAGAATATTCATGCACTCGTTTATTCCAATCCTCGGCACTAAATATGAATTAATCTCAAGAATCTACTAGTTATAGACCACCGTAACTTAAACTGCGTGATCCTCACTCCCACTTACTTATTCGGTAACCGCCATGTTGGGCATAGAAACGGCTACTTCTCTAACCTAGCTACAACCTACGTTGTTGGACAATCAATAGATTTAATAGCTAGACAGCTTTATCGAACTAAGGGAGCCTAGTATAGGAGCCTACTCGTATGTTGGGCATCTCATAGTCTCCTATCGGTTTAATCCAATTACTCTTACGAATAATTTCGCTACTCACCTAGCCTTGTTCCACGAGAAACGATGGAAGTACTAAGTTAGCTACAGACTGCGCAACCTAGGGTGATCAAGCCTAAATTACTAGCCGATTAATTGATTCAGAATTATCCCGAAACCCTTTTGATTAATTATGAGCACCTAAGCCTCATGTACTGTTCACGTGTGCATTCACATTCTGCCGGACCCTAAAAAGTTTAGCTACTCATGCTGATGATTCGGTTGTACAACTGGGACAGTTTCCAGAACAAAACATAAAAACGAGTAACCCTAAATCTAGCATGCACGAATTCTAAATTTAAACTTATTAAGATGCGAAATAGCAGAAAATAACAACTTGCGAAATTTAACTAAAATCTTAAATTGAAATAACAAGAGGTTCGAATTTGAAATTACTAAGTTCCTAGAAAAAACGATTAAATGCAAAATGAAATAAAACTAGAATTTAAGCTACGGAGTTTAAAGAACATGAAAGACGGAAATTTAAAGCGCTGTTTTTCTTCTAAGCTATCTTTGCGGAAATACGGTTCGAGATGGTTCGGGAGATGGTTCGGAAATGGTCTTCGGCTTGGGCGGTTCGGGCGGCGAGATGGTGCGGCGGTCGGCGGTTGGGATCGGAAGGGAGCAATGGCCGGAATGTGAGCTCGGGATGTTGGGACGTGTTCGAATGGTCGTTTCCTGTGTATAAGGCGTCTGATTTTCGTCCCTCAACATCTCTTAATATACTCCTCCTTTTCTTCCTCTCCAAGGTAGGTTAAATTAGGATAAGGAAAAGATTTGGGTGGATAAGGAAACAAGATCTTTCCTTAACCACCAAAAGATATTTTCTTGATCTTTCCCTATCCTAATAACCGTGCCTTAATTCGCGACTTTCCGCGCCTTTTCTTCACCAAAACGCGCCAATTAATATCCTCTTCATCATGCCACGTCAGCACCGAAACCCTGCATAATACGCCACTGCAAGTGCACCGGTTGGCCAATTGACGCACTTTTCGGCCTGAAATCACTAAGTATGAAAACGACTTATCAAATATCCTTACACTTGATTTATGCTCGCCCACGAGTATAAGGAGAGAAAAAGATAAGTACTTAGTTATTTCGGCCAATCCCCAAGACTCAAAACAAAAATAAAAGACTCAAGGAAAACAAAGACACGGCATGACAAGGATAAAATGACACGAACAAAACAAAGACACCAAAGAAACACACAGACTCAAATAAAAATATGAAAAACAACGACGTGAAGCGGCACCAATTAATTCAAAATTCTCAACACCGATTAACTAGCCAAGCAAATCAAATCATGCAAATATGATCTCATCAAGCAAGTAGACGATGCAAATTTCGAAACTAAGCACACATATATCAACTTGGTCAAAATCTAAACAATGTGGATCTCCTCAAGTTTCGCTCATCACTCAACTAATCTAGGTCCGGTTCAAGCCACTCAAGAAAATAAATCCACGCAATCACGATAAGAGATCGTCACAATAGCAATATCAAGGAGGTCTTTCTCATTAGGTTGTAATGGGGCTTAGGACTTAGACAAATTGATGTTGGTAAGGGTCCTAGGGGTACTAAGCTTCATCAAAATTATATTTCAATGTTATGCATGTCAAACTCACTTAGTTGTGCAATTAATGTAACACTTCAAAACTTCCTACCACTTAGCAATTTCGAATACATGCTACAATCATTTTTATGTACCCATTTTTTTTTTTTTTTTTTCGCCACATCTCTCTTTTTTTTCTAAATATTTCATATATATATTTTTTTTCATGGCATATTTTTTTTCTTTTTCTGGGTACAGACTGTCTCAACTGGGCAATCAGGCCACTTACATTCTGCTTTTTCTTTCGCAGCTTATACATTCAAGTTTCGACCTATATACATCTTTTTACAGCACCTCTTAATTGGGTAGGTAGAGGACATATGTAACACTCCTCTAAACAACAATATCATGCACAAGAAAGTTTATAAGACATGCAATAACATGGGTCAAGAGAAAGTTTAAAAGGCCTTGGCTAATATTTTACTAACTCATATCAAAGAATCGGTCAAGGCTCAACTTGGCTCACTAGGGGATAATTTAGGGTCGAAAATATTTTGTCGCGGCCGTTTGGCTAAAAATCCCTAGTGCCTCCTATCATGTATCACAAATGACTCAAACTTATTGCAATTTTGCGGATAAACACTCTCAAAAGAAATAGTGGGAAGTGTCCTACTTTAGGCTCAAATCTAATTTAAGTGAGTGGTTTAATAAAATTCGATCCCACAAGGTTTATTTTTCGTCATCCCAAGTTACATACACATATATGCCTAGATCTAATTTTCACAAAGTCTACAAGCAAGAATATTGAACACAAAAGCACAAATAAGACATGCTTGAACATAGAAATCGGCGCTTCAAAAATCGAAAATTTTGGCATGCTTCGACACAAAATAAACCCCCCTCCTTACACTTAAAACTTGCTCGCCCTCGAGCAAGAAGAAAAGACAAAACAAAGAGAGAAGGCATGACAAAATAAAAACAAAAACACCCTCCTTACACTTGAACCCTTTCAAGTGTAAGAACATAAACACAAAACAAAAGAAAATAAACTACCCCTCCTTACACTTGAACCCTTTTAAGTGTAAGGACACAAAAACAACACATAAGACTCACAAACACGGACTCAAAACGAGAAACAAAGACAAACACAAAAATTGGGGAGAAAAGTTTACTTGGCGCCTCGCTTGGGCAAGCGAGGCGGTCGGCTCATCACGGCACGGGCGCAGGCGGTCAACACGGCTTCCCAAGGCATTTAGGTCGGTGCGCGCGCAGCTCCACGTAATCTCCACCTACACTCGAAGATGCACTCGAGACACGAGGTCCCGGTGGATAGAACCGAATGTCCCGGTTAGGCGGTTCATACACTAAGCGAGAATGTCTCAACAACGACATATCAAACAAAGTAGGAGGGGGCACGGGGCTTAAAAACCGAGCATCATAGATCACAAAGTTGCGTTCGGTGAACGTAGCAAGTAAGTGGCACAACGTGAGGTGTCGTGCGGTGTGACTAGCTATGACGAACATGTTTTTAGCTATCCAAAAGCTTAGGTTGACCGGTCGGTTGGCATGCATACACCACAAAAAATACAACTCATTTGCCGTTACCTTATCGAAAAGTCGTACTCTTACCCGTGAGGTTGTGGACTAAGTATTGATGACGAGGCGCAGCGCGGGATCCTCAATGTAGCACACGTACGAACCCGAGGATTGAAAATCCTCCGGATCGCTTCGGTGCTAGAAGCTTCCATGCACTAATCGGTCCTATGTATCGAGGATCCTTATTCGGCAAACAATGCGAACCCATCTCATACCTCAACTCAAGGAAATGATCAAAACTCGTAATGCCTAGACGTGCACTCCACTCGGCCAAAGAAAGATGATAATTATTCCCAAACAAACGAAAGGCAATACATGGCACATATAAGTCTTTATCATGCTCAAAGTGGAAGGTATTGAAAAACTCTCTTGCTAACTCCTTATAGCAATCATAATGATGAGACTCCAACAACCAAGACCAACCAATACGCTGAAAATACCGATAGAAAGGATGTATAATACCCGCACGACGAAGGAAATCTCGATCAATGAGGCGTCCACTCCGACACTCCTTTCCTTCGCGCTCCATGTTCCGGTCGTCCAAGTACTCTATCTCGAAGCGATAGAGGGCGGCGACGGCTTCGCGTGTGTCCAAGTGTATTATTGTTCGGTTACCATATTGGTTTTCTCGCGCAAGGGCGGACGTGGAGTCAGAATCGGCTAACGAGAGACCACTCAAGTTGAAATCTCCTTCGTAGTGTCCACCATACTCGTCGGACACGTAATCCGAGTCTTGCTCTTCTTCGCTAGGCAACTCCCCGTATATACTTTCCCTCCAATTTACACCTCCGTAATATTGCGGTTGCGGGGCCGGCTCACATACTCGGGCTTGGTCCACAAAGGGCAACCATGCGTACACTGTTTGGGGCGAACGAGGCGGTTGAGAGGATGAGGCTTCGCCGAAATGTCGGGCGGACGACCGACGTGCGCGAGAGTGGCGAGGCGGAGACGGTTGCGGTGTAGGCTCGGGAGACTTTTCGGGAGACTTCTCGGGAGACGCCTCCGGACTAGGTTCGGGAGTATCGTCGATAACAACCGTTCTCGGCGGTTGAGTCGGTTCTTGGACACGCACTCCCCTATTTCTTCGTAACCATCTCCTTGGCGGTTTTGGAGGGGAAGAAGACTCCGTATAGAAGGTGGAGTATGGGACTTGAACATTTTCTTCCGGGACGTGAACAGTTTCTTCCGGCTCGTACACAAACTCCGGCGGTGGTGGAACTTCTTCTTCAACATACGGCACAATGGCGAGAGCTTGAGCTCGAGCGGCGGCCGCAGCGGAGGCCTCAGCGGCGGCGCGGCGGCGCTGTATCTCCGGGTCGTCCTTGTAGGCGCTGAACCATTTAGCGGCGGCGCGGAGCCCTGATCGTTTCTTCGGCGGCATGATGGTTTGGTTGTGCAGTTGAGTTGGTTGTGGTGGTGGAGGTTGCAATACTTGAAAAATCTATAGAGAGAGGGAGAGGTGGGCGGCGGTTATTGAGGAAAGAAGTGGGAATAGTGGCAAGTGGGTAGGGTTGTTGTATTTATAGTAGATTAATATTTTCACTTTGACCCCTCCACTTGCACAATTAAGACAAGGGACCCCATCTTCATTCAATTGAGTCCATCAACTTTTGATAAGTGAATTTGGCCTCAATAAAACCTCCTTCATGCAATTGAGTTCTTGTAGAGTCTTAGAAACTTCAATTGGGTCCTTCCATCTCTCCAAAATTGCAATTTGGTCCTTCAAACTTTATCTCCTTACACTTAAACCTTTTCATCCTTAACCAAAAATCTGAAAAATAAGAAGAAAAACATCAAACATAAAATCGGCAAAAATAAATAAAAACACGAAAAATTAAAAATAACTAGCAAAACACGGGTTGCCTCCCGGTAGCGCCTCTCTTTAGAGTCTTTGGCTAGACCTCCTCTTCAAAGAGTCAAACGTAAGAGGGAATGGACAAGCTTTGCTCGTCCACATCTTTCATCATTGCGGCTGCATGGTAGATTTTAAGGCGATGGCCATTCGCGCAAAAAGCGTCGTCCGAGTCCAATTTCTGTATGATCACTGCTCCGCTTGGCCAAGCGGAGCGCACTCGGAATGGACCAATCCATCTGGACCTAAGCTTTCCCGGCATGAGCCGTAGGCGTGATTGATACAAAGCAAGACAAGTTGCCCCGGCTCAAATTTCTTCAAACGAATAGCACTTATCATGCCGTACGCCTTAGTACGATCTTTGTATTGCATGGCCGCATCATAGGACTCCATCCGAATCTCTTCCAACTCTTGCGGCCTGATATTTTCTTTCCTTGGCACATTCGGTTGGGTCCATGTTGATTTTCTTGACAGCCCACCAAGCTTTGTGCTCCAGTTGCACGAGCGAGATGACATTGCTTACCAAAAATCAATCGGTACGGAGACATTCCGAGAGGAGTTTTATAGTACGTCTCGATAAGCCCATAAGGCGTCATCCGACCTTGTACTCTAATCCTTCCTTGACGGATTGACAGTCTTCTCCAATATAGACTTGATTTCTCGATTAGACACTTCGACTTGTCCATTCGATTGAGGATGGTAAGCGGTAGAGACTCGGTGAGTTACTCCATACTTCTTCATTAATGATTCTATGGTGCGGTTGCAAAAGTGTGTGCCTTGATCACTTATTATAGCTTTAGGCACTCCAAATCTCGCAAAAAATGTTAGTACGGAGAAATCCCGCAACAACTTTAGAATCATTAGTTTTGGTGGCTTTCGCCTCGACCCACTTAGAAACATAATCGACAAGCAAGTAAAATATACACATTCCCATATGAGTGTGGAAACGGACCCATGAAATCCATTCCCCATACATCAAAAATTTCACAAAATCTTAAAGGCTTTTGGGGCATTTCATCTCTCATGAATATATTTCCGGTCATTTGACAACGTGTACAAGACTTACAAGTACTTATAAGCATCGAGGTGTAGGCGTGGCCAAAAGAATCCCGCATCCAACACCTTCCGTGCGGTTCTTCTTGGACCAAAATGTCCACCATAAGCGTAAGAGTGGCAATGGAATAAGACATCTTCTTGCTCTTCTTCGGGTATGCATCTTCGAATCACTTGATCGATTCCCATTTTCCAAAGAATTGGGGAGTCCCAATAGTATCGCTTGCACTCGCTTTTCAACTTAGCTTTTTGAGCGTGAGTAAACTCGGGTGGAAGCTGCTTAGATGTCAAATAATTCACAATATTAGCAAACCAAGGTAAATTAGAAGTCTTACCCACCGTCTGCAACTGTTCTGACTTGATGGTGTCTCGGTTGGCCAACTGAGACACTTTTCGAACTTTGCATAGCAAAACACTTGTTCCGGTAGCTGGTGGGCAAGGTGGAAACAGTTTCTGGAACAGCATATAAGTGTTCTTCTGGAAAGGTCTCGTTGATTGGCTCTCCATCATCTTCTTGATTTAATCGGCTTAAGTGATCCGCCACATGATTTTCAGCTCCTTTCTTGTCCTTCACCTCCCAATCGAATTCTTGAAGCAAAAGAATCCATCGGATAAGCCTTGGCTTTGATTCCTTCTTTGCAAGGAGATGTCTGACGGCAGCGTGATCGGTATAGACGATTATCTTCGAGCCAAGTAAATAAGAACGGAATTTATCAAAGGCAAACACAATTGCCAATAGCTCATTCTCTGTGGTGGAATAGTTACATTGAGCCGAATTTAATGACTTTGATGCATAGTAAATCACATGGCTCTCCTTGTCGGATTTCTGTCCCAGTACTGCTCCGATTGCCCAATCAGAGGCATCGCACATTATTTCGAAGGGCTTATTCCAATCCGGCGGCTGCATCACCGGAGCTGTTGTAAGTTTGTCTTTTAGGAGGGCAAAGGCCTCCTTACACTTGTCATCGAAATCGAAGTTGATTTCTTTTTATAGTAGCCTTGTCAATGGTTGAGCTATTTTCGCGAAATCTTTAATAAAGCGCCGATAAAAACCGGCGTGCCCTAGAAATCCGCGAACCTCCTTTGGTGTAGTCGGGTACGACAACTTGGCTATGGACTCAACTTTGGCTTTATCAACTTCGATTCCTCTTTTTGAAACGATGTGACTGAGCACGATCCCCTCGGTCACCATGAAATGGCATTTCTCATAGTTCAACACCAAATTCTTTTCTACGCACCGGGCTAGGACCTTGTCTAGATTCTTCAAGCACGCAACAGTGAAGTCGTCCATGAAGACTTCTATGCAATTCTCGATAAGGTCCGAGAATATACTCATCATGCACCTCTGAAAGGTACCCGGTGCGTTACACAACCCAAACGGCATTCGGCGGTAGGCAAACGTTCCATATGGACATGTAAACGTTGTCTTGTCTTGATCTTCATCTCGAACATGGATTTGGAAATAGCCGCTATATCCGTCTAGAAAACTGAAATAGACTTGCCCCGCAAGTCTCTCAAGCATTTGATCTATGAACGGAAGTGGGAAATGATCTTTGCGCGTAGCCGAATTCAACTTTTGGTAATCAATGCACATGCGCCATCCCGTGACTAAGCGTCACGGAACCAATTCGTTCTTTTCGTTTTCCACCACTTGGAATCCGGACTTCTTCGGCACAACATGCACGGGGCTCACCCACTTGCTATCTGATATGGGATAAATTATACCCATTGACAACAACTTTAAAACTTCCTTTAGTACGACCTCCCGCATATTCGGATTGAGCTTCCTTTGTTGATCGCGGAAGGGCTTGCTGTCAGGTTCCATCAAGATTGAATGCTCGCATACATCGGAACTTATACCGGTAATGTCGGCTAAAGTCCAGCCTATAGCCTTCTTATGCTTCTTCAAAACTTCAAGCAATGCCGTTTCTTGATTGTCATCAAGCTCCTTGTTGATGATGACGGGCAGCGTCTCATTCTCTCCCAGATATGCATACTTTAGATGTGTAGGGAGCTGTTTAAGTTCCAGCTTTGGAGCTTTGACGATCGATGGCAACGAGTTTCTCGAAGTGTCTCGGTTGGGCAACGAGACACATTGCTTGGCCGTTTCCGGCTTTGGGGCTGCATACGAGCTAAGATGCTCTCTCTCGATCTCCTCGTCTTGCATATCTTGGACATACGCCCGGTCGGCCCTTGAGTCAAGGTAACTTCCATTTTATCCTGCACCACATACGGCTCAAGATATTCTTGGACAATAGCATCAGTGGAGTCGTAGAAAAAGCATTCTCATTCTCATGATCATATGGTTTCTTTAGTGCTTCAGTTATCTTATGAACATAAGTTTCATTATGATATGCCACACTAATTGAACCCTCATCCACATTAATTATGGCTTTTACTGTCTTTAAAAATGGTCTACCTAATAACACTCCCGCAGTTCCTTCAACTTGCCTATCATTCGTATCAATTACATAAAAATCAGCAGGATAGACAAAGTTATTGATTCTGACTAAGATGTTCTCAAGTAAACCAATCGGAGCAATGCATGACCTATTTGCTAATTGGATAATTACTTTAGTGGGTATTAACTCAGCTCCTACCAATTGATTATACACAGATAAGGTATAACATTTATAGACGCTCCTAGATCACACATAGCTTGTTTAATCATGACATCACCCATCAAACATGGAAGTGTAAACATACCTGGGTCGGCACATTTGGCAGGAAGCATCTTACGTATAATTGCCGACACTTGTGTGATCGAACAAGGACTTTCCGGACTTGGGAACTTTTCCGGCTATGAAATCCTTTACAAATTTCCCAAACTTGGGAATCTTTACAGCTTCAAGGAAAGGGATATTGATCTCTAATTTTTCAAACAACTTCATGTAATCCATGCTTTCCTTGTTCGGCGTTCTTTTTCTTTCCAAAGCTTAGAAAATGGTGGAGGGAGTATGCGCTCGAGACTCCGATTGCCCAATCGGGACGGTTTCCTCTTCTCGTTACGGTTCAAGCATCTTCAACATGCGGCTCTTACGAACAGTAGGGTTGTGCGAGGCCGTTCTGCGGCCTTCTTCTTTTCGCCGCTTTTACGGGTGTCTCGCTTGCACTGGCCTGGGCCGAGCAGTTCTTTTCCTCCACGCAGTGTAATTTGGTTCTGATTATGGGCATTTGGATTTTTTTTGTGGTTGAGTGGAAGTCGTCCTTGAGAATTCTTTATCTCCTACATAGTAGAATTCAACTTACTCATTTGCTTGGCCAACCGATCCATTGTAGCTTGTTGGTCCTTCTTTGTCCCGATTGATCTCCCGCTGCATTTCTTTGTTGGAATGCAGTAGTATCCTTCGCGAAGAAACCATTTCGGCCAAAAGCTTTTCTAATGGATTACGGTGCTCCGGTTGGGCAACCGGAGCACTTTGCTGCTTGGAACCGCCTTTGATGTGGAGGCCTATACGCCGCTTGGTAGCCATTCGATTAGGGGCCTGGTAAGGTTCTGCTGAAAATTTTGTTGATGCCTGATATTCTTCGTCGAAATTGTTGTTGAGGCGGATTCCTTGGTTGAAATTGTTCCTCCGGTTGCCTCCATCGAAGGTTCGGATGAACCCTTGCTTTGTCCGCTCCAATTTCCAGCTGCGTTTACTTCTTCTCCTGGACATTGTAGTGAGGTATGTCCTTTTTCTCCACACGCTCCGCATGCGTGATCGGCATTTGATCGGTTTGAAGCGGGAGCGTTCTGCTTGAGTATCAAGTCGAGCTTGTCTTGTAATAGGCTGAATTTTGCCTCCACTTTATTATCGATCTCATCCAAGTAGTCAGAATGAGACCAATTTACAGCTCTCCTTGTTGGTCTCGGCCCCTTGTATTGTGAGGTGGATTCCGCAAGTCCTTCGATTATATTCCTTGCATCTTCGTAGAGGCTTGTATGGAAATTCCCCCTTAGACCGATATCAACCATGGCTTTGGCTTCGTCTGTCATTCCTTGATAAAAAATCTGTAGAAGCTCCACATCCGAGTAGCCATGGTTCGGACAACTATCGACGAGTCGTCCAAATCTCTCCCAGTATGCGCCAAAGGTCTCATCGAGTTCTTGAGCAATCCTGGAAATCTGCTTCTTTAATGCATTTGTCTTTGATTGCGGGAAATACTTCTTTAGGAAGACCGTACGCATCTGGGCCCACGTCGTGATCGTGTTCGGCTTTAGACTAGAGAACCACGCTTGTGCTCCGTCTTGAAGAGTGAATGGAAAGGCCTTGAGCTTGAAAGCGTCCAGGTTGCCCTGCCGGTGCAGATTACACACTTGGTTGAACGACGCCAAAAAGGAATTTGGATTCTCGTTCGTCCTTCCATAAAACTTCGGCATGGCAACGACCATGTTCGGCTTGACATCTATTTGTTACGTAGTAGTGATTTGGATTGGTCCCGGTAGGTCCGCTCCCATGTCAAGCGATCCGGTATTCATCCTCAAGGGTGGTGGATCATGCACTTCGTCCTCCATCTCTTCCTCCTCTGATTCTGAGCTTGTTACTGGAGTGTTGTGGAGTGTTTTGTCGAATAAAACGGTCTCTGGTTCTGAGTCGCTGATCGGATCAACGGCGGATGTTTTGTCTCCTGGTTGGGCAGTTAAGACGTCTGCTGCCCTGAACAGAATTTGTTGCTTTTGCAGCTTTGTCTCCTTCCTATTTCTTTTAGCTGCTTTCTCGATCTCAGGATCGAATATCAGATTAGGCTTGGAAGACCTGCTCATGCAACATTAAAAAGCATGAAAGATTAGTAGAAAAATCAAAGAAACTAGTTAACACCGTTCCCCGGCAACGGCGCCAATTTGGTGATCGCTGTATTGCACCAAATAATCCTGCAAAATTCAGAGAATTACTTCAGTATAGTTCACAGGTATCGAACACAGGGAACGGACGACTAGACACTTTATTTTTCCTACTTATCTGGGGTTTTGGTTAGCGACCACGCAAGATTTGAGATTCCTATTAAACTAAGAACTTGTAAAATTAAAATCAAGAATAAAAACAGAAAACGAGAAATAAACTGTATTAACTGGGCAACTGAAAGGCAGGTCCAGCAGAATATTCATGCACTCGTTTATTCCAATCCTCGGCACTAAATATGAATTAATCTCAAGAATCTACTAGTTATAGACCACCGTAACTTAAACTGCGTGATCCTCACTCCCACTTACTTATTCGGTAACCGCCATGTTGGGCATAGAAACGACTACTTCTCTAACCTAACTACAACCTACGTTGTTGGGCAATCAATAGATTTAATAGCTAGACAGCTTTATCGAACTAAGGGAGCCTAGTATAGGAGCCTACTCGTATGTTGGACATCTCATAGTCTCCTATCGGTTTAATCCAATTACTCTTACGAATAATTTCGCTACTCACCTAGCCTTGTTCCACGAGAAACGATGGAAGTACTAAGTTAGCTACAGACTGCGCAACCTAGGGTGATCAAGCCTAAATTACTAGCCAGATTAATTAATTCAGAATTATCCCGAAACCCTTTTGATTAATTATGAGCACCTAAGCCTCATGTATCGTTCACGTGTGCATTCACATTCGCCGGACCCTAAAAAGTTTAGCTACTCATGCTGATGATTCGGTTGTACAACTGGGACAGTTTCCAGAACAGAAACATAAAAACGAGTAACCCTAAATCTAGCATGCACGAATTCTAAATTTAAACTTATTAAGATGCGAAATAGCAGAAAATAACAACTTGCGAAATTTAACTAAAATCTTAAATTGAAATAACAAGAGGTTCGAATTTGAAATTACTAAGTTCCTAGAAAAAACGATTAAATGCAAAATGAAATAAAACTAGAATTTAAGCTACGGAGTTTAAAGAACATGAAAGACGGAAATTTAAAGCGCTGTTTTTCTTCTAAGCTATCTTTGCGGAAATACGGTTCGAGATGGTTCAGAGATGGTTCGGAAATGGTCTTCGGCTTGGGCAGTTCGGCGGCGAGATGGTGTGGCGGCGGTCGGCGGTTGGGATCGGAAGGGAGCAATGGCCGGAATGTGAGCTCGGGATGTTGGGACGTGTTCGAATGGCTGTTTCCTGTGTATAAGGCGTCTGATTTTCGTCCCTCAACATCTCTTAATATACTCCTCCTTTTCTTCCTCTCCAAGGTAGGTTAAATTAGGATAAGGAAAAGATTTGGGTGGATAAGGAAACAAGATCTTTCCTTAACCACCAAAAGATATTTTCTTGATCTTTCCCTATCCTAATAACCGTGCCTTAATTCGCGACTTTCCGCGCCTTTTCTTCACCAAAACGCGCCAATTAATATCCTCTTCATCATGCCACGTCAGCACCGAAACCCTGCATAATACGCCACTGCAAGTGCACCGGTTGGCCAATTGACGCACTTTTCGGCCTGAAATCACTAAGTACGAAAACGACTCATCACCCTCCTTTCTACATTGATCTCATTTACTTTTATGGTTATTCCACTTAATTAGTTTCATTTTCTTATTTAATTAAAATACTCTTTTAACATGTCTACTGAACTCCACAACTTTATCTTACTTCACACATAGAAAAGAAAATGAGACCAATAGAATAAGATGAAGGGAGTATAAATTAACTAGATGAAGCACAAAAATATAAAATAGACACAAAAATGTCTGTAACATAATACTCCCTCCGTCCAATAAATAATGTCGTTATTTCCTTTTCAGGACGTCCCACACATAATATTTCATTTCTAAAAATAAAAAATTATTACACACAACCAATAACTTTTTTTAAGGATCACACTACCTTTACTCACAATCAACTACTCTCCTTAAATTCCGCATTTGAAAAATAAGAATTTTTTTGTGGGAGGGAAGGAGTATAATATAATATTTTGTTGTGTTTTATTTTTTTTTTTTTTTTTTAACAAGTGGTCGCTATTAAACATACTAATGAATACTAAAGATTTTAATTTTTGGGTGTTCTTATTATTCACATTGGATGTATTGTAATTGGTAATGCCATGGGTCTCATGAAGCATTGTAGGTTTCCCATTATTTCATTATAAACTTATCTCTCTATGTGCAGGGTGTGATGCAAATTTAAAATTCAATAGAAATAAAATAATAAAATTTATGTAAAAATTAAGATTTCGCACTACGCATCTCTTATATCCGTCACTGGCTATGTGGGGCTTCACTATAGGGAAGAATGAGAGTAGTAATAATTGTAGAGAATGCAGGCTGCGGAGAGTGAGGGTGAAACATTATATCACTCACATGATCAGTTTTTGAGGCTGTAATTCAATGATGTTAACTTCCTCACACCACTAATATTAATTTTATATTTATCATTTTAGTAACCTTTAATTATA
Source organism: Lavandula angustifolia (assembly GCA_028984105.1). NCBI lineage: Eukaryota > Viridiplantae > Streptophyta > Magnoliopsida > Lamiales > Lamiaceae > Lavandula > Lavandula angustifolia. Next base: position 5,307,373 of record CM054811.1, read on the forward strand.
TGATCAAGCTGTCGCCGCGCATGGCTACACACAAATCCCTCTCTCTCTCATCAATACATCTTGTATGTATGTGTATATATTTACTTCTTTGACCACCAATGCCCACTAGAAAAGCATGCATTAACTCAAACAAATTAATACTTGGTTGGCCTTTTCCATAGATTGAGGTCAAACGAGTATAGCTAGACTTCACACTATCTTCCCAAATTCAATTTACAACTAAATCAGTTCTTGGTTCTGCCGCAAAGTCTTATCTAGGAGATTTCCCGCTTCACAATGACGACTCATTATGTTGGTATCTCTCTCTCTCTCTCATGTTCTTCATGAATATATTTTTGGCTTCTTAGAAGACGCGTTTAAGCCTACGTTTATAATGAATAAATGGACTTTTCTAGTTAATTCCTACGCAGGGAAATTATTACTTAATAGTTTATTCTCCCCTTTATAACCTTCAAACGTCTGAAAGAAGCTGCTAGAAGTAATTTCGTGTTTCTTCAAATTCCTTGTGAAATATCCAGAAGGTGAAAACAATCAAACGGCTGTAATTAAATTTTTTTGTGCACGTTATTATGTTAAAACGTGAAATGAAAAATGTTTGTAATATCTAGGCAGGCATTGGTGCATTGGACCATTTGTATCGTGATCATAGATCGATGAATCAACTACTAGGTAGTTGTAGTTACTTTTGTGTAAAGATAAGAAAACCTTTTTGTACCATTCTACACCAACTGTCTGTCTGCCCTTCTACGTGACGTTGTTTTGGTACGCAATACTCAAAGCAAAGAAAAGGGGATTTCTTCGGTTTAGATCACTCGCATAGATTTGCGTGCATTCTACGATTACAAGTTGCCCATTAAAACTAATGCGTTTTTAGTTATGCATCAAAATTTCATTATGTTGGGAAAATATCTAATGTATTCTTTTTTTTTTTTTTGCAAAAAATACTTTGTGCTCTTATAAAAAGTTATACAAAAACTCATCGTGCGTCCATGTCAAATGCTCTCAAGTCTTACACTCTATTAATTTTTCATTAAAATTACGCTTTTACCCTTTATTTACGTAACTACATTCCAACAAAAAAACATTTATAAAATACCATTTGTTCAAGTGAAAATGGATAAACTACCACGTATTCTATTTTTCTCCTATAAAAATACCAAATGTTCTTAAATGATTTTGGACGAACCCCTAGCTCAGTTAAATTTGACGGTAGGTCTTTTCGTGACCTTTTTCAAGAACACATGATACGTTTTGTCATTTTCCCAAGTCATGCATAGTTTTTCCGAATCGGATTGTTACAGAAAAGCGAGACATTTTTACAATACAAAAGGGGAACAAATACTTTTAGTGATGAATATAATACAGATGCATTGCGCAAATCTGCTGTAATAACAACAGATTGGCAAAGTATGCAACCCATGCAGCTAAGGCCATCCTCCTCGGACCACTTCAATTATCTTACAAGAATATATTATGTACTATCTTCTTGGCCTCTTTAATTTAGTCTCTATATCGGGCCCTGCAACATCAATAGCTAGGTTAATTATATTATCAGTTTTATTATTTACAAAACAAATTTTATAATGCATGCCACACTCCAACCCCAAACATAGTCTTCTTCCACTCACTTCCACAGATCAATCTGACAACTCGAAGACGACGTCGCCGCATCCTCCGCCGTCATTTCCTGCTTGCTCAAATCTCCGCCCATCAAGTTCGAGTCCTCACTCGCCGGAAAAATCTCATTTTCCTTAGAAATCTCGTCCTGACTCAGCTGCGACGCTACGAATTTATCCAGAACCCTCCAATCCGTCACGTGCTCGCCGCCCACCGAGTTGAAATTCCGGTCTAGTGTTTGCTTAGCCGGCTCTTGATTGAACACCGGAGACTGCAGATTGCTGACGTGGCCCATGTTGAGACCGGGCGCTGGGCGGCAGCTCATGTTGGGCATTTTGGGGCTTTCTAGAAGGGGAAGCTGAAGGAAGTGGTCGGGTGGGACCCCGTAGTGCAGAGGAATCTCCTTCTTGCATGAGTTTGTGTAATTAGGGTAGTTGTTGTAGGAGAGGTTGGGGTTGTAAGAATGTTGCTTCGGAGATTCCATCTCCGGCATGAAGGAGACGTGATCATCGTACCAGACCGGCGAGCCGTGCTCGCTGTGTCTCTGCGTTGTGGCTATTCTCTTCTTGAAAACCCTACAAACTACCCATCCTTCCTCCTGCATCTGTACATGCATTATTACACAAGAGATAATATAATCTCACTACATTATGAAATGTTGTAATTAGAGTTATCTACTTACTAAATTGACGATTTTTTGAATTAAGAGTTTTTTATTTTTAGTATTCAAGTAAAATTAAAAAAAAATTAAGTTGATTATACATATCCTACAATTAAGGAAAAGGATATATAAACGCCCTCTCTAATAATTATAAGGTATTCGGGTACCTGAGTTTTCCGATATACATCTTGGATACGGAGCATGTTCTTAATTTACAAACTATAAGCAACAATTTCGATTATATTTTATATGGAGTAAGATTTATGTGTTCAAATAGTTTAAGTAGTTAAGATTTTTTAGATGTAATTAGGTGTACAAAATCTCGAAATGTTACCTGAGGGGTTCCGTTTTCGTCTGCCTCAAGGCGATATTCGTGCATAATCCAGTCCGATTTCTGGCCGTTTGGAGCTCGGCCTTTGTAGAACACTAAGGTTTTTCTCATTCCAACCAAGTCATGCTTGGAATATATGGCCTTATCGCGTCCGGTTGCTTTCCAAAACCCTGCAGCTGTGGCTCTGTTGGTTCGAGTTCCAGTTGGATACTTCTTGTCTTTGTGGCTAAAGAAGTACCATTCGTTTAGATCTTCTGTTCCTATTCTGCATAGCTCTATAAGAATCAAGAAAACACTAATGTTAGATTTAATTTCATGATTAATTCATTTTCTGTTTGAATGTGGATGAATTATGAGCTTAATGTACCTTGAAGATCCCAAGGCTCAATTTTGTAAAGATCGACATCTTTGATCACGTCCAAGTCGATACTCCGGGAAGTAATCTTCCTCCGGAGATAATAATCGACTAGTTCTTCATCCGTCGGATGGAAACGGAAGCCGGGAGGAACATGTGTGAATGCATTCATGATAATCCTTGATTGAATTGCAGAGAGACCTGAGGTTTCATCATTTCATGATCAAGCTTTAACATGAAAAGTTTTCTATATTTTTTTATTGCTGATTATTATATATCGTTTGAGTTTAGACTTAGCGCATACATAAATAGTGTATGTCTAATTATTTTTGAATTCTTTGAGAATTAGGGTGATTGGTGAATAGAATGTGCTGCATGGTCCTTTAAGTTCTATAGTTGTTTTTGGTAATTTTTGCCATATAATTAGATTTAAAGCAGCTATAAGTACATAAATATATCTAAATATGTATGTATGCATTTCCAAATGAAGACTTACCTTTTGAAGTCTTTAGGGTTGATTATGTGTATGTACTGAACTGACCTAACAAAATACTACAGATCTCGTGGCGAACATCTAATTTTAATACCATGATTAATATTAAAGAAAAAATAATGAGATAATCACAATGACATGAAAAATCATAATGAATTATTCTAGAAACATAGGAGTACAATTTAAAGAATAAGAATTGGCCTATAATAAGTCTTAATGGAAAAAAAAACTCTAGAATGTTAATAAAACTAACTGCATCTGCATTTGGACCAACACAAGAATTTTGAGCATCTAATTATAACACTATTTGACATGAACTATTTGTGGATAGTCCTAATTTGAAACTCATTTAAATGTAAAACCGATCGCGAATATCTTGAATTTCAAAAATCATCTTGAGACACTTATATGATTAATTAAGACTGATTATTTAAAAACATAAGATAATGAAGCGTGTAGTCAATCATAAAGGAACTAAATTGTAATGCTATAATCATCCCATCTTTCATTTCCCACAAGACTAACTCAATTCAAGACGGAAGGGTGTGGATGCCAAAAATCAAGATTGAATTATAGTGGTTGGATCATCATGAGGAAAAAAAAAGGCATGTGAGATGCATGCAAACTTCTCATCACTTCCGTTATAATTATGTGTTTTTAAAAGAGAGAGTGCAAAATCAATACAAAATATTACAATATTTCAATCATACACTCATATTCTTAGTAGGAAAAATACCATCTACAAAAAGTGACATCAAACTATGTGAAAAATAAGAAGTATAACGTGAAAAATGATTTTTGATCAACTTTCAAAGATCCCTTTTTCAAAATTTAAAGAAAAACATTTAAATTCTTATATGAAATATTCCATAAATTAAAGAGCTTTTTCCTTAATAAGAACATATAATAATGATCAGCTAAAGAACACCAAGCTTAGTAACGCAATCGCAATCCTAGAGCAGATTGCTGATCGCATACAAATCTCTCTTAACACACACGAGAGAGAGAGAGAGAGGAACACAAGAAATCGAAGAAAATCGAACCTTGAGAACTTTGAAAATCCAATTGTGATATGGTGTTCAATACTTGAATCGGGCCCTCAGAAGGTGGGAATCTTCTTCTCGGGTGAATTTGAGGAAGAAATTAAAAGCGGCTGGAATCCAAAGATTTGATCCAAACTCAGAGGAGAAAAGTTAGAAGAGTGCAGCAGACAAGAAGTAGACAACAAAAGACAGGCAGATGAATGTCGGAAGAGGAACAGCTTCTCCTCGGGACTAAAAACCCTTAACAGTCTTAACCGCACGCAGTGTCTCGTAGGTGTCGGGGCCGGGCCTAATCCCCAGAAAAAAAGAGCTCGTTCCTGAAAGAGAAAAAGGAGTACAAACCCTATCGGCTGCGCAAGAGGAAAATGGGAAAAACAAATGGGAGTTATATGTGGAGAAAATATAAACAAGCAATTTGTAGAGAGAGAGAGAGTGGAGCCCTAATGATGAAAGGTTTTGTAGCTAACATTAATCTTGATTGTGTCTCGCTGTCAAGAGTCAGCTGAATTGTTGGGAAAGTTTTTATTGGGGCGCGATAAAAGGTGGCGCGGAATTGGCCACCCGCAACTGATAAAGACCTCCCCTGTTCTTCTTCTTCTACTAAACTTGTACACTACAAAATAATTACTACTTTTTTACCCATGTAAACTTTCCATCCGTCTAAGATCAAAAAAACTTTGGTAAATCACTTGTCCGTAATGTGTTACTGATGAATTTGTGTTCAGTCCCTATTTCCGTTACATAGTAATTACTTCAGCATGAACGATCGGTTGATGGTGACTACTGGTGGTCGGCGGCAGCCCGTGTGTACTCGTGGAATGAATAAACAAGATCAGTAGATTAACTGAATACATACAGTTGAGAGATCAAATACTCCTTAAAGTAGCTAGGAAATAAGAACTTATCTAGACGTCATCCCATCCTATAAGATCTATGGTTGTCATTAATACACATGAATGTATTACATTAAAAAGTCTGAGATATACAACAAACATCATTCATTGCATTACATATATATTATAATGCATTCACCCCACGTAAAAATACATTAGTGAAATCCGACTGTCCATTTTATTAAATCAATGACTCATATTTGTTCTTATTTCTTACTATAAGAATTGTTTTTACATGAACCTAATCATGTATGTATATATGTGTATATGTGTATATCTATGTGTAAAGAAATGGGTTTTAGAAAGTCAATATGGAATAACATATATTGTGAAGATTTTGTGGCTAAAGCTTTTTCGGTAATTTTGAAAAATATATAAATTTGTTGGTATCCATCCTTAATTTTACGAATATTAGTTCAACGTAATTAAATTCATCAATTCTATTTCTAAAAAGTGGTGTAGTTTATTTTTATCGCTAAATTCATTCTAATTACTACAAACTATTTTACTATATCGTGTTATTTGCAAACTATTACACATTAGGTAACTTTTCTTTCCAGACATACCAATAATTAGTTAAGCCGCGTTCTTTGAATGTTAGTTGGTCAAGAACTCCGTTTGTAAGAGCAAGGGACCAACAACAAAAAGGAAAGAAAAATATAAACCCACCAACGAATAAGAAACAATAATCTATTACAAGACTTCATTAAGACACCAAAAAGGGATAATAAACTATTACTCGGGCCCTTTTAATTTTAATTTTCTATTAATTAGGGCGATGACTGAAAAACTCTTACAAAACCCCATGTGTCGAAATGGGGAAAAATGGACCCCATCAACCCTACCTATGTATGTCACAATTGTCCCAACCAAAGTCTTGTCCACCACTAATTAGCCAGCCACATGGGCCCCAAATGCGCACGGTGCATCCTCCATTTGTTTGGGATATTTCATTTTTAATAATTATACCCGAGAAATTAATACTTTTGTATGGTGACAAATAACTTTGGTTCACCATTTGTTATGTAAATCATTGTAACTAATTCTTGTACCATCTCTCATGGTTGTTAGCTTGTTAACTTTCTCAATTATTACCGCCATCATTAATAGATTTGTCCCCTCCCATTTTCTCCCTAAGGTTAATTTTATCTTTCTAAACTTACGATTTCTTACACAAATTCAATGAAATAAAGATATGATCTAAGAGAGACTTCTATATAGATGCCAAATATTGTGAAATACAAAGTGATTTAACATTGACAAGATTAAAGTTGAGCCACACTCCATTTAAAAGATTTGGTAAAAAGAGGGAATATATACCTAAGATTATGTCTAGCAACGGAATTGGCATCAGACCGATGTGGGACAATCAAATTAGATTCAATATGCCCTCTCATATGTAGGTCATTATAGCCATCGAAAAACTACCCATGGACTAAATAATAGGCCGACATGACCATCGTCCATACACAAAGACCATACACACCATCATCGACTTGGACCAAACAATACCATGATAAATTTCATCATACTTATTGTAAGAGGACGGAATATCCTAGTCTACATTGAGTTAACAGGATGAATACCAAGTCTATGTGGAACAACAATGTGGGCTTTAACATAATTTGTGTATAACTTGTCCTATCAACAAAGAAAAAGAAAAACAAACAAAAGTCCAAATAAAAAAAACAAAAATCAATAAATTTGATAGGGAAATTTCAGTCACTCTATCTTTCATCATAATATCAAATATTTGCAAGACATCATTGGAGTTACCAGCTCCTTCTTGCTCGTGAAATATACGCCTCCCGCTCCACCACCGACTGTCATCATTCTACCCCGTTATGTGTTTCTATATATTTAAAAATATATATTTGCATCATCATCAAGTACTTTTCATCAGTATATTATTAAATAAGTATCATTGTTTAATTAAGCTGACCAGAACGGGGCTTCAGCCTGTTTAAACGACCCTGGTTTCCCGTTTTATTATGCATCAATTACGTCATATACACTTTCTTTTTTATGTATACCATATATACATGACAGATTACCTATTCAATTTATGCTCACCACTCTTTAATAAAAATACATTATAGTATGAACTTAATTACTTTAGGTAATATTTAAAAAAAAACATGTGTCGCCGTTCAATTAATGAACACAAATTGAATACGAAAAAAATGGTCAGGAGATATTATTCCCATATACATATACTAGAGACATATCTTCAGTTATAACGTTTTGTTTTAGAAAATCTGGAAAAGATCCCTCCGTTCCAATTTTTAATTATCTTGTCCATTTAGATTGTGCGCGATTTTTCATAAAAGTTGTTATTTGTGTGTCGTGTAACATTGTGGGTCCCACAAAAAAATTAAGTGTAATAATTTTTAAAAAAAGAAAATTAGATAATATATTTGGGACGACCCAAAATGAAATACTGGACAATATAATTGGAATGGAAGAAGCATTAACTTTTTAAATTTTTTAGTGGATAAATGTGAAGCAAGTTGTACGTTTACTAATAGTTTTCCAAACTTAGAACAATAAAATCTATTTTTCTCAAAATCACAAGCCATGTAATTACATTCCTTTGAAATTTTACGTTCTTACTTACATCATTTTTTTGAACCATATTCTACAAAATCACATTTCTTAATTTCGAGCCAATGAAACAAGCTCGTAGTGAAAAAGATCTTTAATAATCAAACAAGATTGAATCTGCTAAATTTATGTTTTATATCCTTCACATTTCTATTTAAATTAATATCTACAAGATCAATTTACATTTTCAAGGTGGTTTGCAGGTTATTGTACACTGAGGTGCTCCCTCTTGATTCCGGCTGGGGATTTCCATAAAAAAACCCTACAACAATAATAGGCAAAATACAATTTGAAGCCACAAATAGGATTAAGACAACTGGAGAGTTAAGCTTCCCAATCCCAAATTATGAAGCCGGCTTAGAAAAGGTAGCGTAGCCGAGCCGTGTGGTGGAATGGAAGAGGGCCCAATTAATGAAATGTTGTTCAGTAATAATCAGTAATACTACTAATTCAGTGGTCCGGCGTGATAATTTTTTAGCGTCTTCGGATTCAATTAAGTGGCGATGTCGATTAAATACTCCGATTGCTGCAATTAAAAATCCTATCCAGACAACCCCCTCCCTCATGCTTATGGTGGAGACCAAATTCAACTTTACAAATTTAAATCTATATATTATCATACATCAATATACTAATTCATGCCTTTCCCGTTTACTATATATTCTTTATTTAACACACTGCGCTATTACGCTGTTACCTAATTATTATATACATAACATGGCTATCTAAAACCAATTATGATTTGGATAACATAAAATATTAGATAAAAATTAAATAAATCAATGTGCAATTGATCGAAGTACAAAACTAGAAATTCAGAATGTTTTGTGGGTATTTCAGATTGAAAACTGGAAATTCCTGTCTAAATTTAACGTGTGAAACATGCACCGATGGTTGGAATCACTTTCTCGAAAGATTTCTAAATCGTGTTTTAAACCGTGCAGAATCCCACATTTTATATATCTTTTAAAAAAAATATAATTAATATTCCATTTCTGAAATTAAATATTTTATCTTCCTAATTCTTTATTCTTGATGGGCTCCTAGAGTACTAGGATTGAAATCTAACCAGTAACAAACTAACCACTTGGATATTGTTTAATTTTTTTTTGTTTAGCACTTGATATAATAAATTATGATTATTTTGAACACATAATATTTATTTGTAAAATAAGTGTCAAAGGAAAAATAATAACAGAATGAAACAAATAACGAAAATTAAAGAAAAAGTTGGAATCTTTTCCATCCAAAACGAGGGTAAGAAAGACCCAGAAAAAGCATCTTTCATTATGGGATGCATTAGACATGATATTATGACCCCCATCCTGACGGATTAGATGCACCGAGGAACGCCGTTAAGCAATGAGGTGACGTCTGGTTGGATGGATTTTACGTCAACCAATAGGATTGCGGGATCCGTACTATCTTGACGGGTCCCGCCAATCTCGTACTCTGACGGTGTACCTACTCCAGCCCAACTTCTCCTACATATAAGGAGGCACAGGTTCTGTTTTTTCGCCCTTGTTTTCCGTGCCTGGGCCCACACGGGTATCGCTTTGGATAAAAGACAATATTGTCCTATGTAGCTGAAAAATGAATTTTACAATTCTAATTTTAAAAATATTAACATGGAAAAATAACGTCGCTGTGTCTGGAATAATTTTATAAGCATCTTTTAGTTATTAATGCTTAAAATTGTTTTTAAGCAAAAATTATTAGATAGTGTTTGTAATATTAGAAAAACAGCTTGATTTAAAAAAAACGTACTCCAAACACTCTCATAATTTACTTTTCAGTTTTTTATTTTTTGCTTGGGCTTCTGCAAATCTGACTTTTTTAAAGCTCCAAAAAAGTATACATTCCAAACATTAAAAAAATTGTTTATACCGTGAAAAAGCTCAGAAGCGGTTTATTTAAGATGTGAACACTGCGGGTATGTTTGCAAGAGTTTATTTTAAACACTTATCTGCTTTTTGACCGCATAAGTAGTTTTTTAATATTTGCAAAACCTGCTTTATGTGTTTGCTTCTCTAAAATTAAGCAGCTAAACTGCTTAATTAAGCAATTTCTTTTAAGTACCTATTAAGATCCTTTTAGTGCTTAAAAACACCATAATTTTCGGATTTACCAAAAATATCTACTTTTTAAAATTAATTCCAAAAACTCCCTAATTCTATTTAAAAGTAATTATTTTCAACTTTAAACAAAAACAGATATGAAGCGCTTATAATAAGCATTTGCAAACACACCTTACCTTAAGCATGCTGGATCATATATACATGCAGAAAACCAAAATGACACTATATTTATTGCTATCTAATACTCCCTTCGTCCAATAATTCTTGTTTCACTTTCTTTTCTTAGTTGTCCCACAATTCTTATCCCATTTTTTAAAATAACAAGTTATAACTTTATTTGAGGACTCCATCATATTTTCTCACAATCAACTACTCTTCTAAATTACTATGTGTTGGGTTATGAGTCAGTGGTTGATCTTAATAACCACTTAGAGGGTACTTAGTGTTATTTTATCAGTAGTTCTTATAATAGGACTTATCTGTTTAACGGTAATGGGGGAAATCATAGTGATTTTATACTATGGAATTGAAGATTCCAAAACCCGTCCTGTATACTTTGGATAGTGTCTAGATGATGTAATAGGCTAGACTGATTGTATTTTCTATTATCGTTTTTGTCTAAGTCCTGTAAGGGGTAAGTGTTGGACTGATCTTCAGTAGGAAGTTACTTTCCAGAATCCCACATCATCATTGTACGAGCTTGTGTTCACAGGTCATGAGCTGATTCCACTCAGTAGAAGATTTCTCTTCAGATGACCCACATCAGTAGAAGAACACAATATCAAAGCTCAGTACCTTCAGAGTCATCAGCTGACTTCGCTCAGTAGAAGATTCGTTATCAGCAGACTCAGACGAAGAAGACAAAGATCGCATCAGGTCTACTGTATCCGACAGGAAACGACCCATCTTTTAACATCTTTCGAAAGTCAGCAGAAGATCATACGAGGATGAGTGAGAGTCAACTATGATGAAGACCGATGTCTGACAAGTCTCACCTACCACAAACCTCGACCAATGAGAAACAGTCTTATAAGCTCTACCTACTCTGACCAACTAAAGTTGCTCTCATGCACAGTGACCAACTACTCTGCGACAACATTTCGAACATATGGCTGTTTTCCTTGGACGTTTGTGACACGTGGCATCGTCCCCTCCAACGGACAAATGCTTGGGTCGCAACTATAAATAGAGAAGCCTTTCCGAGCTCCGCGCATGAGATATCAAAGGGATTACATGCTCAAGATTTCGAAACACTCTAGCACCTTTCACGAAGATCCAGCGAAGAACTTGCTTCATTAGAACATTTCTAGTTCTTCTCTCTAGAGTTTTCTTCTTTAGATCCCTCTTCTCTATCTAAGCTCCATTGTTATATCCATAGCCTAGAACCTTCAAAGGAGTTCACATTTCATGACTGTTCTTATTGTAAGAACTCCTTCATAGTTGGAGAACATCCCCTCCCCTTCAAACTTCGGTTTGATTTGTAAAGTCGCTAAGGACTATAACTTAGAAGGGTATGTCCAGTGCACAGATACCTTGCTGAGGCTTGCTCAGATTAATCAACAAGACCTCCTGTTTAGCAGGACCGTGGACGTAGGATCTTGCATATCCGAACCACGTTAAAAATCGCTTGTGTCATTTACTATTTTATTGCACTACATTCAAATCATCTTACAAACTCATACTTTGCATAAAACGTATTTGAAAGTGCACTAGCCAAAATTCTTTGGTTTGCGAAAAACTCGTTTTCAAATAGAGACGAAGTCGATCGGGCCCTACACACTTATCCGCACTAAGTCTCCGACTGAGAATCAAATACTGACAAAAGTCAGTAGGAGAGACTCAGTAGTTGACCCACCCTGACCCACGATCAGAATGCTACTATTTGGCAATGTTCATCAGTTGCAATCTACAACTAAGCTGTCCTTCGCGTTTGAGAAAAAGAACTTGTACTCAGGTGTACTCACCCCCCCCCCTTCTACACCTGACACTCGTCTCCAGACCAACACTATGCCTGAAAGAAATATTACAACAATAAAGGGACGGAGGGAGTATTTTCGAGGACAATTGTTACTGATCTTAGAAAGTTGGAAGTTTTTTAAGGATCTATTTTTTTTATGGCTTTCTACTTATAATTCCAACTAGACATTTCCCACCGTGCATTGCACGGTGGGTTTAATTCTTGTATTGAGCAGAAGTAGTGTGTTTTTTTATAATTCTTCTCTTTCATTATGTTTTTTCTTCGAATTCTTTATATATACTTTTTTTCATAACTAAAATATCCAAATTATATTATTTTAATTTTTCCCAAATGCTGGTATTTGTTCGATAATCGAATTTATTTTATACATGCATTATAAAAGTGAATTCGATAGTATTACTGGTGAGAATCTTGAAAGTTGTGTTAACATTAATTAAATTAAATCCTAAAATGAATTAAATAATACTACTATAGATATTATGAATCTGTCTTTGAAAGTTTAGTGAAATTCATATTTGACAACTTAAACCAATCAAAATTTGAGAACTTCAGAAAAGTAGGTAGTAGTGTTTAGGGTTTTGATTAATTACTACACTACGCCACTCATTTAGAGAGAAACTTTCATTTCATAAAATAAAATAAAGTATATGCAAAACAAGTTTTACACCATTAGATAGAAATCATGCATTTTATTACTATCTAGAATCAATAAATACAAGTATTAATATGTACTGCAAAATCTCATTCCTCGTCATCTTCCAATCAAACTCATCAAACTTAAACAAATCCAACCTACTCATCTTCTTCTCAGCAGTAACGCCAATCCCAACATTGTCCCTATCATTTCTCATATATCCCTTCTTCAACCTCTTCGCATTCACTTTCCTTCTAATAAAATCCAAAGTTTTGTCTTGAATTTGGTTTCGAACTTCTTCTTACTATTTTATATTCTTGATATATTAAAATAATTTTAATTGTATATTCTATATTCACAGAAATCACGAAGATAAATTCTACAATTATTAAAATTGGTAATTTAATCCTGCAATCCAATTCATTTGCAATCAATCTAGCCCTCTCTTTCCCCTTACTATTATCACCTGAACCTCTCAGTCATCCCCTGCAGTTCTTCTTAGCACCCGCCCTTTTAAGTATCAAACAACCCGACGAATAATTTGCCCTCAAATTGCCCAAGAAACAATTTTTCCCAACATCGTTGTCAATTTTGCTCTCAAACCAACACAAATTTGAATCAAAATTAAGAAAAGATAAAAGCTTTGGTGTTTTTGCTTTGTTGTGGATAGATACAGAGTAAAACAGAGGTGAATTTGCGCACTCTCTTAAGCAATTGTCAGAAGATCATATTTATCATTTAGATTGGCTAACGAAGTGCACAACTGCAGGTGGTTTAAAGTGGATGATAATATTTTAAACTTGCAGAAGTAAATTTAGCCATATTTTATCTTTAGATTGCTTTGAAAATAGAGTTTTGAAGAAACAAAGGAAACAAAATATCAAGAAAATAGATTGCAAGAATAAAATCACCTAAAAGTGTGATAAGGGACCTCTTATCAAAGTGAAAGATAATAATCTACAAAAGGCCAACTAAAATGCTCAGGCACATGCCTATGATCAACCAAAGAAGACAAACAAAACTAGAAGATATTATACATAGGATCCCACTTACTTCAACTAAAGTCTTTTGGTCACATTGGTACAGTCATTGGCAATAACCGCTTCCTCTTTAAATTTCCAAAGCTACTTTTTTGCCAGATGACATTTTCACTTAGAAAGGACTCAAATGGGATTAAAAGAAACTATGGTTCTCACCATTAGAAACTCCACAAACTTGGTTCAAAATGTGCCAAGCAACGACAAGTGATGAGCCAGGTTCAAAATGTGCCAACAACAATTTGCATGAGTGAAAATAGTTAAGACAAAATATACAACTTTGTAAGGCATTCAGATAAGAAGCTACATACCTCTCCACAAATAGACTCAAAGAAGAGTTTCACATCCGCAAAATGGTCATTAAACATCACATCAAAAGGCTTATGAACTCAAAATTAGTTTTTTGTCAATATTTGTACAATAAATAGTTATTGCGCACATCATCTCTTTGAGCCATGCTTGTCCTACTATTGATCCTCCTCTTTCCATGAGTAACCATTGTTCTTCCGCGTTAAAACCACCCACATAACACACAATCTTTTAAAAACAAAGAAGCAGACAACAAAGACAAAATTAACAAAACACAGTTAATGATTGCAAAGAACTCTGACTTTTTTTTATCCATAATATATAAATGTTAAAAAGATTAGTAATATATGTACACAACCCTTCTAAAAGAATTTTCAGTTGGAACACGAGCTGTTGAATCACAAAGCTATTAACATTATACCCAAGATGCCCAGCCGCATGAGGCGACAGAACCATCTACCGACTGCCAACGACCGAGGCCAGCGACGGCGGCACGAAATCCTTGGCCATTAGGGTCATTTTGGATAGTATTTCCTCTAAATATATCATCTCCCTCTTTAACCCCACCCTCCATCACCCTCGCCGTCCGAATTCTTTTCCTCCGACACTCCATTTCCGTTGCCGACTTGCTGCTAGAGCTGATGACGACGGCAAAAGTTTTTTTGCCATACCAATAGCACCAAACAAAACCAAATGAGATTTTGCCAAATAAAAAACCAAAAATACGCACAAGATGTATCCTTCAGATAGTTAATCATTCAAAAGCTAATTCCTACAAGCCCCTTAAGAATTCCCAAAATCGATGAAGAAAAAACCAAAACTGAACAAGTAAAACCCCAAAAAAAAAAATAATTAATTTCGGTAAAGAAAATTACTAGAACAGTAACTTTGGAACTCTAATCAATCTTACGTTTTACCTCTGTTTTATGTTTTTCCCAGCTTTTCCAGCAGCTACTGCTGGCATCAACTATAACAGACTTCTTCTGCATTCTGTAACGCACAGCCAGCTCTGTTGTTGGGGAGTGACTCTTCCCTAGCATAGACTCATCTTCCATAATCTTGGTCGGAAAATGCTGTAAGGCGATCACGCAGAGGGCGATGAGGGTGCGGAGAACAGTTGCCTCGTTCGGTACTCCGAGCGGAGCCTCTTCTCTTGTAGACTTAAGTGTGTCTATACTCTGCTTCTCTACAACTGCTCTGTTTTCACAGATGAGAACTCTCAAGGCAGCTAGAAGTCGATCCTCGACCACCTCCGATCCTCCGATTCTCACTTTTCGAGAACAATGAATCGATTAGTCGAAAACCATTATGATGATAAACTTGCTAATGCCAGTTCCAAGTTAGGGATGTTCATAGTTCGGCCAAATAGGTTGAACATGATCCAGCAAAATTTACGATAGTATCATTCAAGAACAATGAAGCAAAACTCCATGAGTGAATATCAAGCTCAAGCTGACTTTTAAAAATATTCACAGTAAGTTTCTCTGCAAGCAAATAAACTATGCTTTATTTTCCTTGTACTCCCTCCGTCCCATTATAAACGTCCTCCTTTCCTAATTAAGTTGTCTTCTTAAAAGTGTCAATTGCCCAAAAATCAAACAATATACCATCTTCTTGATCTCCATGCAGAAAACAAAAGTAGACTCTTTTAATGGGACGGAGGGAGTACAAGAAAAATAAAGCATAGTACTTAATTACTTCAAAGTACAGAAATGGAAGCATCTTCAGTTGCTCAAGAAGCACCGAAAATTACAAGAACATGTAAGTCAATAACAGGGTACCATGGTGGACAACATATGAGTCTTGATTTCAAAAAATTGTGATTCAATTGCTACTATTTAGCAAGAGTAGTGCTAAAATTCTATTTTTGATCCATATTGGGGCTTATTGACATTTTGTTAGATTTTTGATTAAGGATAATGCCTATTCAGCTCTATATTGATAGAGATTGATAATTTTGCATTGTATGACAAACTTATAATAATTCTCACAAACATACTTCAAGGTAAAGACTACTGGATTCAATGAACTGAAACTGAACTCAATACCTTTTAGACAGGAAAGGAATATCAAAATGAGTCGAAACCGCCATCAATCCGGTGCTGGAAAGGTCGCACATGCTGAAAACCTGGCCCACAAATGCCGGTCCGCCTCCTTTCCCGGTCGAAATTCGAATCGTGGAGGGGAATCCGGAGCCTGGCTCGGGAGAAGGCATGCTCTTAGTCGATGAGGAGGACGAAGATGGAGAGTTTCTCGAACACGTTGAAGAAGGCGAGTCGGCCGGAGCGGAATCGGAAGGGGAAGTGACCGAAAGCACTGAGTCGGGTAGGAGGATAGGTAGATGGATTTTGGAATAAGGCGGCGGCGAATATGAACCATTGGGAGAGAGAAAGGAGGATAGGTTTGCGGCGAGTTCGAACAAGCTCGTAGTTTTCGATTTTGACCGAAAATCAAACCAGGTTTCTATGTTCGGTTTTCCAGTTCCCTTTTTGGAAAAAAGGAACAATAGGTTAACCTCTTGGTCGGTTCGGTTTTTGAACTGAATCCGCTGTTAGCAATTATATGCACCCCATGAGAGCATACCTTAAGATCAGGAATTTCGCCATCTAGATTTAGTTGGAGAAGAACGCGTTGCTGCCATGGTGTGGGTGAAGAGAAGTTGGAGGAGGAAACTCCAGCAGCTAGGCTTGCAGCATCGAGAAGGGCCGGGTCGTATTTGAGTTTGAGAAAGAGGAGGGGTGTTGGCAATGACGACTTTTTTTTGAAAGATAGAATGGAACAAATGTTTTAACCGAATTTTATCTTGTAATTACAAAATTGCCACCGCATGTTACTGTTTATAGGAACAGTAGAAGCAGCTCTTTTCTTGCCGTGAATATAAGGGTAATTTGTCCGTTTTATCTATATATAGATATATATTCTTCAAACAGCTGAAAAATTGACATGCTTCCACATACGACAAAAACTTAATAACGCCCTGCTCACCGCCCTCCCACCTCCCTTCTGTTATATTACGACAGAAAATCGCTATCTTCCACTCCTCACCGCCATATCTTGGACTCCACCGCAGATTCCGGGCCCGCCACCTTCCGTTCGCCCTCATAAGCAAGATAAATAATGGATTTCGACATCTTTGCTCCGAATTATGATCATCATCTTTGACCGACTTTCCAATCAAGATCTCTACAAGCGCCGCTTCTCCACCATCCGCCACCCTCCCAAGCCGCCCGTATTTGCCTCCGAGCGCGTCGTTAATGTCCCTATCCGAGATCAGGTTTGGACAAAACGGGTCGGGAAACGGCAGACCGGGTCTGGGGGACATACCGGAGTGCTGCGTGGCGTACGTGTTCCTCTACCTCTCGCCGCCGGAGATATGCAACTTAGCTCGCCTGAACCGCGCCTTCCGCGGAGCCGCTTCGTCCGACGCGGTTTGGGAGGCGAAGTTGCCTGCGAATTACCACCGCCTCCTCCAGCTAATCTCGCTTCCCAATGTGTGTGGAAGCCTCTGCAAGAAGGACATATTTGCCCTCCTCTCACGCCCCGATCCCTTCGACGACGGCAACAAGGCACGTTCTCGGTGTATTTGCGATTTCAACTGTAATTTCTCTGTTTATATCAGCTTAATTTCACATCTTATTCTTCTGAATTTGTTACTGCCTTTGATTATTCAATCACTTCAATTCTTCTCTAAATCATTTCCGCCACTGTGATTTCGATTTTATGTTGCTTTTTATTCGCTGTTTATGATCATCGAAGAATCCGGGTCGATTGCGGCTTTACGTGCCTTCAAGACATTTTGTTACTCAATGAAGTATAGAGCTTTGCACCAGTTTCGGATATGGTTGTATTTTATGCTTCTCATTTAAGTTGTCAATCGAAATTGACCTTTTAATAAGTCATAAATCTCGAGTGGTAGATTGCTTGGATTACCTGTTGGTACTGCTTTCTGATTTCACTTCATGTCATGTTTTTTTTTATTTCGGCTAAGAATATGACATTTTATCATGCGTTATTTGAAGTTATAGAAGAAAGGGAATAATGTGAAGTGTACACATAGAATTCCTATTTGGTGTCTAGGGATGACGGATATTTTGGAGGGTTGCTCTTCACCAGTTAAAGGTGATAGTCGAACCTTGTGCAAATTCATTAATTTCCATTCTAGAAAACAGAAACTTGTTGGTCATAGTTTCATGTGTAACTAAAGGTATCGGACTATTCAATCAAGATGCGGGATCTGAAAATGAAAAATTCAAATCAGTAACATAAAAACTGAACCGATAAATTGAGAACATAGGGTTTACCACTTGAAGCCTATCGGAGACGAAAGACTGAATCTCTTCTAGGATTCCAAGAGTGTCGGCTGTTTCGGCCATTTTTCCTTCCGATTAATCCGAAAATATTCGCGAAAACCAGAAAGGGCGAAACTTGTTTCTCTTTAGGTTTCCCTCGAAAAGGGCTCTTGATTTCCCGCTACACTCAGCAAACTGGCAACTTAGGGCCTACGAGAGGATTTTCTTATTCCATTACCATATCACAACAAATCTGATAGGTCACGTGATCACGGTGTGTCACGTGATTAAGGGGTGTTTGCAATCGTTTAAGTTGTTTTTCAACCAAAAAACCAGATTATACATGTTCTTCTAGAAGCTCTGCGCGACGTGGGGTTGTCGGAATTTGCGCCGGCCGTGAGTAGAGAGGAAGTTGTGAGAGTAGCGGGGGGAGGCGGCGAAGGAGAAAGCAGTGGAGCGGTGGGGAGAAACAATATAGAAAAATTGCGGCGTGAAGCGAAAGCACATGAGTCGCTAGGAAGTCCAAGATTGCGGCCCACTTGTCCGACTGTTGCTGAGCAGTTTTTGGATACACCGCTCCACTGCTTTCTCCTTCGCCGCCTCCCCCCGCTACTCTCACAAATTCCTTTCTACTCACGGCCGGCGCAAATTCCGAGATTCAAGAGTTGCCAACAAGAGCCCTTTTCGAGGGAAACCCAAAGAGAAAATACTTGTTCTATTCTAAATTACTAAGAAAAAAACTATTGACTCTATTCCTAAAAAATCCAAATTCCGAACTCGCATTTTTCTAAAGAAAATTCAAAATTCTTAAACATAATACCTATATATATAAGTTTCTATACAGAAACTCTTAACCAATACTCCCTTTTTGGACTGTAGCGACTTATGTGCTTTCTCTTTCCCCTGCCCTCAATGCAAAACACCCATCTGCTGAAAAACACCACACACACGCCGCAATCTTGGACTTCCTAGCGACTCCTGTGCTTTCGCTTCACGCCGCAATTTTTCTATATTGTTTCTCCCCACCGCTCCACTGCTTTCTCCTTCGCCGCCTCCCCCCGCTACTCTCACAACTTCCTCTCTACTCACGGCCAGCGCAAATTCCGAGATTCAAGAGTTGCCAACAAGAGCCCTTTTCGAGGGAAACCCAAGACCTATATATATAAGTTTCTATACATAAACTCTTAACCAATACTCCCTTTTTGGACTGTAGCGACTCCTGTGCTTTCTCTTTCCCCCTGCCCTCAATGCAAAACACCCAGCTGCTGAAAAACACCACACACACGCCGCAATCTTGGACTTCCTAGCGACTCCTGTGCTTTCGCTTCACGCCGCAATTTTTCTATATTGTTTTTCCCTACCGCTCCACTGCTTTCTCCTTCGCCGCCTCCCCCCGCTACTCTCACAACTTCCTCTCTACTCACGGCCGGCGCAAATTCCGAGATTCAAGAGTTGCCAACAAGAGCCCTTTTCGCGAAAACCAGAAACGAATTGGACTTCCTAGCGACTCTTGTGCTTTCGCTTCACGCCGCAATTTTTCTATATTGTTTCTCCCCACCGCTCCACTGCTTTCTCCTTCGCCGCCTCCCCCCGCTACTCTCACAACTTCCTCTCTACTCACGGCCGGCGCAAATTCCGAGATTCAAGAGTTGCCAACAAGAGCCCTTTTCGAGGGAAACCCAACGGCATTATTTTATTTTCTTTTCAAAAAAAAATGAAGAAAAACTCATACAAAAAACACCCTAGTCTTGAAGGAATTTTTTTCGAGGGGTGGATGTAATTAGTTTTCGAATAATTTAGTAAATAATAAAGAAAACGTTAATAGTTTGTGATAGATGTATAGATTTGTTTGCTGTTCAAGATAGAATGTATTATTAAATCTAAAAAACTTTATATATGCATACACATAGGTGAAACATCTTTTATAGTACAAACTCTTATATAATAAGCAGTTATCACAAGTGTTTATTTAAGAAACGATCAGTGCACGTATTTAAATTATTTCGGAAACGGGCCTCATTCCTCACAATTATAATACGGAAGCTCAAGTTTTGAATCTTAAATCAAGATCTTTAACCATGCATTTAAACTATTAATTAGCTATTCACGTTGGACTTTACAAAATTGTATAATTACATATCGTCATTCTAGATATTAGTAGCTATGTATTCCTCAAATTAATTATCTCCTTCGAAATTATATTATCTGGGTGCAAATGAGATTTCTTTTTAAATGTCATAAATTTATTTTTTATTTTTTCAAAAAAATTGCTGCACAATGCACATGTATGTTGACAAACCAAGAGTCCAACACTAGAATTAGAGGGAAAGATGTGAAATGATGAGGGCCTAAAATGTCCAAGCAAGAGTGGGCAAAAACTATGGTGTACCCGAAGATCGTGAATTTCAAGCCAACCCCATTTGGAAGTGTGACGCATCACAATTAAATCTATATTATATATCAATGAGTAAAACATAAAACATAAATCTAAATTTTATTTATTTATTTCAAAAATCTTTTTCACATTTTAAACCGAATTCCAACATTTTATCTGTTAATTTCATTCGATATATTTATATACATGCACGTGGTCCAGTGGGCTCTATGTTGTGACAATTTGAAATGGATACTGTGTTGAATGTAGCCCATTTATTTAAATAAAATCAGCCCAAGGAGTCTTAAAAATAATTAAATATCAGTAAAATTACAAAATGTTAGAAACTTTATTCTAATTGAAGTAATTCTTTTGTTTACTCAATTTACCCACAAATAATAAGGTTATCTGGGAAAATACAAAAAATAGAAGACGATGGAAAACCAATCCCAAATAATGTTTATAATTAATATAATGTCATAACGGCATGACATGTACAAAATTAATAAACTTAAAAATCACTAAAAAAAAAATACTAAACCAATAATAAACATCATATGACATATCATCACAACCCTGAAGTAAACGGTACTCCAGTGGAAGGCAACCACGCCCGACCCGCAATGAGGCTTCCTACGGTAAACCGGTTGGCCACATTCGTAGTCGTTATGATATGGTAACCGGGCCACTTGATCCGCTTACTCGTGGATCCACCCGGCCCTAAATTCTTATACTCCCCATAATACAAAGTACTCAACGCGAAATCCGACTCCTCCCACCTCATCCACCCTTCGGGGCTGACGAATCCGTCGATGAAGCTCTTCATAATCACGGTGCGAGAATACTGCTGCCAGGGCCGGCCGAGGAAGGTCTTGTAGGATCCGACGACCGGTTTGAGGTCGGGTGCGGGCATGATCCGGCAGTTGTGGATGGATATGCCCGTGTTCTGAAACGGGTCGCCCCGGCCTTGGGCGGTGATGACGTTGGCTTGGCCCCATAGGGGTTTGCGGACGTAGATGATGCAATTTTGGAAGACGACGGCGGCGTTGCCGAAGATGAAGTCGATGGTACCGTAGATGTAGCAGTTTTTGTAGAACTGGCGCTGCGCGTGGACGAAGAGAGTGTCTTGGTAGCCTTCGAAGCCGCAGGCGTAGAAGACGGAGAGGTCGGAGGCGGAACGGAGCGCCACCGCCTGGCCTTTCTGGGCACCAGCCGTGTTGCGGAATGTGATGCCTCGGGCGATGAACCCGATGCCGTCAATCCCTAAACCAAAGTTAAATTTTGTTATAGCAATTCGAATTACGGATTTCACACAATCACAAATAAAATGTTTTTTTTTATTTTAGAGAAGAATCATCATAATTCATAAATGTATATGTGGAACCTGTTGTTCATATTTTAAAATGCAATTAATGAAGCATTTGTCGAATGGAATAAAATATATAAAATAATTTTTTAGGTGAGATGGTGTAGAGATTGTCACCATGCAGAAATCAGAAAAATATTAAAACTGCTTTAAAAGTCAACTGTTTATATGCATTTTTATAGTTACGTGATTCACTATCCATGTTCCTCTCTGTAACACATACACGTTGGTAGAGAAAACTGTCATTAAAAAAATTCACAAATTGCAAATTAAATATGAATTCCTAAATATTGAACCTTTTGATTTGAAGCAAAATAGACATACAATATTTTCAATGATCGAAAATCTTGAATCACTTTATTATACTTAAATTGATAAGATTAGAAATTAGGACTGCCTCAGTCCCACAAATAATGTCTCTTATCTTTTTGGTATGAGGTTTAAAAAGAGTGGTAGGTTGTGAGTAAAGATGGTAGACTCGTAAAAAAGAGTGGTTGGTTGTGTGTGAAAATTTGTTTTTTTAGGAAAATTGACATTATTTGTGGAACGTCCCGAAAATAAAAGAGAGACATTATTTGTGGGATGGAGGGAGTGTAACTTATTGACACTTAATATTATACATGTATGTATGTCTATTCCGCTACAAAGTAAAAGTCGGATCTTTATTTTATCATGTTAAAATCCGTATTTAAGTTGCAAGTTTGGTTAAAAGTTCGTGAGATTTTTAAAATTTACCGAAAAATGAAAAGTACCCAAACAAATTAAACTTGAAAAATATATAGCACGTGACTCTTGTGAATGCAGCATATGAATAGAATCTTAGACATGAGTGCTATTAATTCCACCATGAGATCTTCGATTAAAATGTAATTTCAATTCATAATTTTTTCTCTATGAATCTACGACATTAAAAATACATATTTTATTACTAAATTAAAAAATCAACCATAAATATTTTAGAATGGAGAAAAAAACCACATTATTATATCGTAATAATTAGATTAATTTTATGGGTATTTAACAAATTAAAGTAATTAACCAAAACTAATAACCGTAGTCAAATATAAAAGATGAACGGCGAAATTTACTTACCGACAGTTGCCGAACTGTAAGTAGTGAAACCGGCGGAGACGCTCCGGCTGCCGGTGATGACGGTGTACCTCAGCCCATCTCCGACGAGCATCACCTTATTCATCGTCCTGCTTATCAAAATATTCTCTCTATATACCCCTTTCTTTACATACACAACCACTCTCCCATTTCCCACGCGCTTCGACGTCGCGTAGTTTATCGCCGCCTGAACCGACTTGAACTGACCCGACCCATCTTGCGCCACGATAATATTCGCCTTCGTCGCCAGCTGCAAATCCTGCAGCAGCTTCCTATCCCGGCCCGTAACCCAACCCGGAAACCCGCCTCTATTAGTACTGAAATTGACCGCCGTCGACGAGTTAGCGAGCAGAGCGCCGTTCACGGCGAGGCTGTTGCTAATTAGCTCCGACACGTTTCCAGAAAGGATCGGGGAGCTGAATTTAGTGACGTTGAGGTCGTTGGAGCTCCGGCGGCAGATCTCGAGGTTGGTTAGGGCGGTGCTCAGCCACGTCTGCGCGTCGAAGTCGGTGAAGCTGGTGTTGGTCTGAATGCTTTGGAGGGTGGTGTTTAGTTGGAGAATTGTGTTGTCCATTAGATTGTTGCAGTCTCGATGGACGATTGCTTTTCTCTTGCTCTTGCAGTTACCGAGCTTGCTGGCGTCGGATTGGGCGGCGGCAGCCCGCTCCAGGGCCGCGACGATCGTCATGGTTCGGAAATCTTCTCGGGTCTTCGGGGTGAACCGGACCGGGTCTGGACCCATGAAGTACTTGCATGGGTCCGGGTGGGGCGTGGTGCTGCACCACGATTCTATTCCATTACCGTCAACCACATTATCGTCGCCAAATACTAAAGGTATGAGAAAAACAATGAAGAAGAATATGTAACTATAAATTGTTGTGGCCATCTCTGTTGAATGGATAAATAAGGTTGTATCATGAAAATTAAGGAAGTTTTAAAAAGATCTCGAGTTTGTAGGGGATTTGTGACTTTATAGAAGCATGTGACGGATTGTTTGAAAAGGAGGGAAGATGAAGAGTTGAATAATCAAATTGAATGAGTTGAAAATTGTATGATATGTCTTTAAAATGAAGAGATCCTTGTTTCATGGATCACGTCCATTACACTCAAGGTGAACCCATTTAGAGGGAGAAATTCGAGAGATGTTTTGCCTCATCATCGTGTCAGGAGCCATTCATTTATTACAACATTTTACATGCAAACATTAATTTTATGCAGACGAATGGAATCTATTTTGAAAAGTTCACTTGAATGACTTCCTTAACTACCTCTTCTCTTAACTACTACCTCTTCTCATGAAAAATTGGGCTACAGCTGAAGAGGTAGTTAAGGGAGCTGTAGAGCTGTAGCCCAATTTTCATGAGTCTTTATTTGTGTGTGCTCTAAATCGTCTTTATATTAATTAAAAAAAAATTGGACGACAACTCCCTTAACTATCTCTTCCGTCTTTATATTAATCATGAAAAATTGGGCTACAATTCCCTTAACTACCTCATCAGAAGAGATAGTTAAGGGAGTGATCTACTCGATTTTGTCGTAAAAATAAATTTATAGAACGCCTGCACAGAAACTATACTGGACAAGTACAGTGACAAGCAAGAGGTTGATCCTTAGGGAACGGTGATTAAGCGACTATCTCTACTGACCTAAAGGGTTTGGCTAGTAGCCACCATAAACTTTGGGTGTTTTAAAACTAGGCAAAAATGTAACATACAATAATTGAAAGGCAAATAACAAGTTATAAAAGCAATCCAGCTAAGGTAATTCCACACCACCCCCTGTCCGATCCTAGATTACTATGTGAATCAGTTTAGTTAAGGTTATCTGGCCAGGACGTGGTGATCGCTGTTTTCACCAAATAAATCCTGCAAAATTGCTAGAACTTAAATCAGTATAGCAAACAGGTATCGAACACAGGGAACGGAGAGTTTTTAAACTTATAAAACCTACCAATCAAGATTTTGGTTAGCAACCACGCAAATTTTGGGAATAACTAATCCTAAGACAACGAAAAATTAAACAAGAAATAAACAAGAAATTTATCTAATGCAAATAAAAGCGGGTCCAGCAAGATGATTCACACACACACAATCGATCATAGACACTAATAATTAATTAATCCACTTAAATCAATTAGTTGTAGGATACCGTAATTAAACTGACATATCCCCTATTCCCCCTTAATTAATCGGTAATCGCCATGGTGGACATTGAAACGACTACTTCTCTAAATTAGATGCAACCTACGTTGGTGGGCAATCAATAGATTTAACACCTAATCAGCTTTAAGAACTAAGGGAACCCAATTTAGGAGCCTACTCGTATGGTGGGCATCTAATAGTCTCCTACCAAATTAATCCAATTGTCCTAAGAACAATTTGCTACTTATTTAGCCTAATCCCATGAGAAACGATGGAAGTACTAAATTAGCTATGAATTAAACTAACCTAAGGTGATCAAGCCTAAATTAATTAATCCAATTAATTAAACCTAGATTAATTCAGAACCCAAATGATTAATTTTAAGCCCTAGTCTCACGAAATTAAGGTGGTGTGTGTGTTACATCTCGCCGGCCCCTAAAAAGACTTAGCCGCGCATATCGGCCGGACTGGCCAGACAGACCGGTTTACTGGACAGAACACAAAACATGCTAAAAATCATAAAATAATTATGCACGAAAATCAAACAAATACCAAATAATCAGAACAATAATAGGAACGAAATTAAACCCTAAAATTATGAGATCATAAATTAAAGACTTCAAATTATCCTACAGGAAAATAAAACGGAGACAATTCAAATCCGGGAATGCAAAACGAAAGTGATAACATGTTGTTTCTTCCAAATCAAACCACAATTCTCGAAACGAAATTAAGAAATGCAAACTTTTAACTTGATGAACCCTTCGATCGGATCCTTCGGCGTGGATGAATGGTGTAAAAGGTTGATGATGATTCCGGCAGAGTAGCAGCTAGGGTTCGGTGGTTGAAGTCGTGAATGAATGGAGACGGAAATTGAATTATGCGTGATCAAGGTTGTAATTTTCGTTCGTCTCCTCTCCTATATATAGGGCGGCTCCTTTTCCTTGTAGAAGTAGGGTTTTTATATCCAATATGGAAAGATATTAATTAGATAAATCATATCCAATTATTTCCATATCATCTCTTTCCTTATCCTCCACCTTCCTTCTCTACAATTTCGTCCAAAATTCCATCTTTTAAACCCCAAATCGAGCCTGCCACCTCAGCAACTCATCACCGCCACATCAGCACGAAAAATCTGCAAGAAGCACAGAAATACGGTCCAACTGGCCAGGTGGGCCCCAAAACAGACAGAATTTGTATAGTACGAATTAGACTCATCAGGACGCTATGTTGAGCACATGGCCGTTCTCAATTATCTCAAATAAAGTTCGACTAAAACCTTCAATAAATCAATTATCAAGCACGTTTTCACATCTCACGGATTCTTAGGGATGATGCCTCATTACCACGGCCAGATCTGAGGAGTCAGCTACACATATTGACTAAGAACACGAAACTAAGCATATAGAAGTAAAGCATGAAGCAGATCTAAGAACTAAAACTGAAATAGTAAACTTTCCTAAAACGGTAAAAAACTTAGCATGAATGTTTAACTAAAAATGGCAAAGAACAACATAGTATGAAATCGAAGGTACTAAGATCTAAAAGCATAATATATTCGCAGGAAAATAAGTTGACATCATTCTAAAGGTGATAAAGACAAAAAGCATGAAATAAATGGAGTAACTCACGAGTGAATAGTAAAGAAACTTGTTGACAAACATGAAGAAGTAAATGCAACCACTCAAGACTGAAATTTAATGCTGAAATTAAAGCTAATCGATAACATATATAGAAGGAAGTCTTCTCCTCTGGAGAGCTTCGAGCTATGCTAGACAGAAATATAAAGAGTATTTTTAAACTACATCAATGGCGGAAATTTGGAGTATTTTTAGAGAGAGAGACAAACTAAGCTAACTATGGAAGTGTAAGTATGAAGATGATTTTAGATTAGCTCCCTTCTTCTCTCTTTTAGCTCTTCGAAAATATCTGCATTGGTAGGTGGGAGGATACTGTGTCAAGTATGAGATGCTGGTCAAAGCCGGCCTAGGCTGTAGCTTCTAGTAGTCTACTTCCCGCCATAGTTTGACAAGAAGTTGTGGGCCGAGTTTGTGGGCCTGCTTTAGCATAATTCTTCATATTTCCGGCCCAGTTTACGCAGCAATGATTCTGACCTCTTTTCAGGCCCTTTTTTCCTATATTCTGGCAATTTTAGCAACTTCGGCCCAGAGTCTTCCAATACCAGCTACATCATCTTTTCTCTCATTTCTCTTATTCTAAGCTAAAAATCTGCATTTTCACAACACTAAATACACGAATTAAATGGATAAATGAGCTACAAATATAGGCTCATCATGGAGTTGTAGCCCAATTTTTCATGATTAATGTAAAGACGATTTGGAACACACACAAATAGGGATTTCATATGATTTAATGGGATCGGATCTACTGCCCACAAAACCCCGTTTTACATGATGTCTCAGACAAAACTACGTCATTTTAAATCATTTTAAACTGTACTTTTTAAAAAAAGAATACATCAAAATAAAATGATAATTATAGATTCAGCCAAACTATCCAAAACAAAATAGTCTTTACTTGTAAGCATCATATGGCAGCAATTTTGGGATACGTGATCCCAGGGGCGGATCCAAGGGGGGGCGAGTGAGTGCGACCGACCCCCCCGAATTTTTGTGCAATACTACGAGTTATCTTTTATATCTAGTAATTTTTATACTTGTTCCAATTAAATTTTTGAATTCGCCCCCGAAATTTTTAAATTTGTTATCCTAACTTTGAAAAATTTTAAAAAACGTATATTAAGTGTCACATATTTTAGTGGAGGTGTAGATTTTGAGTTTTGGATACCTAGTTTGGTAGAGTCAACTTATATAACTTGATGCAATTAATATACTATGTTTTTTGTTTAATGCAATTAATATACTATGTTTGTGTTTTCTTTTTTCATATATTTACTGATATAAAATTAAGAACATTTGAAGTATAAATAAACTATTATTTAAATACTTATTGATTCCTCAGTTAGATATTGTTATTCTTCTTAATTTCCTCTAACTAAATTTAGAATGATGTCAAAATAGGATTTTGTACTATATTTTTCGAATAAATATAAAAAAATATATGAGTTATTCATGAAAGAAGAATATAATCCTTAAATAAGCCATAAAGAATAAGTATAATTAGATTGAAGTAGAAAAATGTGCTAAAATTTTTTTTTTCGGGGGCTCCGCCCCCGAACCCCCGTACAAAAAAAACTCAAACCCCGATAAATTTCACCCCCCTAACCGAAAATCCTAGATCCGCCCCTACGTGATCCAATCCCAATATATTCATGCAATGTAATATAATTTCATTATATATTATTAAAAGTAAGCATTATTAATTAGATATTTTTTTAGAACTAGATCTAGCTCAATTCTCTCTCTGCCCATAATTCTGATTGCATGCATTAAATATAATTAGCACGATGCCATTGCGGCTCAACTATCTAACGTGACACCTTTGCTGACGTTAAAACTCTGGAGATTAAGTTATATTAATTACTTAGAAATGTTATTAAATAGGGTACAACTTCTTTTTTTTTTTTTGCTTATGGCTTCAAGCTATTGAATTGCTTAACGAAATTTGCGCGACGGCTAATTGCAATTATTTACGTATCACAGTTGTGATTGTGGGGATTAAGTAACCCTAAACATTGAAGTTTAAAGTAATTGAGGAGTTAAATACGTTTCCGTACCTCATCTGAACATGATGAGGAGATCTGAGCGTCAAGTAAGGAGCCTATATTCCACCTTAAAATTAGTTGAACAACCAGATGTCTGAACCTAAGCATTGAATTTGCTGGCTAACCCATGTGATTAAAGAGTCTTATTTACGCTAATCCTGCTTTAGTTTGTAGGAAATCTCTCAAGTTTATTTCTTCATGAATTTTTGTTTATGTGTCCACACACGAGATAAATTAGCTTGACAATCCACCTGCCAAGATACTTGAAGGATATAATATCAACATATACATTGACCAATGACCGCGTTGCTTGATATTATGTGTTGAGTTGATTTATATCTTAACTTTCGGGTTTTTTTCTTTTCTTGTTGGGCTTGGTTTTGACCGATTTGATGTTACCAAACATTAATCTTGTTGAGATTAAATTGTTTATTAATTGTTAATCTACGAAATGCAGAATGTCCAAAGGTTAAATGACCCGGGTGACTGTTTATCTTCCGAGTTTTATAACTCAAAGGCAATTGCCCGTAACCAAAGCTCGAATAATTTGTCAGTCCGTGAGCACTTTAAAGTCCAGCAGCTGCGAAAAAAACTTCGAAGTTTAGTTGTAATTTTAGACTCTATTTACTAGTAATTTTAAATCCACTTCAAGTTATATTCGTTTCTTTGCAAGTCTTTTCAATACATGTGTTACCAATATATCACTCGTAACCTTTGCAAAGATCATTGTGTGGTCCATAACTTTTATATATAGGCTCGGGCTCGAATTCGTCTCGAATAAGTTGTCGAATATTAAGCGAGGCTTGAGCTCAAGCTCGAATTCGAAACTTTCAAATTCGAGACGAGCCTTATCGAGCTCTAGCTATTCGAATAAAGTCCGGCTCTTTTACAGTCCTAGCCCCAACTATAGGCTAAATCTTAACTATTAGTGCTTTGAAAAACTATGAGGCATGGAAAATCATAATACATAGCAAAATTGGGAAAAAGACGGCATGCATACACACAAACAAACAATAAAAATAAAAGTACCCCTTCTCACAGTTTAAAGTCCTACTTGCCCTCAAGTAGGCAGAATTTAAATGTTCAGGACAAAGAAACAACACAGAAATACCCATCATCACACTTTAAGGTCCTATTTGCCCTCAAACAGGCAGAGGGTGGGGGGGGGAAGAGACAAATATAAAAGAACACAAGTAAAAGAAAAATAAAATAAAACAAAACAACAGGGGTGTTAGTTGAATCTACTCCTGCAATGTGTGCAGGGGTTCTGTGTCCACTTCCTTGGACCGAGAGGAAGATGGTCTGGCAGCCGCCTTCCTAGTGCGAGAGGTTGAAGAATATACAACCACAGAAGTGCTTGGGTTATATGTTTTGCCCTGACTGGATAATCTTGTCAGCAATGTTAATAATCTTTGCATATTCATGATTTCTCGTAGAAAACATAGTGGCTGGCTTGACTCGCTTTAAAAGCCGGGTACCATGCAGCAGGAAGTGGCGGTGAAAAAACTAGCCAAACAGGTGCGAAATAGTTAAATGGCAGGTGGGGTTGGTGCGGATACCAGCAAAGGCATGTGCAATCCAATAGCCTAGGTCGAGTTTAAAAAAATTAAGCATGCCGTAATTTTTCGTTACTATCCACAAGCATTCCATCACTATTTCTCTTCTGTAACGGAATAGTAAAGGATTGTGTCTGTCAAAATATTTTCGTCACTAAATATTTTATGACGGGATATAGCTTCCGTCACCCTTTGGTGACGGACATAATGACGGAAAGTCCTCTTCCACTATCGTGTCCCGCATTGATGAGTGACGGAATGCTGACTGATGTATCGTCACTAATTAGTGATGGATTTAGTCTGTCACCCTTTAGTGACGGAATTGGTCCGTCACTAATTGCTCACCCATATTGAAGACAGACCAGACTGATTGTATTGTGAAGGAATATTCATCACCAGTTTGTTATAGACAACTTCCGTCACTATTCCCAACCAGTTTACTCTTTTTTCTTTTCCATTACTATTTTTTATAATGTTGACCAGGTGGAGTGATGGGAAAATCAAAGAAAACTGAGTTAAGATGCTTCTACGCTGGAGAGTCTGTAGAATGACGTATAAATCCATCATCAACTGAAGAAGCATGCCAACACATATCTTCTGTTGTAGCATTAGATGCATATAATCGTTGTAGTCGTGGAGTGATGGGAAAATATGTGATCTTCTTAGCTGCTATTTGTTTCTTACTACTACTTGCGGAGTTGCTATCCTTGTAGCGTGATGTATTGCGAAACTTACAGCTATCCAATGCTTTGTCATCTCGCCAGTAGATCATGTAGATGGTTGCACAACAATCAAATGCTTCACAGACAGCTCCATACCACGAAGAAGTTTCTTCGTGTCATTGAAGTTATTAGGTACCAAGTTATCCGGATGATGACTTTCTTTCATCAACTTTATCATCTGATTATAGCAACAAATTGAAACTTGATTTTCTGCATTCAATGTCATTAGTTGAACCACGAATGACAACTGCCAATAAGTCTGACAACCGAGCCATAGCTCTTTATCTACAGCTTTCAATTGGTCATAAAACTTTTGTGCTTCAGCATTTGGCTCTTTCTCAGCACTTCCTTCAACATTAAAGTGAGGGCACGCATGATCCATCACCATCGTGTTGTAGTTATTAGACGCACCCTTACCAGTATCCATAATCATTTCTCTCTCTGGCGTTCGTTCGTACTTTCGTTTTCCCTTTATAGTTTACTTCCTTTGCATTTAAATACTTCAATTTCACATTTCCTACACGAACACCTGGTGTTTTTCCCATCCATGTAAAGAGGTTAACTCTTTGCAAATTCCGTGAAAACTTAAAGTCCCGCCTCAAATTTGTCCGTAAGAGTACCATTTGTATGAAACTGCTAGTACATCGAATCACAACTCATTGTTTCTAATCCTAATAAGATATCAGGAAATCACATGACAAATATCGAGATAAGACATTTCAAATCCTAATAAGAAATTGGGAGATCAAATATCAAATATCGTCTTAGTTATCCTAACATTAAGTTGTTAATAGTTTTTATGAAGTGGTAGGGCAGATAGTCCAAATCACATTATATATCGTGCAACTACTGTTATCTCTCACAATATAAGAATTATAAATTTACTACTAATGAGCAAACTAAGATGAGTTGGAGAAAGATAATTGTACACTTTTGAACAGTTTTCCAGAACCTACAAAAATAACAAAAGTTGATCATTATGGACATCATAGATTTTAAACCAAGCTCTTGCAGCACTTAAAGATAAAAGGGCATCTTGAATTTAATAAGAATATTATTATCTACCTGAGACAACCATGACACTAAGGGGGTGTTTGGAGTAGCTGAAGCTTATTGATAAGTGCTGAAAGCTGCTGAAAGCAGCTTATTTGAAAATCAGTTAGTGTTTGGAAGTAAGTGCTGAAAGCTGCTAAAAGTGGAGAAAATAGTGTTTGGTAATACTGCTGATAGAAGTAGCTTATTGTTACTTTTTAAAAGAAATATTTGTTTTGTCCTTAGTGTTACTAATTAATATTTATAATAAATAATAAAAATTAGAAATAATTGTTATTCAATATTTATTTTTTGCTTACAATTTCAATCTAATATTATAAAATACTAAATTAATCTAAATATTATGAATATTATAAAATTGTATCATAATAAATATAGTATACAATTATATATTAAATACTATTTATTTGTATAACCACATAAAGAATAGGATCATTCATGATTGGCGCATTTTTTTCAGATACAAGCATTGCATTCATAGACTGGAGATGATTTTCGCAAAATTTTATCAGCAAAATCTTTTTCTCAGGACACATGTACATCATAAATATTAGTAACAAAATGCCGCACTTTAACATATATACCAGAATGCTCACAAAGTAGGGTTGGGAGGGTTATTTTTGGAATTAGATAAAATTAGTAAGGGTAATTTCGTCCGAAAAAACATAAGCTATAAGCTAAAAGCTAGAAGTTGGGGTGGAGCAGCTTCAACAGATTCTCTATTTTCGACCCCTTTTTAGAGAATCTCGGCTTTAAGCTGGGACTCCCAAACACTCCCTAAATGAGATTCTGAAAATTAAACCCATAGCTCTAAAATTGTTACCTTTCCTCTCCTTCCAGAAACAATTGTAAGCAACAACTTCAAAGAATTATATGCAGCTACTTCAAAGTATTAACGATAGTGATGGTGCAGAGATAGTAAGCTGCCATGATATTCATGAAATAATTAGTGAAATAGACAACTCTATTTTGCTTCCAAACATTCAATTCTCTACTATGCTAAACATTCAAAAGTAAAAAACTAGTATAGTGAGAGCAGAGAATGTTCCAAGGACACTCATTCAATTCACTCTATGTATATTAGTGCAAGGACTCCCACATATAATGGGAGCAGAGACTATGTTATAATTTCAATCAAATACAAGTACTCCCAATCAAGGTTTTAAAAGTCTAGTTCAAGGACCGATTCGGTTTTTCATAGCACATCGATTAAAAGTAGTGCTACATTATTAAATAAGTTACTCCAATATCCAATGTTAATTGCCAACTTCCAAGTTACTTCTACACCTTTTCCTAATAAGCTAGCATTCAATACATACGTCTTTACATATATCAAGGCAACAACTCTATTTAATCTAAAGCAGAGAAAATTTTAACAACTACAAATTATAATTAAATTCAAGAAACAAACTCATCAAGAAGATGAAGAGGCGCTGACAGATAATTGAAATTCAACATTGTTTATTTCTTGAGCTCACACTTGTAAGATGATTACCAAAATCAATTAGTAATTGGAAGACTCGTGAATTTTAATATTTATTTATTCTAATAATCTAATCTAATATAAGAAGTCTTCTCGTGTCAAGCATCTAAAGCTTATTTTGATATAGAGGTCATAGTCTACATATAAACGAGAGGATTAGAGCATTAACATAGATCGAAAGTATGATACTTGTAAGTGGACAAAGATTTTGAAAACAAATCTGGTGAACATGAAAAACACAAAAATCATAACAAGATAAATTAATGTGACATCAATGCAGCAAACAATCATCTAATCCGTCTTCTTCTGTCCCCATCCATGCACTGAAATAACATAATCCAATTTATGCGCTTCAAGAATACGCTAGATATGGGAAAACAGCAGCGAATTATCCCTCAAAACATTTTGATGGTAAGTAAAGCTCGAAGGAAGTGAATGACAGAATGAGCTTCATTACTCAAGAAGCGCTTAAAATCTACTTATTGAACGGAACCGAGAGAAATTCACGCGTCCGCCAATTTTTCCTTTCACTCAATTTTATGGATGGGAGAGAATTGTAGGTAATACGTATAATATACAGGGAAAATCTAAGAGATAGGCTTGGAATTTACCTTGTATATTAAAACCCAGTCCTAATTTATAAGGATTAGGACGTTGGAGTTGAAATTATTTTTTTTTTTGAAAAGGGAACGAATCTCAATCTGAGACGCGATTGGAATCGTATGATTTGGGGAGGAAAAATCTTTTCCGCGATCCACCAGTTACTGTGAATAGAGATTAATTTGGGATAGTTATAGTATACTAACTAGGGCTGTATTATTTAGATTTTACCATATTTTATATAGTGACGGATTTTTTCGTCACTATAATTTTCAATTATAAAACAAAATAATCGATCTTGATTACACGTTTTTACTTTAGTGACGAATATTTTCGTCACTTCAACCTTCTTTTATAATAATTAGTCGAGGTTTTTCTTAGTGACAGACATATTCGTCACAATGTGATATTAATAAAAAAATATGTTTTATGTAGTGACAGATTCATCCGTCAATACGATTTTTTAATTATTTCAGTGACGGAATACGCGCGTCATTAATTTTCGTCACTAATGTGTCGTGTCCGTCACAATTGTCACTATCTCTTTAAATACATATTTCGTAACAAAGTCATCATAAATTGGGAACTCGTATTAAAATATGTCACTATGTCCGTCACTAAATTTAAGATTTGTTGTAGTGCATGAAGAACAATTATTGGTATGAGACCTCGGAATAGGATGTGGACCGACCAGTTAGGTTATAGGCAATAAACGCATGGCCATGCGAAGTATTGGGTTCTGGACAGAGTATGCATCAGTTTTGGAGGTTTGAAAGGGTTGTCTGCTAGGGCTAGAGTTTCCCAAACCTCTTGGGCGGACGCATGTTCCTCCATATCATATGGGATTCCACGCAATGCATACAAATAAGACTCAAACAACATGTATGGGAATGGAATTATGTCTAAACAGTAGTTAAATTCAGACAATGACAACTTAAACCAAATATTATGCACACGGAAGGAAATGCATTCGACATCACAATTACTGCCTCCTCAAATTGAAATGAGCATGAAAATTCCTTGACCAATTGTTCATAGTTGTCAAGGGGTTCAAAGTGCAACAGCCAATCTTAGCCCAAAGTAACCCTCAAACTCCTCCCTCGCATCAAATTCCTAAAAAAGAGATGGATCATAGAGATTACCTTAGGAGTAGTGATTTTTTGTCTCACGGCGCACGACCCTTTGGCTGATGGGGCCATCAAACTCAAGCGGAGAGTCCACTTCGGCCTTGGTGGTGATGTCAACGATGCGTCTAGAACCATGAAACTCCCATTCTTGGCCCTCCTCAAAGTAGTTGGGGTCTAAACCACGGAGGTAGAGGTCGAAAGGCTCTTCTTCGTCAACAGTTGGCCCCATTAGTAGGGTGGAGAGATACAGGGGATACTTCGTCGACATCAAAGTATGCCTCCTCCGCAGCCTATTGTTGAGGATGTTCGGATGATTCTACTAGCTAAAGGGTTGAGGAACTGGCGTCAGCGATTGTGGATAACCGCTAGGAACGTCGGCGAGATGTAGTTTCTTGTAGTTGGGCGACATTTGCGGAGCCGTTGTGGTGGTGGTTATTGTGCAGGCTGAGCGGAGAACTATAGCAGAGAGGGAGAGAAGAGAGGATTAGAGAGCTAGGCGAGAGAAATAAGGGTGTATTGATTCTGATGTGAAGCAGGTGTAAATCTCTACCCTAGGGATGTAAGAAAGTTGAAGCATCGCTTGCACATCAGTCCCACGAATTTTTAAGTACTTCACTCCAACTCCCAAATTCTACTAAAAAGGGTGTCTGCTTTCCAGAATTGCATTTCGATCCCTCTGCATGACCGTTAGATACAAACAATGGAAAAATAATAAAATAGCAACAGTAATAAACGCCCCTCCCTTGGCAGACAACAAAAGTTACGAATATGTATAAAATAACAAAATATAAGAGATGCCTCCCTTAGGCCTCCTTTCTTTTACGTCTTTTGCTACACATTGCTTTGAGCAATCAGTTTGATGGTGGAATGGGGAAGAGATCGACGCTCTCCACTGCATGTATCTCGGATGGATCATGATAACTTTTTAAATGGTGACCGTTAACCTTGAATGCCTTCTTAGATGAGATGCCCACAATTTCAACAACTCCGTTTCGACAACTTCCCAAGCATGAGCCTTACCTTGGATTGAAACAATAAGACTAATTGTCCAACTTGGAAAATCTTTCCCCTTGTGTTCTTTTTCTACCAGAATTTTGCACGGTCATTGTACCAACTTGCAACATTATAGGCTTCGATTCTCAGATCTTCCAACTCTTGGACCTGAAATTTCCTTTTATCCTCACACTTTGAGGGTTGCGTATTGATTTGCTTGACTGCCCAAAAGGCTTTGTGCTCAGTCTCCACAGGCAGATGACACATCTTTCCAAACACCAACCACTATGGGGACATCCCGATTAGAGTTTTATAAACCCACAAGGCATCATGGGGCCTTATGCTCCAATACTTCCGGGAGGGATTCACTATCTTCTCAATGATCCCCTTCTGAGGTTGGATACTTCTATCTGCCTATTTGACTGCGGATGGTATGTTGTGGATATGTGACGTTGGACACCTAAACGTTATTGGAGTCGAGTGTGGAGGCAAGTGAGGGAGAAGGAGGGGAAGGACGGCATGAGATTCAGATTTAAACCCGATTTGAAGTGTGCGAAGGTGTTCAGATTCACACCCAGTTCGTCTAATTGAGTTCGTCGTTCGCTGGAGATGATATTGGGATGTCTATGTTCGTAATTCGCCGGATTTTTCCACAAGCTTTGTCGGAATTTGGGGTAGAAGCAGAGAGAATAGGCTGAAATGCTTTATGTTCGACAATTCGATGGTTTAATTTGAAGTTAGGGCTTATCGACGGAATTCCGACTGAGCATTCTATCAGTGAAATTAAAAAAAACACTACCAACGAATATTTCCATTAGTAAAAATATTATGTTAATAAACAGATATTTCCTTAAATCTACGGAAAAAAAATCTCGAAGAAAATAGACCATTTCTACCTACAGGTCATTTCCATCGGTATTTTCGCGATGCCAATATTAGTTGGTATTCCGTCAACATTTTTGAAATATGACTTTCCGTCGGTGAGTCGACTCGTTTTTTTATTTCCATTGGTAAAGTCGAGTTTTCTTATAGTGGTGTTTCTGATGCTAAATGTTTTTAAAGAATAAGTTAATGAAGAGTAACAATGGAAAATTCTATGTTGGACAAGTTGCAAACCTTGTGATCCAAAAACTGTCTTCTTCTCATTTAAAATATTATTTTTCATTTTAAAAGTTGAAGAAAGCTTCTAAACTTATAGAGAGAAGCAAATATTCTTACTTTTCCACTAACGATAGCCCCCCAGTTAATATAATTAATTTTAAGATTCTAATAAAATCTACTTCCTTACATAGGCAAAAAAAAAACTTTGTTGGTCCCGAGTCAAACGTTCAGGTGTAGCGGGGGGTGAATACACCTAAAAACCTTTTTCAAACTCAAACGCGAACAGTCCGATAGACGGAGGATGCCTACTGAATGACTTCAGTAGACCAAGCTAGTTGTTCTTGATCGCGTGGACAGAGTGACTGAAGATGTTGAGCTCTGCAAGCTGACTTACTGTCAGAATTCAGCAGCGTTCAGCAAGGTTCAGTAGCGTGCGGAAAGTGTAGGCCCGATTCAGTTTGCTTCTTGAAAACATTTGTTTAACAAAAACAATTTTTGTAGATTAGTAAGCTTTGTATTGAAAATGATGTTGTATGATTTGTAAATATGTTTTCAGTATGAACAGTAATCAATGCACCAGTTAATGACACAACAATTTTTAAAGTGGTTCGGATACGCAAGATCCTACGTCCACTGTCCTAAACAAGGTAGGAAACTATTTTATTATACTGAGTTAGTCTCAGTTAGTTTGTGCACTGGACAAACTTTAACTTGTGATTATATTGAGCAAATCTTAGTTTACAGGGTCAAACAATGATAGTTTGAATGTATTTCCAACTATGAAGGAGTTCTTAACACTAAGAAGAGATCAATAAATGAACTCCTTCGATCTAAGCTGTAGATTTTACAATGAGCTTAGGTTAGAGGGTGGGAACAAGAAAGACTTCTAGAGCAAAGAACAATGATGAATAATCTCTCTGGGTTCGTGTTCTTCACTTGAATATTCGTTTAAGAATGCCAGAGCTTGAGTTCTTTGAAAGCTTGGGTTCCCTTCGCTTGTATGTTCGTTTTGTGCGACTACTTTGAATTCGATCTTCCCTCTATTTATAGGCGTGAGTTTTGAATAGATCCGTTGGAGACGAACTGTCCATGTGTCACTCTATGGGTAGCTAACGACTCTTTTTTTAATTCTGTAGAGTCCCATTTCTTTGCAGGAAAGTGGTTAACTTGCAGCTTTGTCGGATACTTTGTCAGTTGTCTGCTTGTCGTTGGTCGATGTACAGATAGTGGTTGAGACATTTTCAGACTTCAAGGTTGATACTGAAGTTGACTTTTCTCTGATGTACGATCTCGGATAACTCTACTGAGATTGACTTTGAAGTCCACTACCAGTTAAAGCAACTGACATATTGTTGTTGAGTCTGACCGAAAGGTTCAGTAGGCTACTCCTGCTGAGTCCAACACTACTGAGGGTCAAACTCTAAGTTCAGTAAACTGCTCCTGTTGAGTCCAATTCTAGTGACTCCTGAATACCTTTCAGTATGCTGCTCTTGCTGAGTCCAACCATACTGAATCTTCACTCCATGACACTGTGACAGATGGTCTACTGAGAGACAGCAGACGAAACTTTTGAGCCGGGACCATTTACTGAGTCTGAAACACTCAAAAGACAAGGGTGTTAACTTTTACAACATAATTGTTCATCAATAAAAATAGGATTTTGGGATCAGCCAAATCAACTACTGAATCATCTCCCAACAAACTTAGAATATTTCCCTCCAAAATGTGATCCTCCCTCTTTCATTCATTGAGTAGGGTTGCAAGAATTAGAACAGAAAAATAAATTGTTCATTAATGTTCGTTGGTCTGTACTTGTTCTCTTCATCAAGCTTCACAACACTAAATCTTGTGCAGATATCTATTTTTAATTTGTTCTTTCTTTAATTTGATTCTAAAGATGCAAGAGAAAAATTGACTCTTGCTGGAGATTTAGCATGATTATGGGTCTTAGAGTGTAGAAAAAGTGGACTTATGATTTTGCTTTAAGAATTTTAAACTATGAAGAAATCTTCCTATAACAGTTGGTTAGAAAGGGTGGACTTATGTGGTTAATTATAGTATACAATGTGTCATTTATTGAGTATCGATTATAAAAATATACTTAGGAAAGAAGTGTTAATTGTTTTGAACAAAAATGTCATTAGTTGTGAAAAAATGTGTCATTTATTTTGAATAAAAAATCATTTATTGAGTATCAATTGTTACGATACATGCATATCAGTGATGGCAGGAGGCATTGAAAACGAAAAATGACATTTTTGCTCAAAACAAATGACATTTTTTTCATAACAAATTATAAAAAAAAAGAAAAAATAAATGATAGACCACCTCATGAAATATATTTGATTATTTAATGAAAAAAATATGAATTTTATTAATGATTAAATACGAAAATTGCACGAGGACAATCTGATTCAGGCCCAATGTTAAAATATTAAGGTTTCACGATTTGGACGGTATCACGACGCCCTCAGTTCTACGGTTTTAAAATCTATAACCGTAACCGACAGTTTACGTTCGGCCGATTCTAATTCTGATTTGTGACGGTCTGCATCTGGATTTGTACATGTCCACTTATCAATCATTAATTTTATGATTATTAATTAAGTCGTCGGTAATTCATTGCTAATTACCAACGATATTTATATACCTCGTTAAGTAGCAAGATTTGTATAGTGTGACTTAAGGTTTAAGATTTGAAGATCAATATTCGTTAATTATTTGGTATTCTATCTATATATTACACTCACGGGGTATGAATTCAATGGGAAAACATAGTTATATAGGAAAACAGGAAGTATGCATACTCCTTATATGTTTTATGCATATTCTTTATTTTTTTTCATGCATGAATTTTGTAATTTTTACATTTTGCCCTTTTGCATAAAACAAATAAGGAATATGCATGAAAAATATTTTAGAATATAATCAATCCAAACCATCCAATGATAAAATGAATGGTGTAGATTTCTTCTTATTTCTTATTTTAAGTTGTTTTCATATACGAT
Organism: Lavandula angustifolia; assembly: GCA_028984105.1. Lineage (NCBI taxonomy): Eukaryota > Viridiplantae > Streptophyta > Magnoliopsida > Lamiales > Lamiaceae > Lavandula > Lavandula angustifolia. Next base: position 5,348,017 of record CM054811.1, read on the forward strand.
CCATTCCCTACGTTCATGTTTTTATTTGTTATCTTTTATTCTAGAGTCAGAAGATATATTGATTATCTAGTTTGATTGATCTTAATCTCTTTTACTCTAGGGTTGAAAAATAGGTTGATTATTTAATTATGATTGATTTTCCTATATATCATATAATAAAAGAATGGTATTAATTCTATTTAATCTTGTGTTCTTGAATTATGCGAATGCAGACTGTTGGTCCGGAGACGAAAAGTCAGGTGTAGAGGGGGGGGGGGGTGAATACACCTGAGCTCTGTTTCTTTTTCTCAGTGAAGGTCAGTGAAGGCGATGTTTGCAACCGATGAACGAGTGCCAAGTAAGCCTTCGATCCCTGGGGTCAAAGTGAGTCGGCTTACGAGCTCTTCTGCGGCCGATGTCAGTATTACGAAACTCAGTCGGAGACTGTAGTGCGGATAAGTGTTAGGCCCGGAGTCGTCTCTTTTGAAAACGCGTTTTTGCAAGTTAAATCTTTTGGCTGTGCACTTTATAAAATACGTTTTATGCAAACTTATGATTTTCAAGTCAGTTGAATGCAATGCAATAAAACGATGAAATGAACACAAGCGATTTAACGTGGTTCGGATACGCAAGATCCTACGTCCACGGTCCTGAACAAGGCGGGAGAACTTGTTGATTATTCTCGAGCAAGCCTCGGCGGGGATGCGCACCTTTGGACGGTTCCCTCTAAGTTATAGTCCTTAGCGACTTTACAATCCAAACCTAAGTTTAGAAGGGAGGGAATATTCTCCAACTGAGAAGGAGTTCTTACAACAAGAACAATTCACTAAATGTGAACTCCTTCGGATCTAAGCTATGAATCTAGCAATGAGCTTAGTCTAGAGAAGATAGGGATCAAAGTGCTCTGGAGAGATGAACTACAAGAAGTGTTCTATGAAAACTAGTTCGTCTCTGGATAAGCTTGAAGGTTCTAGAGCGTTGTGAGTTTGAATGATTTCCCTTGATTTCGCGTATATTCCTCTTTTTGAAATCTTCAAATCCTTCTCTATTTATAGTTGTGAGTTGTGACATATGTCCGTTGGAGACGACGATGCCACGTGTCACAAGCGTCCAAAGAAAACGGCCACTATTCAACTTTGTTGCGGCGGGGCGGTTAATGCACCGTTCATGAGAGCGACTTTCTTGTGTAGAGTAGGTAAGCGTTGTCGGCTTCTCATTGGTCGAGGTTTGTAGTTGGTGAGTGTCGAGTTGACCGTTCAAACTACCTCGTATGTCTTCTGCCGAACATTTGAAGGGACTTTAAGTCTTTGGGTCGCTTTTACGTCGGATACGGTACTCGAAAGCTTGTCTTCTTTGGTGAGTCGTCGACCGATAAAGTGAGCTTCGATAGTCGGTTGGTCGGCTGCGAAGGTATCTTGCTTGCACTTGGTTCTTCTACCGATGACCATCGGCTTGTAGAGAATGCTTCTGCGAGGTCCGGTCGCTGATGCGGGATCTTCGGTTGAGTTTGATATCACCGCCGACGAAGAATGCAAGCGATTACAGCGATGACGTGGGGTTCGAAAAGTATCTTCGGTGAAGATCGGTTCAACAACTACCCCGTACGGGACTTAGACAAAATAATAATCATTACATCAAGTCTAACCTATACATCGGCTAATCCTATCGACACACTAATCTACCGATATCGGCTCGGTTTTGGGATCTTCAATTCCATAGTACTACAATGATTTCCCCCAATTTCTTTTAACCCTAGAACAATTGAGTATCAATCTATCGACTCATATCCAACAATTTCCCCCTAATTGATGATGCCAAAACCTCTATACTCTAATATCTATTAAAGATCTTGTCCTATCGACAACAATTTCCCCCTTAAAGCATCGAGGAAAAACTGATAATAGTAAATGAACTTCGGCGAGTGAGAGAAAGGCAAGATCGGAGACCGATGTGAGTGTGTGTCGGATCACTTGGTGATCAGTAGTGTAAACACAAAGTAAAAGGCTGAGAGACAATGAGTAATTGTCTAGCAAGCAGAGGAACTGATATATATATCAAGAATTACAGAGTTCCTATGCTATTACAAAAGATGAGGAGAAAAAAAATCACTGCTGCTGCTTCTTGAACCTGCGTTTTCTTCTTGAAGTCGGTGGATTTTTCCTCGGGAGGATCCAGGTAATAGTATTTATACACTCTAGCTCGAATCTCCTGGATCTCCAAGTTATCATCCGGCCTTTACGGGAGCGGACTCGGGGCGTAGGCGGCTTCCTCCACTTCTCTTTCTATGTCCTTAGTGCTCGGCAGTCCATTAGCAAGTCTCGGCGGTGGAATACGTCGGAAAGGCTGGGGCACGGAAGGTTACATTTCGTGATTCCATGACTTGCTTCGAGCCGTTCACTGAATTCAACATTAATTCTCGTAATCAACTCCTCAAAGAGCTGATCGGTGGGCGATCAAGTGGGTAAATGCGCCATACGTAGTAGCCTTTGATAAAAGTTTCTTTCAATCTCTCCCAATGTTCATTCATATCAGCCGGCACCCACTTATCCACATGCTGAATCGGTTGTTGCTTGATGTGGGGGCCCTTGATGAACTTAGATCCTCTCGGGATCCGCCTTCTTGGATCAGGGCTTGGTTTATCGAGATAGGCTTTTCATTCTTGCCGGAGTCGGCCATCCTTTTCTTCTCACGGAGAGCGGCTGCTCTAGTGTCTCCTCGTCCGAGACTCGAGTCCTTGCGGCGTCGCCTCCCGGTGTCGTTTGATCTTACGCTATCCGCTCGGGTGTAAGAGTAGATATGGGAATACTACGAGCAAGTAGCTTTGATTTCAGTCGGAAGAGCCTTAGCAAATTCTTCTTGGGCTTTCTTCTTTTGCTCTTGACCGTATTAATGACCTTTCTCTTTCCTTTGCCCCCACGACTTTGCCCTTAGGCTTTTATTTGCTTGTTTGCCTCCTCTAGGCGACGCTCTTGGTCCGGCTTGTCTTGCGGCTCTTGGGCTATTACGAGGTCGAATGCCTCTTGCTCCGCTTTTGATTTAAACTTCTTGATCGGGGGAGGAAGGAGTAGTGGATTCGATAGCGATTTCCTTCCCCAGACCTCTGCGGCAGCTGTTGAGACTCTTCTTCTTCAGCTGGCTCTTCAAGGAATTGAGCGATTTCGTCTATGTGCACAATGAAGAGGAGATGGGGGTGGCTTGTAGTGGGAAATCAAGGAGAAGGACCTCAGTAGATGTACCTTTCTGAGTAGGTGGTCCTGCCTCCGGAGCCTGTTCCCCCTGAATCTCTGCGGCTGAGGGCTCTCGCTGCTGAGGAGGGTCCTGCCTCCTGAGCCTGTCCCTCAAGGATCTGGACGTCAGCTGTATCCGTATCGGGTTCATCTTTCACAATATCTTCCCCCCTTTTTGGCATCGGCAATATTCGCCGAGGGAGGTGCGGATAGCTTTTACGTCCTGCTCCGGTGTGCGCGAGAATCTTTGATGCGGGTAAGCGTGTCATCAAAATCACCGACCAAGTTGCGGTAGTTTTCCCGGTCTTTCTCCCGATCGGCTCTAGATTTACGCAGCGAGCGGTGACTCCTGTCGGAGTGTCGGCAGAGCTTGATCATTTGATTCTGTCATTTCTTTACGAATGGCTTTTAAGGCCTCGGCTGTTGCTTGATAGGTCGTTTGAAGAGAGGTGGTTGCTATCTTGTTTCTCTCATCAATGAAGCCTTGAATTGTTTTCATGGCTCGAGTCATTGTTCGAGAAAGTTTTATCTTTGAGTGGCAAGCATTCGCCGACTCTGTCTTGTTAAATCGGCCTTTTGAGCACTTAGGGCCTGCTCAACTATCTCCTTGAAATCCGGTGAGAAGCCTCTTTAGGGGTGGAGATGTCGGCGGCCAACTTACTTAGAGCTTCGTTACGAGCCTTGGTGTACTTCTCCCATTTAAGATGAACATCTTTGGCTAGGAGTCGATTTTTCTCACCTTGGCGTTTGATAGCCCCTGTTGACGGAACGTGAGGACACGGAACCGATGGGTTGTATCGATAAGAGCTGGTTCCGAGCCTCTGCTCGAGAACGAGATCAAGCGCTCCCTACGTACTTCGGAGCGGTTGTAGCCTCACCGAGATGTGACTATGGGTGGTGTTGGGCTCTTCTCTTGGGGAGTTTGTCCCTCTGCAGATTCTCCCCGGTGCCGCTTCCTTGGGTTTGTCATCCATCTCCTCATCTTGATCATCATTATCACCTTTATCGGAAGGTGGAGATGGGGGGCGGAGCTGTTTCGATCGGAGCTCTCAAGCTCGGTAAATAGAGCATTGCGGCTCTCAAATCTTCGAAAGACGCCACATCGGTGGCTCTCCGAATCCAATCTTGGCTTGGAGCTCTTGCTCCTCTCGTCGTAGCTCATCCGGTATGGCTTTGGGATTTGGCAAAGTTAATAAGAATGTCCCGGTCTGAGAAACCTTAAGAGCATCGAGCTCTTGTCCTTCTTGTTATTTCAACCGGATCTGCGTGCTCGGCAATTTACGGTATCTCTAGCTGAATCTCGATGCAAGACGCACGATCAGTGGTGTCGGTTGTTGTCCACTCAGCAGTAGGTTCGGGTGACGGTTCTCTCTTGTCGGACTCTGTTTCCTCGGAGCTGATCACTTGGACCTTGTCCTTGATCGTCGCTCCCTCGATTCCGGTATGCGAATCGAGTAGTTGCTCCTCTTGAATAGAAGGAGGAGCTGGCTGAATAATGGTAAGTGGGCTGAGCCCGCTGTGACCTCAGCGAGTCGAGTCTTAGCCAACCTCCTCTTCTTTGGCACTTGGACGGTTGGGGGCGGAGCGAGACGCCGCTCTCTTCGGTTCGGGTGGCTCCTTGCCAATTGACTTTTTCGCTCCCGGCCTTTGTCATAAATTTAATACTCTTGAGATCAAAAGACTTCGAGTCCTCAAAAGGCGAGCGATTCCGTACCACACTCTCTATCGGCACCGACATCTTGGTGCCGAATAGGAGCTTGCACTGTCTTGGTTAGCTTCCTCTCTCCGATGGCGAAGTAGAGAACTTCGGGCTTGGGCCTTGGTGAGTAGTATAGTAGTCGGCCCAGTTCACTTCTACTCCATCGTCTATGATCATCATCGGTTGTATCCTCGGCTTAGAAAGCCGATCATAGGATCCAGTGAGCTCGTCGAATATGAGAGACAACGTAAGCTAAACCCCGTGCGAGGTAACAAAAGATTTCTACGAAGCGCCGTCTTGAACACTATGTCGTTGCGTCCACGGAACTTTTGGACGTAGTTATTTATCTCCCTTTCCTTATAACCAATGGGAGAGATACCAGTGAGGGGAGTCGAAAAGCTTGAACGAGAGCCTACGAGATATTGAAAGAGTGGGTAGCCTCCCTCCACCGATTTGGGGCAATTTCCTATTGTATCCAAAGGATGCTTCTTCTCCTCCCGAGGCTAATGATTTCCGGTTGTAGTAGGCCTCCACAACTTGTCTCGGCAGATGAGAACGGGGGATGCCTCGACACAAGAGTTGCCGGCCACGACTTCTCAAGGGCGCCAAAAAACCGGCTCCAAATATGAAACGTCCACTGCTTGGGAGAGCCATCGTCGGCTCAAACCGAACCCGGATGGTCATGATCTCAACCATCTTCTCGGGAGTCTCGTACTACCGCCATCGAAATCTCGCAAAACAAATTGTTAGCACTTGAAAATAGAGTAAGTTAGTAGCTATCGGCGGATAGTAATACATTACCGTGAAATAGAGCTTAAAAAGAGATATAGCAATGCGGTTTGAATGAGGATGTAAGGAAGGTAACCGAATCGCTAAGAAAAAGCTCTAAGATATGAGAATGGCGAAAAGTGAGGAGTTGATAGAAGATGAAAGATTTTGTATATTGAGTTTGATCTTTAGTTTGAATCGCACGGTTCAAATTTAATCTTTCAAAATCAAGGGGCGGCTAAGATTAAATGTTATAAAAGAATGATTACAATAGCCGCCAAAAATATAGATATACGTAATAAAGCTAATGGAGAAGACATGCATTAAATGCGCGACGAGAGAGCATTAATTACGCGGGCGAGGAGTCCTGCTGACCTTTCCTCAAATCTTAAACATAATAAATGGTAAGGAATAAATGCTCCTAGGCACCGAATGCAAGCGGCCGATGCATTAAATGCGGCATGCTTCGAACAAATTAAGTAACGATACTACGCAAACCTCTTGATTGAACTTATCATTGGTTACCATCATTTATCGGGAGGATGGTTGTGCTGATGACCATGTTCTCCCTTGTTGTGTACGGTGTGCATCTCCCAACCGAGTCACCGTACTAAGTTTTTCGACTGTCGTGCGATTCCATACCGATACACATTGTTGCTAAGTATATTATTATCGGTAGTCGGCTTCTCGACTTGTCTCGGTAGGATCTAGCGGACCTAGCTCAACCGATAGTTCTCCGAACTTTGTTCTCGGCTAGTGGTTTGGTCGGTATATACGCCCTTTGCTTGTCGGTATGGATTTTCTCCATCCCGATGTCCTTCTTTTCGACATGGTCTCACGATGAAGTGGTGTCGAATGTCCACGTGCTTGCATCACGGTATGTAGAGCTGGGTTACGAGTTATAGCTATTGCCTTTGGTGGAGTCACGGTAGATGGGCACTTCATCCCGAGTTATACCATAATCTCTCAATTGTTGTCGAAGCCAAAGGATGCGGGCACAAGCAACTTCCTGCGGCCATGTACTCGGCTTCGGTAGTGGACGTAGCTACCGAGTGCTTGTTTCTTTGAAAACCACGATATCGGCTTGCTTTGCCTAGGAACCGACATGTTCGGAAGTTGATTTTCGATCTATCCCGCATCCTGCATAATCGGCATCGGAATAACTGTCGGTATTAGATTATCATCGGCGGGATACCATAACCTTGACCTCGGGTGTTCCTCTTAGGTATCGCGAGAATCTTCTTCGCCGAGTCTAGATGACTTCGCTTGGGATTCGCCCCGAAATCTTGCGCATATACCTACGGCATAAGTTATGTCGGAGTCGGCTAGTTGTTAAATAAAGTAAAGAACCAATAATAGCTCTATAATCGGTAGAGTTAACGAAGCTCCCTCTTTGTCTAGATCGATTTTAAAGTTCGTGTTCATGGGGATCTTGGACCGGTTTCTTTGGAATCACGGCCGAATCTTTTGAGAAGATCTCGAGTGTATTTGGCTTGATTGATGAAGATTCCTTCACTGATTGTTTTACTTGAAATCCAAGGAAATAATTCATCTCTCCCATCATGGACATCTCGAATTTCTCTTTCATCATCTTCTCGAGCTGGCCGACATATAACTTCGTTTACTGCGGCCGAAAATGATGTCGTCCACGTAGATTTGCACCGGTAGAATGTCATCTTCTCGACTTTATGCTTGAATAGGGTGCGATCTCTGTCCCCTTTTGAAAACCTTTACGAAGTAGAAAGTCGATAGGGTATCATACCAAGCCACGGGTGCTTGTTTTAACCCATCTGAGCTTTCCTAAGTCTCGTACACTGATGTCCCTGCTGAAAGCCGGGCGGTTGTTCCACATAGACTTCTTCCTTCGATGCGCCGTTCGGAAAAGCTGACTTCACATCCATCGATATACCTTAAATCTCGATGTGTTGCATAAGCTAGGAAAAGACGAATGGCTTCCAATCGCGGCGACCGGAGCAAATGTTTCATCAAAGTCAATTCCCTCTGCCTTGTTGTATCCTTTAGCAACTAGTCGAGCTTTATTTCGACAATGACGTTGTTTTCATCTCGCTTGTTCTTGAAGACCCACTTAGTTCCAATCACGTGCTGATATCTAGGTGCGTCGACAAGCTCCCAAACTTCATTTCGACGAACCGGTTCGGCTCTTCTTGCATAGCAATGACCCAGTCAGCATCTTTAAGTGCGTCCTCTATCGACTGAGGTTCTTCTGTAGACAGAAAACAAGAGTAAAGTGAGCTTTCTCCTTGATTTAATCTTGATCTCGTCCTTATAGTTGCTGATGGATCTCCAATGATAAGATCGGAAGAATGAGCATCGAGCCACGAACGCCCGAGTCGGGCTTCTTCTTCGATACCACTTCTACGCCGTCGGTAGGTGTATTAGGCATTTCGTTAGTCTTGTTTTGTGACCGTAGTAATTCGGTAAGAAGGTTAGGATCTCCCGAGTTTCCGGGTTCAGGGGCATTTATCTCAGGAACATTAATCGTTCCCCCTGAGTTTATATTCTCAGTAGAGGTCTCAGTTACCACAGGGGCTTCCTCATCGACCGAAGTTACCTGTTGTTGATTCTGTTCGATAGAATCAACTAGGTTAGCAACATTGCTTGTTGGTGAGTCTCGAATTTCTTCATCTTCGACTCATCATCCCAACAATCTTGGATCTTTTCGGCTTTGTCATTTAGGTCGAGATCCCGTAGCTTGCTGCTCGACATCCTCGGTGCTTGACTTTGTATCTTTCCTGTTCTCGGTAACAAATTCATCAAAAACAACATGAGGGCTTTCCTCCACGCAAAGAGTTCGATAGTTAAAAACTCACGAAGGCTTTCTCGACTCGGGAGTATCCTAAGAATACTCCTTGATCGGATTTGCTATCAAAGACCTTCAACCGATCTTTCCCATTGTTGTGGATAAAGCAAGGACGGTAGAAAACATGAAAATGAGAAATAGAAGGAATTCTCCCTTTCCACGGTTCGTATGGCGTCTTCATGTGTTCTTTGTGTCGGTAGTGATCGATTACGAGTGTAACGGGCGGTGTCGGTAGCATCGGCCCAAAACTTTGAGGGTAGTCCGGAGAATGCTGCGAGGAGCGTTCTTGCTGCTTCTTTGAGAGTTCCGTTCTTACGTTCGGCAAGTCCGTTCTGGCGAGGGGTGCGCGCGGTGATGTCTCGTCTTTGAATTCCCTCTTTATCGCAGTATGTCTTAACTACTGAGTTTAGAAACTATGTTCCTCTGTCTGAGCGTATCTTCTTAATCTTGATGTTCTTTTCCACACTGAGTTTCTTCAGTAGATTAGGTAACTCAGTCTGAACATCAGATTTGTTGGCGATGAAGATGACCCAAGTATATCTCGAGTAGTCGTCTATGACGACGAGGGCATACTTCTTGCCTCTTATAGTCACTGGAGAGACTGGCCCGAATAAGTCCATGTGAAGCAGCTGAAGGATTCCATCAGTGGAAGGTGACGGAATAGGTGGATTGCTACTCTTTGTTTGCTTTCCCTTCAGGCACGCTTCACAATTTCTGTCTTTGATAAACGATTCGTTGGGCGGTCCTCGACTTTAGAGTTCTTGACGAGCTTGTTCATGGTCTTGAAGTTCGGGTGTGGTGAGTCTCTTGTGCCATAGCCGGCTGACTTGTTACTGATTTAGTACGTGCGAGCAAGCAAGCCTCAGGTTCTGCGGTATTCCAGTTTGCAACATAGATGTTCTTCCTCCGCGAACATGATAACACTGTTTTCCCTGTAGATTTGTCAACAATATCACAGAAACCAGCGTCAAAGATTACTCTGTTAAGATTATCACGAATTGATAGTCGAAAGGAGATTATGTTGAAGTCCTTCAACATATGTTACTCTTGGAACTGTGGCGGCCCCAATGTTCGGCGTTCCGTATCCCCTTGTGTAGCCTTTGGAATTGTCACCGAATTCATTGCGGGACCATCTTCTTGTACGTAGTTGGTCGGCGAGCTCTTACGGTAGGTCATGTGTCTCGGCGACCGCTGTCCACTATCCACGGGTCCTTATGCACCTGCAAAACAGAGGCATTTTTAGGTACCCTTTGGTTCAGTTGGGTCCTTACAGGTTAGTGGGTGATTTCGGAACCCAGATCTGTCTCGGGACCTTAGAAGTTCCAGACTTCTTCTTCTGAACCTTATCGGCTTTCTTCTCCACGAGGACTTGGAGATACCGACTTTCTGCTGATAATTTTGGGTTCATGCACTTTCTTCTTCGAGTCTTAGCGCTTCTCCCGACCACGGGCTCATAGTAGTACGAGCCGACTCGAGCCGGGTGCTCATACAATGGCTCCTTGTACTTGTTACGCCCATCGACCTTCTTGATTCCCCCTGAATTTGATCGCGGTGTCCTGGGGCTGGAACCTTTGGTCAGTTGCTTGTTGCTACTCGGGTGAGGTGTAATTATTTTCTGTTTGTTTTTCGCCTGAGGTGTGGTGTCAGCAGCTTGCACCTTTCCTCGACGAACCTATCGGCCCGGGGTTGCTTGAGTTTTGGAGGTAGAAGCTTCGTGGGTATAGCCCGGGGCCTTCTTTCACGGAAGTTGACCGTTGAGCTCTAAGCATGCTTTCAAGCTTCTCCTTAGCTCCCGGGTATTGTTCGGTCATCAATCCTCTCCGGACTTCGTCACTCCTTCGAGTGAGTCATAGTCATTCCGCACGTCCGTGAGCTTCGGCGAGCTTGGCTATTTCGGTCTCTTTCTCGGAATTGTCCTTGGTCGGGCGAGATCCGAGTCTCTTGAAGTGAGACTTAGTCATAAGAGATTCAATCTCTTCCTTGAGTCTCGCAACTAGATCCACTGACCCAGTAGAGACCGACAATCGGAAGAAAGTCTACGATTCTCGGCCTTTACTTGTTCAAGTTCTGGATGGTTCTCTTTGAACTCTGCTTCAGTGAATCCGTTCCTCTAGCGGATCGTCGTAGGCTTGTACCACATCTAGATGATCATACGTGACCGAGCACGTGTCTTGTGTCTTTGTGTGAAGAAGAGGTAATAATGCGTTTAGAATTTACCTCGGCCTCTTCTCCGGCCATCGAGACGGTATTCGGGCGACTTCATCGAGAAGCTGTCTTTGCGACCTCAAGCTGACGAACGCGGCTTCGTCTTGAGAAGAATACATGAATGTATCCTCCTCAATTGAGTTGTCGGATATCTCTCCGGCTATATAGGCCTGCCGTCTCTCGGCGAACTTCTTTCTCCTGGCTGCCGTTACGCTCTTTGAGCGGTGAGAGTTCGGGACAATCGTGCGATAGTGTCCCTCCTTCTTGCGGTTGTAGCGGGTAGATGTTCTGCTTGCTCTTACCGGATGAGTCTTTAGACGGATGGCGACAGAACTCCGATTTCCCGTATTCGGTAGAAGGATTAGATTCTTCCTTTTTATGATAGTCTTTCTTACGAGGAAGAATCTCGGTTGTATTTCCTCGGCTTTTCGACTCTCTCCTTTTCCCTCGATATTTGAGAGCCATCGGTGCTAGGCGATCGGGGCTGAAGTCTCGGAAGACTTTGCTGCGATGTGGCCACGGCTTTGCTTGAGGAAATAGGCTTGGCTTCGGTATTCTTGATTGTTGCCTTGAAGGCGTGGTCGAACTGTGTGTCAGTTGGAGCGCTTAAGCACTTTTGGGGTAGGCTATGCTCGAATTCCTCCGATTTTAATTCTGAAAATATAACATCAGGAGTTAGAGCATTTAGATCAGAGCGACGTAAATAAGTAGCAAATGGAAGCCACTTACGTCGGGCAACGCTCTCAAGATCTTGGTGTTCATCTCCTTATTGGTGAACGACCTCCCCAACCCATTGATAACATTGACTTGATTGGTGAATCGACACTCGGCTCGTCAATGGTTTCGGTAGAGCTCCATTGCAAAGGCGTCGAACCTCGAAGCTCTAGCTCGAGCTTGTTCTCTTTGATCCGAGGGGTTCCATGGCTCAGTACAGCCAAGGCGTCCCATAGCTCTTTCGCCGTTTTGCAATCTTGTACCCTTCCGAGATGTGAGTCACTGAGCGTAGTCAGTATGGCATTACGTGCAACTCGGTCAAGGTTGTGCAACTTCTTTTCTTCGGGCGTGAAGGCGAGATTTGTCTTTGGGAACCTTAGCACCGGTTTGTGCTCCCACGCCTCCTCCGGCGGCAAATACTACGTCGTCGATCATGGGAATGATCGGTCGACTCTAGGACATCGACATGCTTGTCGTGGAGTGACGTTAGGTGTGCCTCCATACGTACGCGCCATACCGTGTAGTTCTCTATTGAGAACATCGGCACCATCCTAATACGACATATCGGACATTGTAAGAGTAAGAGTATAAGGATGCTTGAGAAGATGCTTATGCGGTGAAAACGGTTTTCGGGATCGGTTCGAGAGGACCGGTATTTGTAAGCCGCGATCGGTTGAACACCGAAAGCTACGATACCAATTGTTGGTCCGGAGACGAAAAGTCGGGTGTAGAGGGGGGGTGAACACACACGAGCTCTGTTTCTTTTTCTCGGTGAAGGTCGGTGAAGGCGATGTTTGCAAGCCGATGAACGGTGCCAAGTAAGCCTTCGATCACTGGGGTCAAAGTGAGTCGGCTTCGAGCTCTTCTGCGGCGATGTCGGTATTACGAAACTCGGTCGGAGGCGTAGTGCGGATAAGTGTTAGGCCCGGAGTCGTCTCTTTTGAAAACGCGTTTTTGCAAGTTAAATCTTTTGGGTCCGTGCACTTTATAAAATACGTTTTATGCAAACTTATGATTTTCAAGTCGGTTGAATGCAATGCAATAAAACGAGTAAATGAACACAAGCGATTTAACGTGGTTCGGATACGCAAGATCCTACGTCCACGGTCCGAACAAGGCGGGAGAACTTGTTGATTATTACGAGCAAGCCTCGGCGGGGATACTGTCTGCGACCGGACGGTTCCCTCTAAGTTATAGTCCTTAGCGACTTTACAATCCAAACCTAAGTTTAGAAGGGAGGGAATATTCTCCAAGCGAGAAGGAGTTCTTACAACAAGAACAATTCACTAAATGTGAACTCCTTCGGATCTAAGCTATGAATCTAGCAATGAGCTTAGTCTAGAGAAGATAGGGATCAAAGTGCTCTAGAGAGATGAACTACAAGAAGTGTTCTATGAAAACTAGTTCGTCTCTGGATAAGCTTGAAGGTTCTAGAGCGTTGTGAGTTTGAATGATTTCCCTTGATTTCGCGTATATTCCTCTTTTTGAAATCTTCAAATCCTTCTCTATTTATAGTTGTGAGTTGTGACATATGTCCGTTGGAGACGACGATGCCACGTGTCACAAGCGTCCAAAGAAAACGGCCACTATTCAACTTTGTTGCGGCGGGGCGGTTAATGCACCGTTCATGAGAGCGACTTTCTTGTGTAGAGTAGGTAAGCGTTGTCGGCTTCTCATTGGTCGAGGTTTGTAGTTGGTGAGTGTCGAGTTGGCCGTTCAAACTACCTCGTATGTCTTCTTTGAACATTTGAAGGGACTTTAAGTCTTTGGGTCGCTTTTACGTCGGGATACGGTACTCGAAAGCTTTGTCTTCTTTGGGTGAGTCGTCGGCCCGATAAAGTGAGCTTCGATAGTCGGTTGGTCGACTGCGAAGGTATCTTGCTTGCCTTTGGTTCTTCTGCGATGACCATCGGCTTGTAGAGAATGCTTCTGCGAGGTCCGGTCGGTGATGCGGGATCTTCGGTTGAGTTTGATATCATTGGCGACGAAGAATGCAAGCGATTACAGCGATGACGTGGGGTTACGAAAAGTATCTTCGGTGAAGATCGGTTCAACAACTACCCCGTACAGGACTTAGACAAAATAATAATCATTACATCAAGTCTAACCTATACATCAGCTAATCCTATCGACACACTAATCTACTGATATCAGCTCGGTTTTGGGATCTTCAATTCCATAGTACTACAATGATTTCCCTCAATTTCTTTTAACCCTAGAACAGCTGAGTATCAATCTACTGACTCATATCCAACACAGACGAATTTTAATCTTGCGTTCTTTTCCATTCATCTATTTCAATCAAAGTTCTTGTTAAACATCAATTTAACATATTGTTTTAAATAAATAAATAAAACATTTTAAAATTCATTCTTATAATTTATATTATATTTTATAACTAATATATCTATTAATATAGAAAGCTCATCTTTTTCATATGGTAAATCTGATAATCATTAATTAATTTCATTCCAGTCACTTTAATGAGTATCCGAATATTGTATGGAATTTATGGAATTGCCATATATAATATACGAATTTTATGGAATCATCATAATTTCGTTCCAATCACGGTATATATATTATTTTATAAAAATTTTATTATGGAACTATCACCTAATAAACACATTATGTATAATAATGCTTTAAATTATACATATTATTATAAACTATATGGAATGAGAGAATAATAGAGAAGACGGAAAATAAATGTATATTATTATGAGGGTGAAGACCTCTATTTATAGAGTACAAGATGGGCTTAAGTAAGGAACTTTTTGTCCTCATCTTTGTTATCTTCTATATGTCTAAATGAGTTTACATCCACTTCAAGTGATTAAAGCAACCATTAGGTAGCTACGTAGATGCGATACAATAAAATCTATTTAAAGACCTTTCAGGTAGGTTGACTAGCGTAACTCCATCAGGGAGATGCGCGATCTGCAGGTCGAGACAATTATTAGTTTAACCTAAGTCTTTTGATTCTAACTCCGTCTTTAGGCATGGGTTGATTTCATCAAGTACTTTTATACATAATGATTCACATATCATCTTCAGGAGGAATTTGGAGTGATGTGTTCTAATTTAGTATTCCGCGGACTTCCTATCTCTTAGCACCAATAAGTCTCTCATGCTTCTGGCGTCAATGAGAATTAATTGATTTATTTTATCTATGAGGAACTTCAGTTCCTTCATGGTGCATATACAACAGGTATATTTCATTTTAATTACTCCTTTTGCACTACATAATTTGATGAACTTCTGGTTCATAGTGCGTGAATCTAAATAATTAATCAAGCGAGATATCTGCGGCATTCTATCATTTATATTTCATGTCTCCCCCTAATGCCGACAATGATATGATTTGGATTATCAATGAATAAAATAATTCATAATTATTTTCTCTATGTAAGTCATTTGGTCGGAGTATACATATAAGTATTATCCTCTTCAAGAGTTTCAATCAAACTCAAATCATCATTTATGTACCCTTATGTCAAGGAATTCTCGTCGTTATGATTATATCATATACGACTGTACTATTTCAGCCCTTATAATGACTTTTGTAGTCTAATTGAAAACATTTTTTTGACTTACATGCTTTGAGCAAGTTAAATCCTTCAAGGATATATATATATATATATATATATATATATATATATATATATATATATATATATATATCACTATATTGTGAATTATATTGATATATATTTACTACATCCATAAGGCGCATATCAAGCCTTTTGTGACATAAGTAGATTATTCAAAACTCTAAAATTTTGCGTCAATTCTTGGAGAGTTTTCATAATTGATTCCCGGTTTTCGGATTTGAACTGCAAGTCCAAATGTTTTCCGGCTTTCTTGAGAATATTAATTCACCTTGTATGACTTCTTTCCTCTTTGGCCAAATATTACTATCTTGACAATCTCTTATAGATCGTCGTTGAAGATCCTCTTTTATCATTTCAAGATCATATAAAAAGGCGAAAATACCATCGTGCGTCCACGATGATATTTGATCTCTCCAATATTTTGAGATCTCAGTATTTTCAGACGCTTGTAGTTCTTCAGGAACTTCATTTGATTGATTAATCATTTTCGTCATTATTTGGTTCATATGTTGTGCCCCTTTTCTTAGACACAAAATTTCTTTTAGAACCAATTGGTCGACCATATTTTTGACGAACTTTATATTCATTTACTACCATTTGTACTTATCCTTCAGGGACATTTATTCTTGCAGGGTATTTACAGCAAATGTATAACATTGTCACTTCTTTTATATACAAAAGCATCAAGAAGTTGGTTTGCAATCTTTTGCAAGTGAACCTTTCAACCTCTCGTTCACATTGATTACTTCGGGAATCCAAATGTGACTAGTTTTTACTTGTGCTTTTATTTGGATGTAGATTTCACATTGATTACTTCATGAATCCAAATGTGACATATGTTCCAACTAATGTTGGAAATGTTATTTCATCATAGTAACAATCTTAATGTGAGACGCGTTTTTATATGTACAAAACTCATTTTCAGGATGGAGATGAGCAACTAAATATTTAATCTCAATCCCAAAGTCATATAATATTAAATCCTCTTCGGGGAGAAACTTGGGGTTTTAAGAAACTCACTAGCATTATCAAGACATATTCTTGAGGGAATTGATCTCTTTTATTATTTGAACTTGTAGTTCTAACAAGTGCTACATTTCTTCTAGGAATCAAGCAAATGAAAATTCTTTTATTAAGAGATTCTTCGGGATCTCTATGTTGCGCTCAAATTTTCAATTATGTAGCGGATAATAGTTGCTCGTAAATGTCCAAATCTATCATGTCAAAGCATAAAACCCTTTGAACTTCCGGTTCATGATATGGTTTGTCTCACTTGTTTTCATATATGTGTAATACATTTAAAATGGTAAAGTGATAAGCTGTTCTTTTGTTAGCTTACGGCTAAATACAAAAGAATCACTACCTTCTAATATAATTTCAATTCAATATGCTATCAATTGCATATCCTTAAAACTTAGTAAATGTCTTCTAGACTTACTAGAGTAAAAGACATGTTCAATAGTTAATTTAGTATCATTTAATAGAATGATACAAGCTCTTCGGGAGCTATTAATGATGTTCGATGCACTAGATTTTAAAATCTTGCAATTTAAGATGCATCTACTCGTATCGAGTTTAGGGAGGACAAATAATTAATATTTGATGCAATCCTATTGGGATGCTTCATTTCTGTTATCTCTATCATGCCCCCTTATTGGCAGATGAACATCGATATCAAGAGTGCATTAATTTCAATAAGACATAAATAATATTTTTCATTTAGGAATAACATATATCATCAAAAGTACGAGTTGCACTTTAAGAACATTTAATATTCTTCTAGAATATAAATGATGATACTTCAGGAGAAAAGGTTAAATAGTATATAAAAATAATATATTTGAGGCATTTCCACAAACATGTGATAGTAATGTTTCTATCACAATATGGTCATTCTTCAGGAATGTAATTGCACTACTTCTAGAACAACAATTTAATTTTATTCAAGATAAATGCAATCAAGAATATTGGAATCTACGGGATCTCAAATTTATTTTTGAAAAGAAATTAAGCCGCATTAGGATATTGGAAATACAATTGTCATTCATAGAGGAGCTCTTGCTACCACTCTATGTAAGTAAGTAATATTTTAAATATACATTGTTCTTTTGGAACATGTAATATTCTTCAAGAATTTTAATTGTGCTATTTCAGGAGCAACAATTAAAGTATTGATGTTGTGGTATATGATTTCCAAATGACAAATTTTAGTTTTTCCAAGAACATCTAAAGTTAATTGTGCTACTTCGAGAGTAACAATTAGAATTATGGACATATAGCATTTCTCAAAATCAAGAGTTTGAATCGTTCTTCAAGAACATGTAGTATTCTTCAAGAATACAAATTGTGCTACTTTATGAGCAACAATTTTAATCTATATTAAACCACTTCAGGCGAAAAACTAATATTTTTTAGAAACCCAATTGCTCTTTAGGAACATATAGTGTTCTTTGGGATATAAATTGTGCTACTTCGGGAGCAACAAAAACAATAATTCAAGAACCAAGATTCGTCCAACAATAAGACATATTATATGAATTGTTCATAAAAAGTACATAATAATCTCAATTATATGTATACATAGATATAAATATTATACAGGATGCAGGAGAAAAAAAACTGAGGTATATAGTAAATACATAGATAATATTAATAACTTTTCAAGAGTGTGAAATATTCTTCAAGAATATTAAATTGTGCTACTTCTGGAGCAACAATTAAATTATTTCAACAAATTGCTCGTTAAGAGCATGTGATATTCTGCAGGAATATGAATTGTGCTACTTCAGGAGCAACAATTGTTATTTAACATTAGATAGACAAACAAACAAATAAATAAATAAATAAATAAATAAAAACGTAAAGTAAAAGCTCTTCAAGAGCATGTAATATTCTTCATGAATATTGATGTGCTACTTCTGGAGCAACAAATCAAATTGAAAATATGTTTTGGGATTGCTCTTTAAGAGCATATAATATTCTTCAAGAATATGAATATAACATACTTTCTTTTATAGATTATGAGATCTACAGGATCTCATATCATTTCTTGAAAATAAATCAAGTCATTAGACATGTTCTTCAAGGAATATTCATATATTGTGCCACTTCTGGGGCAACAACTATAACAACTATATTAGTTATCATGTCATAACCGGATCGAAGAATAAAGTTCGCAACATGTCGTAGCACTTACAAAATCAATTACTTCATCATGCCATTATTATATTTAAAAAAATTGCATAATGATTTGAAAAGCAATTTTGATTTGAAGATTGAAGTAGCCGACTAAAAGAAACTTTATGGAGAAGTCATGAATTAAAAATTCTTTTAGATAGGAGTCGTTGACAACAAATAAATATGTTGCAATATGAACACTTTAAATAAAGGTAATCGTTGATACCTTCAATAGGAATTCGGCAGATATTTTGTAAGAAGAGTCTCTTCGTACTGATAACGTGTTATAAACTATATGGAATGAGAGAATAATAGAGAAGACGGAAAATAGATGTATATTATTATGAGGGTGAAGACCTCTATTTACAGAGTACAAGATGAGTGAGCTCATAGGCTTTTAGGGTTTACGTGGTCATCACAATATATGGTAAGTATATATATAAAATATATTTACAGCACATATTATATAGTATGTTCGCTTGTATGAAAATTTTAATAAATTTAAAGTCGTATATTTATGCAGGCATTTTCAACCTGATGTATGCAGACCAAAAATCTGCTCAAAATTCATGCATATACTGACAATTAACCCAACATAAAATTATGATCAATATACGTATAGGAAATGTGTCCGCTTGTAATTACACATAAAATATTAATACATATGTAATACGACTATGTATAATATTAATACATATGTAATACGACTATGTATAATATTACAATGCATCAAATTATCATAACGTGGTCACTCATGATTTGCGATTATCAGAAAATATCGAAATTGTATTCGACATTTCAACAGTAATGTGTTTATTTATTTTAAAAAAAAATTTATTATAATTGAATTTCGACATATTCCATGAGAAATTTCAGTTATTGATATTAGTTTTTTTTTTTTTGACTTGATAAACTTTAATCCCTGTATAATTGGTATCCAATTCAAAATTACGTAATTTGAAATTTTTAATTCAAAACTACATAATTTTGAATTGAACACCAGTTTGACAAAATTTATTGGACATGTGATCCCATCCCCTATAATTTGGTCATAAATATTGTAATATTTTGTATTACTCCATGTAAATCCTATTACGTATAATTAAACGATAGAATTCATTCTAAATTTTTTATATACAATGCGGTCGATCTGAAAATCATCCTGAAACCAACAATTTTATAAATCTCAATCATTGTTTCTCCACCGTTATATATTAATTTTAGGACCGTTCCGAAAATCAAGAAGCCTTTAGAGATATCAAGATGAGTGTAATAGTGTGTGTTTTGATGGTGTTAATGTGTGTGAGTAGTGGAAATGGGGTTTCGCATGATTATGGGGATGCTTTGTCAAAAAGCATACTGTTTTTTGAGGGGCAAAGGTCAGGAAAGCTGCCCAATACGCAGCGTTTGTCATGGAGGAAGGACTCGGCTTTAAACGACGGCAAAGATAAGGGTGTAAGTGTGCTTATGAAACACAATAACCGAGCGTGACCGATGATCAACATATTTTCTTCTTTATTTATACACAATGTTTCAAATATCCTTAAAATGTTAAAAATCGAAAAACGCAACTTATATTACTGTATTCTTAAAAGTAAAATAATATTAATTCTCCATATATATAGTGGCACATCGATCAAATGAGAACAAATATTATTATACTCCCTCCGTCCCATTGGAATCGTCTTGTTTTTCCATTTTGGGCGTCCCGTTGGAAGCGTCTTGTTTTAAAAAAGGGCGAGAATATGTGGGACAGATTTAACTATCCAAAAGTCAAACAATATACACCACACATTATCATTTTCTTAACGTCCGTCTTCATTGGAAACAAGACGCTCCAATGGGACGGAGGGAGTATAATATATGGAGGAACGATAATTTAAGATTTTTTTATTTTTTATCATGCATTACTTTTAGTATGTGGATGAATTTATCATCACAATGCATATATGGATAGTAATCTAGATGTGTAGGTATAGCTGCCCGGTTCAGATTCCAGTTCTGTCCCCACACTTCTCCCTCATGAAAAATGTATAAATCCTTGCATTGAGCAGATGGACTTGACCGGCGGCTACTACGACGCCGGCGATAATGTGAAGTTCAATTTCCCAATGGCTTTCTCAACTGTACTGCTGTCGTGGTCAGTGATCGAGTATGGAAACTCTATGGGCCCGGAAGTACAGCACGCCCTGGAGGCGGTGCGGTGGGCGACGGATTACTTCCTCAAATGCACCAACACTCGCGGCGTCGTTTACGCTCAGGTGGGAGACCCCATCAGCGACCACAACTGCTGGCAAAGACCAGAAGACATGGACACTCTTCGAACCACTTATGCAGTTAGTGAGAAAGCTCCGGGATCGGAAGTATCCGCCGAGATGGCCGCTGCCATGGCGGCGGCGTCGCTGGCGTTCAAGATGTTCGGAGATAAAGCGTACTCCGAGATGCTGTTGAAAAGGGCCGGATATATATTTGAGTTTGCAGACAGGTATAGGGGTTCATACAATGAAAGCATTGGTGCGGGAGCCTGCCCTTTTTATTGCGATTACAGTGGCTATCAGGTATATAATACTCCTGTCTCATTTATATTGGCCTCTTGCCTCTCCGGCACAGAAATTAAAAAAGTAGAGTAGGTGATAAAATAAGAGAGATAAGATGAGTGAGATGATGAAAGAGTGGATGATATATTAGTTGGGAAAAATAATAAAATATGAGAAAATGTAATATTTTATTTTTATTTTTTTATATAAATGGGACGGACCGAAATGTAAAAGGGGCTAATATAAATGGGACGAAGGGAGTAATATACTTAAATAAATAAATGTTTAAGACAATGATAAGATTGATTAATTAATTTCGGACATGCAGGATGAGTTGCTGTGGGGAGCAGCATGGCTATACAAAGCCAGTGGAAACTCCAAGTACTGGGATTATGTTAAACAAAACATCGTCAACTTCAAACCCCAGATCGAAGCATCCCTTACCGAATTTGGTTGGGATTCAAAACATGCTGGGATCAACGTTTTTGTTTCTCAAGTACGTTTAATTAAATTAAGTCGCGTTTTCATCACAAAATCTTAATTAACATGCGCTGCCGTCTTCACAGTTCGTGCTGAATGATCAGAAGTTGGAATCCACTACTCCTTTCGTCTCTTATGCCGACACCTTCATCTGCTCAGTTCTGCCCGATTCTCCCACCAAATCATTCCAATTCACTCCCGGTACACAAACCTAAAACAATAATTTATCTTCATATATAATTATATGATTAAACTAATGGAAGTTGTTGATGGACGGACGTGAATTATATTAATTACTGCAGGTGGTCTTATGTACAAACCGGGAACTTGTAACATGCAGCACGTGACCAACGTCCCGTTCCTCCTACTAACCTACGCTCGTTACCTCAAGAAATCCGACCACGTGATCCGATGCAATGGTGTGGTTATGACTCGAGACCATCTCATTAGTTTCACAAAAAGTCAGGTAAGAAGAACAACAAGAATTAAAACACATATTTATTTATTTATTTTTAAATTGAAAACATGTGTTGAATTTAAAATTATTTTTAAAATAAAAGATTTTTTTTTTTTTTTTTTTTTCCATATAATAACAACACATATTTGTAAAACTTTCTAGGACTAAGAGAGTAGGAAATTACTAATCTGGATTTTGGTAAGTGTAGGTGGATTACATACTGGGGAGCAATCCTTTAGGCTTATCATATATGGTGGGATACGGTAACAAGTTTCCGCAGAGAATACACCACAGAGCGGCGTCGTCACCGTCGTTGGCTCAACATCCGCAGCACATTGCGTGCAAGGCGGGGACGCCGTACTTCATTAGCACCGCGGCCAATCCGAATCAGCTGACCGGAGCCGTTCCCGGAGGCCCAAGTGGAGATGACTCGTTTCCTGATGATCGAGAGGATGCCACAAAATCAGAGCCCACCACTTATATCAATGCGCCTCTTGTAGGACTATTGGCGTATTTCAAAACGCCCTCACAGTCACAGTAATCATATCAGAACGTACTACATAATTTGTATTTTAATTACCTAGGCAACGGATAATCCTATAGATAAAAAAAACCTAGGCAATGAATAAAATGTTTTTGGTTTGATTTGGATTTTCTATATTTATATATAAATATTATATATGGTCAGCATTTAAATACAAATAAAAAATTAATTATGAGATTTTCGATAAAAAAAACCTTAGTATACAATGTATAAATATTTAAATATAATACATATAGATATTCTTAAAATATATTCCCCAACCAAGATCGATACTGTTGACAGCCCAAACCAGTTATAAGTCCATATATAATATAATAATTTGACTCGTCATTAAATAATCATATCCAATGTTTTTTGAACGCCGAGTACGTTGCATACTAAATATATAAATAAGGTAACTTTTTATTCACTTAGGTTGATCCTTTCAAATATACTTAATGCTACTTTACGGTATACATAAAGAGAATCCTTGAATTGAAGGGAAAAATGGCACACCAATTTAAGACAAGATATATATTTATCCGCTAAATCTGTTATTGAAGTTTTGTTATTTATGTATGAAATCGACTTGATACTAATCATATTATCTATTTTGAACTTGGTTAGCCGCTCCTAGTATAAAGGGAAAAGTCACTCAATTTATCATTATGCTATCATAGCATGAGTAAGTTGATATTGGTTTGTTCGGTTTCATCTGTATGGACCATTTGGTTTACATTTAGTTGTCACTTGTTAGATGGTCATACGATATACACGTGTGGGACGTGTTGAAGCCTCCCTATTGTGTGAAAGTAAGTTAAGATTAGTTTTATAAGGGAATGTTATTAAGGCATGTAATCAACACGCATAATTCTT
The DNA here is from genome assembly GCA_028984105.1 of Lavandula angustifolia. Lineage (NCBI taxonomy): Eukaryota > Viridiplantae > Streptophyta > Magnoliopsida > Lamiales > Lamiaceae > Lavandula > Lavandula angustifolia. The sequence continues at coordinate 5,371,094 of CM054811.1, forward strand.
GAAATGAAATGTGTATAAGGGAATGTTATTAAGGCATGTAATCAACACGCATAATTCTTGAAATGAAATGTGTATAGTTATGGCCATAGATATTGTGCATATTTCTATTACTCCATGTAAATCATGTTAAGATAATAAAATAATACAAGTTGGTACAAAATGTGGTCCGAAGAAACAATCTCAAACCAACAACAATTAATAAATCTGAGAGTTTGGAGCAAGAGATTGACTCTGTGCAGCTGATGTGTGAGCTTCACTTAAAGTCAAAATTGATGTGGATTTCACTTAAAGAAGCAAAGATATTGTTTGACAATCATTCCTTCTCCATGCACCATTGGATATCAATATAAGGACAGGTCTGACGCTCTTGTCAGAAATCAAGAATTCTTTGTTCAGATATGAAGATGAGAATAATAGTCTGTGTTGAAATGGTATTAATGTGTGTGCGTAGTGGAAGTGGGATTACGCATGATTATGCGGATGCTTTGTCAAAAAGCATACTGTTTTTTGAGGGGCAGAGGTCTGGAAAGCTGCCCGATACGCAGCGTTTGGCATGGAGAAAGGACTCCGCTCTAAACGACGGACGCGATAAGGGTGTAAGTATACTTCTCAAACGCTATGAGCGGACATGAGATCTGTTGTCCCAATTATCTATGTCGCGTATCTATTAATCCAAATTAAATGGTGTAGTTTGATAAAAAAAAAAATTATGGATTATTATATCTATATGTTTATTTCAGTATGCGTGTGTGAAAGAGAAATAAGGAGAGAAATTGAGGGAACATCAACCTGAGATTTTCTATGGATGAAGAATTTGTTTGTTAATACTAAATGGTTTTGGTTGGGACAGTAAAGGGGCATGGTAATTGGGACAGGAGATCACATCTCGAGTTTGTGTTGTTGATTTTGGAATATAGCTATGTAAATTAAAGGCAATAACGTCATTTTATTAATAAATTAATGGAATTTAAGAGTTGAAATGTTTGCTAGATGTGTTTTGCATTGGAAAAGAAAAAGAAAAAACATTTTATGCATTTTTCGGTTTTTTTTTCCTATATATGTTCAATTGTTCATACAGATATAATGCTCTTTTTGACATCTCTCTCATGAAGAAATGTATAAAAATCTTTGCATTAAGCAGGTGGACTTGACCGGTGGATACTACGACGCCGGCGACAATGTAAAGTTCAATTTCCCGATGGCATTCTCAACGACAATGCTGGCGTGGGGAGTAATCGAGTACGGCAAGTCTATGGGCCCGGAACTACAGCATGCGCTGGAGGCCGTGCGGTGGGCGACGGATTACTTCCTCAAATCCACCGCCACTCCCGGCGTCGTTTACGCTCAGGTAGGAGACCCCATCGGCGACCACAATTGCTGGGAAAGGCCAGAAGACATGGACACCCCTCGAACGACTTACGCAGTTAATGAGAAAGCTCCGGGATCCGAAGTTTCCGCCGAGATGGCCGCCGCTATGGGGGCGGCATCCCTGGCGTTCAAGATGTTTGGGGACAAGGCGTATTCCGACGTGCTCTTGAAAAGGGCCTCCGATGTTTTCCAGTTTGCGGACAAGTTTAGGGGGTCTTATAATGACAGCATTGCTGAAGGAGCCTGCCCTTTTTACTGTGATTACAGTGGCTATCAGGTATATTATATACACTTATATACGCGTGCATACAGAGTGGATCAAATGAGAACGTACCATCATCTTTGATAAGAATTAGGAACCTCTAACTTAGGGTAATCGACATTAGATCTGAATATGGGGATTCAAAACCTCGTTTTGCATATGTATATTCGTCCATCCGCTATGCATAAAATCTAGTACGCATAAACTATATAAGGAATTTGTTAATCAAGATTTTGAACCATAGATTTGGATCTGGTTAATGAATCCTAATTCTTATATAAGAATGAGTTTTTATGTGATCTGCACCCTATATACATATTCTCAATTATTTATTAAATAAAACAATTGTTTCAAATAATATAAAAAATCATCTATAACTTTTGCTAGGACGAATTGCTATGGGCAGCAGCTTGGCTATACAAAGCCAGTAAAAGCTCCTATTACTGGGATTATGTTAAGCAGAACATCTTCAACTTCAAACCACAGATGGAAGCAGGCCTTTTAGAATTTGGTTGGGATGCAAAACATGCTGGAATCAATGTTCTTGTTTCTAAAGTACGTTTCTTCTTCCCCATATTCTATAAGCTTAGCATTTTTCATCACAAAATCTTACCATGCGCTACTGCATGTCTTCACAGCTAGTGCTCAATCGGACCTCGGAAAACACTACACCTTTCGTCTCCTATGCCGACACCTTTGTCTGTTCAGTTCTGCCCGATTCTCCTTCCAAATTAGTCAAATTCTCTCCCGGTACAATCACATACCTTAATTTGGCTTCCTACACAAAGTATTCAAGTAATTGATGGAGGGATGTTAATTGTACTGCAGGTGGGCTTCTATACAAACCGGGAGTTTGTAACATGCAGCACGTGACCTCCGTATCATTCCTCGTACTAACCTACGCTCGTTACCTCAAGAAATCCACGCACGTGATCCGATGTAATGGTGAGATTATCACTCAAAGCCAGCTCGTTCGTTTCACAAGAAGCCAAGTAAGCATAAGAAGAAGATTGTTAAGGCTAGAATATATACTACTACTAAATTTACGAGGATTAACTAATCATTAATGTTGGTAATTGTAGGTGGATTATATACTGGGGAGCAATCCTTTAAGCATGTCGTACATGGTGGGATACGGCAGTAGATTTCCGCATAGGATACACCACAGAGCGGCAGCGTCGCCGTCGGTGGATCAACATCCGGACCACATTGCGTGCAAGGAGGGCTCACTGTATTTCTTGAGCTCCGCCGCGAATCCCAATGAGCTGACCGGAGCCGTCGTCGGAGGCCCAAATGAAGATGACTTGTTTGCTGATGATCGAATGGATGCCACAAAATCAGAGCCCACCACTTATGTGAATGCACCACTTGTAGGAACCTTGGCTTATTTCAAATCGCGCTCTTCTCGCATACACTAACTAATTTGTATTTTGCTTCGATTTTTTGGTATCGATGGAAAATACTATAGTATACAAGATTTAAGGAAAAAAACAATATAACTCAACAGTATGGATGAATATACATAATGGGCATTATTGACCCACATCCACAAATAATCCGTTACTTTAAGAATTCAGTTAAATAAAATTTATAGTTTAAAAAGTCATATTATATCTAAAAGCCATCAATATCATGATAATGTAGAAGGATGCATAAAGTTATCAACACTATATTATCTTACATAAATTATAGAGAGAAATAAGATGATAAATATTAGAAGCCCTAAGCAACTCAAAAACTAAGCAATTGGGAAAATCCCGAAGGAAGAAATGAGTCAAAGAAAATCTGCAAATGGGAGGCTGTCTGGGACTGACGGCTCTGATTTTTCTTACCGAATGGTCCAGTATGCTCACATTTCTCTATCTTAACATATTTTCCTGGTCGGTTTTGCCCATAATTTTTTTCACTTGTGATTTTGAAGGATACAAATAAGTAGCTGCCGGAAAATCTCGGCTCAGCAGACTCATCTTTATCCAGGTATATACTGCCTGGATTTGTTTTTGGTCGTTTTATTTGAGTGTAAATCTGAAAAAAAAAAAAAAAAAAGTTTTTTTTTTTTTAATTTATTTGGCGGTTTTTAGTGCGGTACTGGAATAACATATGAGTTTGGGAATAGAGAAGCCGAAAATTGATTAAATGTTCTGTTTTTAGTAACTTTTAGGTGTATTGTTGATGCATTCTTATTCTTGTAGAATTGTAGAATTTGTTTTCGTCTCTGATTTGGATTTCTACATTCCTTGTAGTGTTTTATTCAATTTATTGCTGCCTTTTATCTCTTCTTGTGTTATCTATATATATAAGATATATATATTTTTCGAACACCTCAAAAATTGACGTGCTTCCACATGCGACAAAAACCCACCTTCTCTCCACATACTGACCCAGCTTCTACCACCTTCTACCGTATACGAGTTATTTACTTTTTCTTCTTCTCTAATTTGCTCCACGCCACCAACATCACCGACGTCCCCCTCCCCCCGCCCCCCGCTTCCACACCCGCTTAAAAAAAACCACTACCGCCGTCCTCACCGCCCTCTGTCCTCCTTTGCAGAAACCACCTTCAGTTCGGATTCTGTTCAATTTGCACCGCCTAACATCAGGTAATTTCTCAATCTTCCATTCAATTTATGTTCCCCTCTTATGACATCAAGCAAGGGGAGCGGATTAATCGTCAATCTATCTAAGACGAGGGAAGTTACTGAGGTTTTTCTCTTATCTACTGAAGAAGTCGACTTCTTTATCAGGTTTTGTGCTTGATTCATCTTTGGTCTTATACGAGCGTTGTAGATATGTGTAATACATGAAATCCCTGTCGCGTTGTTTTTTTCAATTTTTGATGGATTTACTCCAAGCATGCATGTTCGAATCGCCACTGTAGTTGGGAGGAAAGATGTTGATTTTTCATGTTCCTTTTACAGATAAAGATTGATTTCTCTATTTCTTTGTTTCTATTTTGCTTTACTTGACAAAATTCCATCCGAGACAAGCGTATATGAGTTACCTGCCCTATTTCCTCTTGCGGAAGAAGCAGGGCTGAAATCGAATCAGATTTCTTGTTTTTTTACTATGATAGCTTCAGAATATACTAGTAACATATACTGCAATATATATGTTTAAGCTGCAATACTATGGTGTTATGCCTCTGGTCATAGATTGCCCGCCCGCAACTCGTTGTGTCGTGCTGAGTAGTTACAAAGTTAATGCACAGGTTCCGTTCAAGTTTTTTTTTTTTTTTTTTTTAATGTATTTTAAGGTTTTGTTGGTTTTTTTTTAAATTTAATTTTTATTTCTGAAAGCATACTGTGATTGTAGTGCTGTTGTAATTCGTCTGCTAAGAGTGATGCATTTGTGTTAACTCAAAATTTTGTTCTTTTTCCATCCTCAAAATTATGCAAAACGCGAATATGTTATCCATTTAATTCTTGCTCTCTTGTTTCCTTGACCTTGTGTCCATTTGGTGCATATTTATCCTCTTCAAATGTTAATAGTTTCATCTACAAAAACCTTTCGTTCTTATAAGTTATTAAAACTGTTGTATCCTTTTAACATGCAGCTCTAAGAGTCCTTTCTCCTTCCGTTGCAGTTCGAAAGGGGTAAAATTTCTTAATACCTTTTCTTTTTTTTCCGGTTAATTTTCTTGCATATGGTTGTGATGCTTGACTACCGTGCTTATTTGAGTGATATTGCCTCCATTCACAATTAGATGCATTTTTTTTAAACGAACCTTTGATGATTTTGTGTCTAATTATCTATAGCTAAACAGAAAGGGGTAGTACGATTACAGAGATTTCAAAAAATTTTGTCAATCAGTTAATGCGAATCCGTTATGTCTATGATTCATCCTAATACATGTTTGATTATTAAATATTTCCAATTTCAGTTGTGAGCACTCTTTGTGTATTGGTTTTACTATGATAAGGAGTTGTGGGGTGTCATCATCTTGCATGTTATTCGAAAATTGGCAGGAAGACTTTGTTCGTTTGTTCTTTTACATTAGCTAATTATATCTTTAAAGCAATGGAACTTGTAGATAACCTGAAATTTGACTGCATTAGTTTCTGTGAGAGTTAGCCTAGAACTGCATATCCGTAGTTAGATAACTCAAGTTTAAGTTCAGTTTCTTTCAAGCATATCCAGAAGTAATATTTGGAAAGAAGAAAGTGAAGTCATGTTCTTCATATGACATCTTCTGGTCTAAACTAATTTTCTTTGCTTGGCATTGTTTCTCTCCCTCCCTTTGCCTTTTTCCATTCTAATGTAGCTTACCTTTCAGTAATAGCAGCAAAATCCAGTGTGGAAGATGATCATAAAGAAATTGTAACATCTGATGCTGTCAGCCTGCTTATTCCTAATGCATTTGAGGTTTGTTTCTTTATTTTGCTTTTAATGATTTATTTTGTGTTCTCTGTTTTTATTGATTTATAAGATCTAATATCATGGAAAGAGAGAGATGGCAATTTTTGCTTTGACGAATTTTACTACGAATGATGTTCAAAATACAATGATATGAAACATTTCTACAAAAGCATGTTTTTTATGTTTTTTCTTATTTTTTATTTTTTTCTTATTGTACTATTTTTCTTATTGGACTAGGAATTCAGCCCCTTTCTCTCTGCTTGGTAATGTGAATTAGTGTGAAAATGATTTATATATTCATACTTTTTTGACATAAACAGCTAGATGTTAAATTATATTTGGACAACTAAATATTTTGAGAAATATTGTTTAGGACAAGTTTAGGTGACATATAACATTGTTAGAATAAAATAACAAAAAGTTTGAGATCAAGGTGGGACATGATTGCTGATCACAAAGGAGAGAGATATATACCTAATTGGAGCTACAAAAGGAAATATTTTCTTTATTAAATATCCTTTATATCCATAATAAGAATTGAAGCAGGTGTGGAGTGCACACGATCGAGAATAAATGTATCCACAAATCTAATTAAATCATTAATGTATAAATATAAGATATTCCCTCCGTCCCGCCCGACTTGTCTTGTATTCCTTTTCGGCAAGAAGATTAAGATAAGTGAATGATTATATGTAGACGAGTTGGTGGTTGTATGTAGAAAAGTAGGCCCCATAAAAAAATGGGAGTTTGTATAGTAATCATTTTCCTTTTTTAGGAAGCACGGAAGGAGTATATGAACACTTTCTCGCTTTCGCCAAAAGAAACTTAATGTTAATTAAAACAATTAAAAAAAATCTTTCTTAAAAACATAGTTTATAAATCTTTCTGCATTCAACACTATTCTATTTATTAGTAGATGTATATGTGCGCATGATGTCTATTTGCTTCATTTCTCCAGTTCCTTTTGTAATTTTTTTCAATTTATTTTTGTCATTATAGTATATCTTTATTTCTTAAATCTTGCTTGTTCAAGTATCATATTTTTTTATATTTTTTGTTTGTTAAAAAAAGCTATTGAATTCATAAATCATATACTTCTGTTAACGTCAAAATTAATGCTTACGACAAATTTAAGATTTAAAATGTGTTTGCAAATATTTAATATAAACATTAATATATGGGTATAATTACAATACCGTGCGAAGCCGGTTAAACAATGTGCTAGTTTTCCTTTATTTCTCTATTAATCGGAGAATTAGGTTGGCTGAAACATCCTTCTTTCAAATAGTAAGTACCAATGCAGATGTCGAGTTTTAAAGCGTTTTGTCTCATTTGTTATTGAAGGTAGAAAGCGTAGCCGGCTATCCTTTTGAAGCTCAACTGGTTAGGATCATCAATTGCTGTTAATATCTCAATTGTCTCACTGCTTCAGAGTGGAAAATCACTTGAGGTATTGTATCCACTCTATCCTTTGAAGTATTTTCTTTGTCAATATTAATATGCTCGACTGCTTTAATAAATAGTTTAGGAAGAGAAACTAGCAACATATGAAGATAAAGATGATGCTTAATTTGGTTGGACAGATTTACTGAATTGGTGAATACAAGCCTGTGAATATTAAACCCAAAAAAATGACTTCAAGATTTTATTAGTTTTGTGGCATGAAAGAATTCAATAAGTGGGATATAGGGTTAGTTAGTTGCATTTGTAAGCGGGATGCTTATTACCTTCTACCTTTCAAAATGTAAATCTGAGTCCAATCCACCAGCTCTAGGCATGAATTGAACGTATTGTACATATGTCTACAACCTTTATCTACCACCAAAAAAAATTAACTGAACCATTATCGAGACAGTATATCAGAAGAGTCTTTCTTGTCCTCCCATAATGATGTGAGGCAAAAAGGGAGAGAGAGAGGATTGCTTCAGCAGCAGTGCGATTAGGGATCTTGATAAGTCAATCTGAGCCCTTGCCATTTCAAAGTTTGTCATGTTGTTTTCTGATCTAAAATGTTGTAGCTAGTTATGGTGACAAGGTGTTTTGTTGACCATGGGCTTCGATGTACTGCTATAGCTACCTTCTTATGTCAACTTTCTTAACTCGTTTTATCTTTTGTTTCACTCCAACCCTGTGTGTATTAGCTACTTGATATTCTTATTCTGTAAATGTTATCTGTCTTACGGAAGCTGTTTCTCGAATTTTCTCCTTTCATCGCCATTACATGTAAACTAAAACTTCCGTTTATCTTTGAAATTGAGTCTGGATTCGTGGTTTCTGATACTTTTAAACCCATATATTATGTATCAATATATGAAATTAACAAACAAAAATCCTTTCTCCAATTGAAACCCATGAAGCTATGGAAAGATTGCTTTTTTATGTTGCCCCAGCATTTCCTGTGAGAATCTTTAGTGGCTTGAGTGAGCAGCTGGTGTTATTTACCTCATATGCACTCATCCTTCAAAATTTGAGCTGCTGGAAGACCAGGCTCTTGTGTTTACTCCACATATAAAATTGTTCAGGAAACTGCATGAAACTAATCTGTTAAATGAGCACAATCAATTGAAGCTAAACACTAATGACCATGGAAATTGGCCTTCCTGTAATCAGAATAGTGGGTGTTGGACATAATGTAGTAACAGTAATCTATTGCCTTTTATCATGTGAACAGGGGCTCAACTTTCCCAGATTGCAATTGTTTCACTTGGTAAATTTCTTTATTCTGATTATATAGAATGGTCAAGTATGAGGTGGGAGTGATGGTAAAACTATGGTGCAGGATTAGTGGTGCAAGTTTTTGCAGTGATGTTGGCAGCATCCCTCTTTCACAATATGAATCCTCCCCAGAAGGCATCCTGATGTCCTCTGTTCGGTTTTAACGTCTGAGTTTACAAGGAACAGGGAGAGCTTCTGTGCTTTTCTTGAAAATCAAGAATCTGGCGTTCCATATTTTCTGATTTGTGTTTTGTAATCGAAACGATCTGAGCTATCCGGGATCATGTTCATACTTCATATCTCACAAAACTTCATTATGCATTATCAATTCAATCCAACTTTGTTTAACGTAATTCCTATAGTTTATTAAATTCTACTTTTTCCTCCCATAGTGACAATCTCTTTTTGTTTGCATAATTTCTTCTTATCGCTAATATTTTCATACTATACCACTATTTAATTACCAAATAGATGAACGCGATTTTTCCTCCAGATGGGATGATGATTTCTGTAAAGGTTTTCTCTTACGATCTCATTTAATTTTAAATGGAAACTGGGAAGAAGGATTTTAATATAAATTAATCAACGAAACTACATATTCGTGTCTATCTTTCCTCTCATTGGTTATATGCTAGATTGCTAAAGGAAGATAGATTAAGTAATTAGATTAGTTGAGATGTACTAAATACGCATGGGATAAAAAACTAGCTCGGAATAAAAAATTACTTAATCCTATCTTTTTAAAATGATTGCAAAAGCATTGAGCATAATCGAGTACCCAAAATCACGGCATTAATTCAGCAGCGTCTACCGGTAAACATGCTTAAAATTAACCGGTCTGACTTGTACACGTTCATACCAATTCACATGGCCTCATAACTCATTCTAATTCTAATTTAATTGCAAGCTAATATGGCTTACAGACTATCAACATGCATAAACAATGGTTTGTCTTGTAAAGTAAAATTGTATCCTTCTACTATTCTCTTTAAACTGGAGGAAGAGATTACACAGACTTCACTGTTTTAAATAGCAAATTCTTAGATGTTTTTCAATCATGCTTAGCTAAACGGCTTCAAATAAGTATTTATGGCATATGAGCATTTTACATGAACAACATATTGAAAATAGATTATACAAATTAAAAATTAAATGTAGTGTACAAAATAGGAGTCAGGGTTCTGTTATATCAACTTAGTTGTGAAAATGAAGTAAAGGAGCTGCACTTAAATTCAAATAAGAAGTGAGGTTGGTTATATGCCCTCGCCAATCAGGCCTTGATAGTTTTGTTATACATAGAAAAAAATATCTACTAAATAGTCTATGTCGTCGCAACATCAAGCCCTGCTGTTTATGTAATAATATCGAAATTCATTATTTGAATAATATTAAATATTTTGACATATATTATGAGGTCGAGTAGCTCCCTAGTTAAATGATTAAACAAGCATGTGACTTTAACATAAAACAACCTTTAACAAAAATAAAAAAGCATGTTCATACACCTCATTCCAATTTGCATGTGCCTTCTAACAATCAACGACCTAAAAACATATTAATTAAACACCTAAATCATTCCCTCAGATTCCAAATATCAATTCCTCCCTCATAATATTCATATACTATTATATATATATATATATATATACACACACATTCTACTCATCCACACAACATTTCCAGCCTCTAAACCCCAAGATGGAATTCAACGCCGCCAAACTTCTCCTCGCCGTCCTCACACTTCTCATCATCCTAATAACCCCAATCTCCGCCGCCACAAAATACTCCACAGCCGCAAACTTCATCAACAAATCATGCAATGCCACCACGTACTCCTCCCTCTGCATCCGAACCCTAACCCCATACGCCTCGTCGGTGGGGACGAATCCCTTGAAGCTCTGCAAGGCCGCGCTCAAGGTGGCGATGCAGGCCTCCAAGAACTGCTCGGCCACCGTGAGCAAGGCGTCGAAGCAGAAGGGGATCGGGCGGCCGGAAGCCCTGGCCATCAAGGACTGCATGGGTGACTTGAAAGACTCGGTGAACGAGCTAAAGGACACGGTGACCGCCATGGGAAAATTAGGCGACGCCGCCGATAGGGAGTTTCAGTGGGCCAATGCGAAGACGTATGCCAGCGCCGCCATCACTGATGTCGAGACGTGTGTCGACGGCTTTCTCGGCACGAAAGTGAACGCGGCGGTGAAGAGGGAGATTAAGAGCTGTGTTTGGGGAGTGGAGAAGCTAATCAGCAACGCCTTGGCGCTTATTAACCATCTTTATTGAATGCATGCATCATTCTGTCTCATTATAATTTGATTTGGACACCGATATATTTTTATTGCAATGTCAGCACTTTGTTTTTGCAGATGCTAATTATGGATTTGCTCGAAAATATAAATAAAATATTTTTTTATCAGTTGTGAGCTTTCATTCACAATTATTACATACTAGTAATAAATAACCATGGATTGTATTTCTCTGGTTTTATTTTATGATTATTTATTTATTTACAAAAACTCTTATTTTCAAGATATTATTATTTTATTTTTTTAACTTAAAAAGGACTAAAATTTCTCAACATTCAAATGATGATCACCTCTCATTAATAGTGTTGCCCCTCCTCCTATAAGCGAAAAAATAATACTATTATACTTGCAAATTTTCCGAACACGTTTTAATAGAAGAAATATTCTACTTGATGCATTAATCTAATAATAAAAAAAAATTAAGAGTCCTTTAGAATGATGACATAGGTGTTTATGATAGAAGGTCATAAATTTGAAACTACTATTTGACAAAAGTGGGTATACACTTCAATAACTTGGTGTGAATTTTCTTGTCATAAAAAATAAAAAATTGCAACATAATGTAGGTTTCATATTATTTGACCGTTGGAGGGTTTTGCAATTAACCTGAATTAATTCTATATGTAATAAAGAACAAACAAATTATACATACAGTGGGCCAAAGCCCAATACTATAATAAAAATTAAAGGATATTGCCCATAACAAGACGATACAATTCAAAATATTCTGTTGTGGTCAATGACAGTATACTGTATACCCCTTCCATGTTCCAATTATCACCATGAATAAGTTACATTGCTGTCGTATGAACAACAGTAGCAAAAATAAGCATTACCACATAATACAGCTGGTCTTGATTCAATAATATATTATACATAAATTCGCAATCAACTCGTTTCTTAACGAATAGTACAAATAAATCAGAGCATAATATATATAATCGGCCGAGTTAAACAAATAAGAACAGTGTCCACCGTTATTAAGAACGACGACGACCAACGGATCTAATTTGATTATACGTGTCAAATTAAAGATAGTTTAACCATGCCTGACATTCGTATCAATATAGTCATTTAGACTCCATTTCCCAAAACTAGCTAGTAAATCTTGTTGTGTGTCTGAATAATGGCATTAACATGTAGAAATATCTAATCATACACTACATTTTACGCGCGATAGTTTCATAGTGACAAGTCATATTTTATAAATGTGAGTTACGATTTACGACCATTGACTGATACAGAGGATATTGTCCCCTTAAAATGTGCTGAAATTTAATTTTTATTTGTATGTTTTAAAAATAATTTTGTCCCCCTCCGAAATTACATATATCATTTAGTGTTGTCAATTCGATTAAACTGAACCAAAAATCGGTTAACTGGAATTTTGGTTTTCTATTTTGCAAAATCAAATATTAAACCAAAAAATTCGATTTGGTTCGGTGTTGGTATTAACCAAAACTTAAAGGAGGCAAAAAATTTGACAAAAGAAAAATAAGATGGCAAATTGGCGCATTTAGTCCCCAAATTATTTACTATTGGTGAACATGGTTCCCAAACTTTTTTTTGGTAAACATGGTCCCCAAATAATTTTCTTTTTATGAACATGATCCTTACGTTAAAAAATCTATTAGTCAATGGTTAGTCAACATTTTTTCAAAAAAATTATTTTTATATTCAAAGGCTATTTTGGGTATTTCACATTTATAAAGACTAAGTAGACCAATTGAAAAATACATGAGGACCAATTCCACCAATCTAAAATGTTTAGGGACCATAATTGACAATTTGTGATAATGATCAATTTCACAATTTATTTTTCAATGTCGATCCGTACACCAATTATCCAACGCTAAAATATCTAAAAAAATATATAGTTTGTAAATAAAAATGATACAATTTGCCATATTCATAAAAGTCAATTATACAAAAATCACATTCAGAAAACCACATCCAAAACATCGTCCTAGCCATATAACAAAAAGCAAGTCCAAAAATAAAAAATATACAATCTAACCTAATTTCCTTAAAGTGTCTTCCTTACTTATGTGTTTATTTAAGAGAACTCTCATTTCAGTGCAACTTGCCCAATTGTGACCTTCTTGCTTGCACCAACTACATCGCACAGGTCTTCTTTTTTTTCGTTGTTTCTTGAGGTATCTCCACCTATATTTAATAAGACAAATGTTAAGTGGATATGAATACAGATTCAATGGAAGCAAATAATAGGGAGTCTTTTACCTTCAAAGAGAATGCAGGAGCAGCAACTTCGTTCTTATTATTTGTATGCTTGTTTGAAGCTTCTTTGCTAGGTTCCTAGTAAATCACGGATCATTAGAACAAAATATATAAAAATGACAGACAAAGCACGAACAAATGTTCATCCACAAATTAATATAGGCCATAATTTTGGTTTTGAGAAATGCAAGATGTTCAAGATTACAATGAATGTAGAAAATTTATCAAATAAGTGAATGGAGAAATCTAGATACATCCATACCATTTCAATGTAAAGTTAAATTTATAATTTCAAAGGAGAACTAGTCCAAGTTCAAGCACTAAGAAAGCATAAACCAAAAAATATTGAGTCAATTAAAACGAAAATTTGTTAATTCCTTCAATTCCCTATTAACGTACACATATGAAGTGCAACAAAGAAATCACCTGCCCCATTTTTCATCTTCACAAAACCAAAATAAAAAACCTTAATTGTTATTTCATTCATTTAATATTTATGTATTCTATAAGGCATAATCTCTCAATTGTCAAGGTCCATATGTGTGTCGACATATTCAAATAAATCACTTTTATGATTATGTTTTAGGTTGGGGGAATGAACAAATACCTCATCTAGTCTCCTTTTGCTTTTAGCCACTTCCAACGATTTTTTTGTTGCTTTTCCTCCAAACTTTTTTCTTCCTTTTTCAAATTATTTAAGAAATATTCTCCACTTTCTATTTGTTGATCAATCTAAGATTATAAAAATGAAATAACTAATAACTAATAAAAGCTGGGTAAAAACGAAATGTAAGACACGTAAGAATATCAAAAAGTCTACCTCTCTAATTGTTTTGATTTGTTGTATCAGAACATCCTTCATTTTGTTGGAGCAAACCATCGTCGTGATCTTCCCCAATATGTGGCTTATCATCCAACACGAGTCTTGCATCATTTTTTGTTATGCCCAAGTTGTAAGCATCTTTGACATTTATTTCGGTTGATTGTGTGGCTCACCGGTGGGCACTTTCTTATTTTGTGTCCATGTTTATGACACTTGCTACGCATATTTTTTGTGACTCCAACTCTTCTCAGTTTTTGAATGCCCTCTCCCACATGAACATAAACCCCTCTCTCCCTCCTCTGGTTTTCTTTTTCTTCTAGGTCTACCGGGCATTTTCAACTTTATTGGAGGTATTAGTGGCTTGTCGGCGGAATTAGGCCAGTTGTTAGGGCCATTGGCAAGATTAATAACTGGAGTATATTCCCTTTTATAAGCAGCCACTGTGTAGCATTCATGCACGAATTGTTCAACTTTCAACTCTAGAAGCCCTAATGTAACGCCCCAATTTTTCATAACTTAACAAGGGACGCTACTTTATACTTAACATGCTTATTTCAATTCTTTCAAAATATTTTCATTCAATAGAACCATTTGCAAAACTCAATTTATTTTCATACTCGACGGAAGTCTTAAATAAAAATTTACCAAGTCTAACATCTCAAAAGAAATAACGTAAAGTTCATAAACTAAAAGCAATAATTTAAATATAATAATTCCTCCTTGTGACCATCACCACCAACACCTCTACGCATCGGCCGAGCCATTTTCTCAAAAATGTTAAAATAATAGGGATGAGTACGACTACTCAATGAGAAACACATTTATCCAAACTATAGATTATATCGAACATAAACATGAGTAACTAGATCATGTAACATGAACTTGTAATTTGGCCACACGGACCACATGTACTTGTATTGGCCACACAGACCACATGAACATGAACTTATACTGGCCACACAGACCACTTTCTTACATGCCGATCGTCAAAACATGAAATATCTAATATAATATATAATAAAGATAAATGTAACATTCTCTACCTTAACCTTGACTTGAATGAAATGGATATCAAGTTTTTAAATCCTGTGCGCCCGTCCTAACATGAAAATTGATAATTCTTAATGATTCATGAAAGTCGTGTATGTATTTTGCATATACAAATATTTCATAAATTTCTAATTATATAGCATGCCAGTGAAACGTAAAACAAACAGTTATCTTATAATTCCCGAATAAAAATTATAATATTTATTAAACCCTCCACATTATAGATAGAACTCTCAACCTATTTGCAATTTCAAACAAATTACTTCGTTCCAAGTAATCACTTAATAAATTATTTAAAACATTAAAAATGGTTAATTAAAACCCTCGTCACAATATTTGCCATTTCTATTCCTTATTTCCTCTCGGCGGGTATGATCATATTAACAAATAAATAAATTATGCTAATGACATTCATATTAATTAATTCCTACAAAAATCATCTAACATGGTCCTAATTTCAAAGAATTTAACTTATTCTAGTATTAAGCGTATAACGTAACATATACAACAATACCTCATACTCATTAGGTTACAAACAATATCATATATATATATATATACTCATTAGTGTAATTAGGTTTCAATGTTCTATATTAACTTGTGCAGAATACCTATTTTATAAAAATTCCACAGAACATTAATTCATTCCATAAATTTTAATTTTCTATATATAGATTCCTTAATGGGTCTAAATCATACCGGATTTGGTTTCATATCAAAATAATAAGTCCTCTAAAAGTTATAAATAAAACAGTACCTATTACATCAACAAAAGCGGTTTCTGACCTACCGACCTTTAACTATAAGCTTCAGGAACTAAACATACTTTAAAAATTCTAAGATTTAACACACATCTAGGGGACATTCGTATAAATATCATATTAAAATTTCAATCTCTATAGCGAAGTAACGACTTCATAAAATACAGAATAGTTTCCACCAAAATCCGAATACGAAAATGCATGCTCCGACTGACTACCCGGACATTTGTATTAAACTGCTTCAATAAACATAAGTTAAAAAAATTAAATATATAGTTTTACAAATACCTATGTCTGTAGAGTATTTAGGAAAAAGAATCAAATCAAAACCATTTTTGTGGAGTGAGATATAAATATTTTGTTAAGCCCTATCCCGGATGCATGGTTTTTCGGCAATATAAAAATGAAAATTCATTACAAATATAAGGACTTGTTTAAAAATTTCCAAAATGTACAGACATATTAAAGACATCCTAAATTTTGATTCTATAATTTTTCTGGAATTTTTCAAGTAACATAAGATCGTGTATTTGTCCTTGGAACTCTCGGCAGAAAAGGTAAATGGCAGGACAGATTTATGTTCTCATGAGACTTAAACATTTTTAACAAATACTCCCTCCGTCCCGCTATTACTGTCCTACTTGCCTAATCGGGTTGTCCCGCTATTACTGTCATCTTTCCTAAAATAGTAAAAATTACTTTTAAACATAAAATGAAGTGGGTCCCCCTTACTCACTACTCAACCCCCACATTCTTATACTCTCTCTCTTCAAAAATCTATCTCCCACTCGATTATGTTCCGCTCCGAACTCACAAAATTATGATTTTTATCTTTTTGAAAACTTTAGATTATTTCTTCAAATACAATATAAAAAAATATAAAAAATAAAAATCGATTGCCTTTTACTAGCCTTGCAAAAATTTGGATAATTCTCATTTCTTTCCACCAACCACTCCTCGAAAATTGTGTCAATTTCTTTATACAATTAAAACTCATAAAATACACACTAAACTAAAATTTCTTAATCTCCGTGCCGAAGTCAACTGGGACAGAACGGAGGGAGTATTTATCATGCTTGGAAAATTCTACAAAAATAATATAGTATAGTAGACATACCTATGAAGACGACCATAAATTTTCACGAGGAGATGACGACGGGAAGATATGGAAATAATTCTTGAAACAGTTCGCGAGATATCTTGCCGACGATTTTCGAAAATTTTATGGGATGCTATAATATGAGCGACTAATGGTATTTATAAGCCTAAAAATCATTATCCAAACATCCCCTATTCCCATTGTTCTAAGAACAATTGTGCTACATATTTAGCCTACCGAATTAATCCTATTGTTCATATTGTTCCTATGTTGGGATTTTGTATACTGGAAGCACTTTTATGCTTGTATACAATGTGTTTTTGTCCTTACCTTTGTTTTATTCTCCTATCGATAAATATGTATATTTGCACATGTTATCCTTTATCTTGTATAAAAGTTAGATTTGTGTGGTGTGTCGGGTATCACGAGAAGACAACACAAATTGGTTGAACTGACAAGATATAAACAAGCAGTTAACACAGTGAGACAACTTAAGGATGAAGTTGTCGGTTTAGTTAAGTCGCAGTTTAGATAAGAAGTGGCTTGTCTTAGGTCGCTTGTCTTTCTTGGTACACTTAAGGTGGTGTATTGAAGGATCACGGTGAGATGTGTTCTCCTAACCGACCTTAGTGGAGAACCAAGATCTCGGTGACTTAGCTAGTCTTAAGCTTGGTAAGACTTCGTTGAGTGCATTTGGCTATCTATCACTTTGACCTACTATGGTGAACGTCCAATGAGCGACCGGATCTACGTATCTTGGGTGTTAGTAGTCATTTGTGGCTCGAGTGGTTGTCCGTATCTTGCGGCCGTATCCCGGGGAATGGGTTGATAATATCCCCCGAGGAACTCGAAAGGATTAGCACACTAAACCCTACGGTTGATTAAGTTCGGGTGTGTTAATAAGGTCGAGTGGTACTACTCGGAGAATACAAGATGTTAATTAATTTAAGCGATCAAGACGCTTAATTAATTAACGGATATTTCTATCTTAAATACGGAGATCGATTAAGTCTAAAATACAAGCCCTTGCTCAAATTGGGATAAAGGGGTAAGTCAAGACGGATTCTCTAGTGGAATGAATATGTGTTAATTAATTAATTTTGCTCAGGTGAGCATGGATAATTAATTAATTGGAGGCCTGACTTTATTTCTTGTATTGGATCCCCGATCCGGCCCAATTAGTTGCCTAGTAATTTATTATCTCTCGTAATTCATTATTAATGGATTAATGTATTTTACATTATTTAATAATGTTATTTATCTGGAATTAATTGGCTGGGCCAATTAATTGATAAATATTAGTAGCCCAATAAATTAATTAATTATATTATGGGCTGATTTAATAGAAGCCCATTGGATTATAATTAAATTAATGGGCTACAAATATATTAATATTATATAGGTTTTTGAAGCCTATATATATTAGTATTCTGTTCAGAAACCCACCCAATTCCTTCCATAAAAACGGAGAGTGCCGTGGGTTACAGAGAGAGAAATAAATTTATTTTCTTCGGACTCTCGACCACCCGGAGGGAGAAAAAGGTAGGGACACGGATCGGAAGGTCTAACACAGGAGCAACAATCGGAGCCGCGACAACACACCAGGAGGAAGGTAGCCTTACTGTAAACCCTATTATTCCTACAATTGGTATCAGAGCCTGGTTTAGGCTCTGATTGTTGCTGTTAGATGCATGATTAGGTTTTATTTCCGTCGTTATCGGGTTAATTTTCGTGTTTGGGGCGGCCTGCGAGCCATTGTTTTGACCCCGTTGTATCGTTTTTCTCGTGAGAAAATCCACGAGTAGTTGATAGGATCAATATGCTATGTGATTGTATTTTAATTGTACTGTAATTGGTCCGGGAGGCACGGAATACGAGACGACGAAAAATCAGATTTTCGCAGGAAAACCCTAGTTTTCTAGGGTTCCGCCGCATCTTGCGGCGGAGATTCCCGGCGCGTCCGACATCGGATCGACGATCGGCTTGCACCGTTGGAATACTCGTCTTATGATCTTCGCGTCGATAGGTTTCAAGGGATCATCCGATCCCGTATGCGATCGGAATCGACGTCTGAAGTTCGCTGCTCACCATGAATTCGTTCCGGCGAATCGTTTGAAATTCGGGAAATTGAGGAACTAATCTCGGCCGGAATCCGTTACCCGGTGGTCGTGAGTGTTCCAATTACGTTTCCCCTCTTTCAATTGATCGAATCGCGGCTCGGAAAAGTCGAATTTTGGCGGCGAAATCGCGGCGGCGGAGGCGCGATTTATCGCGCTGCACGCGACGCGGCGGCGGCTCCAGGCGACCGTTCTTCACAGATCCGACGTCCTGGGGACGTCGGTCAGGGCTGGAGACGGTGTAGGAGGGGCGGAGACGCTCGGAAACGGCGCGGCGGCGCGCGCCTGCGGCGGCAGACGCGCTGCGCGCAGGCGCCAATTCACGCCGTTTCCGGCGGCGTCTCGGCATGGGGAGGCCGGTTCCAGCCTCTCCGTGGTCCGGCGACCCTCCTGGTGTAGACGGCCGACCGGAAACCGGCCTGGAAGAAGACGGTGGCGGCGGCAGTTTCGTGAGGAAGATGATGACGTGGCGCGCTGACGTGGCGCGCCACGTCAGCTCTAGCTGAGTTGGCGTCCATGCATGCGCCACGTGGCTGCCACGTGGCAGACCCCCTGATGACGTGGCGATGACAGTTCAGTGCAGTTTTCGACGCAGTTTCCAGATTCGATGATTTTTGAAGATTTCGAAGATCTGTATTTTGATCGGGCAATGTAATAGTTAAGAATTACGTGTTTTAAAGCCCGATAACGATTTTAAATTTCCTATTTGCGTATTTATTTTTAATTATGCTTTAGCATGCGATTATGTGATTAATTGCGCCTAGAAAAGCATGTAAATAGGATTTATATCGTTGCTAAAGCATGTTTTATTTTTCGCGAGCACGTTTTATTATATGCGCTTAGAAATTGTGACGCTTTAGGAATTATGTGATATGCATAATTCGTTACAAACCTTTTGAATGAAAAGACTAAGCAATTTAAATTGAATGTTTAATTAGATTCCATTAATTTGGATATTAAACACTTAATTGGACCTCCATTAATTGGACCCTACACAAAAGTGGAACAATTATATGAGTAAACGTCCACCTGAGTGGCTTGCTTGCATTTTTGAGCTACCAGTTTTGTGAGATGAGTTTTCCAAAACAATATTTGATTATTATTGAGTAGTGGGAGCGAAGCCGTAAACGTCCACCTGCGTGGCTTGCGTGCCTAGTAAACACGAGTACTCTAGAAGATAATAATTAAATAGGATGGCTAATTAGATCAAATTGAATGCGGCATGGTTCGAGTAAGTATGTCAATTTCAAGGATTTGATTCTATTTGGTCAAATTAATGGTCAATGCTTAGATGTCACCGCAGGTACAATTCACTTCCCTCGAAGTCCCTTCCCGCGTTTTAATAGTGACATGGTCCAGAATATCGAACTATTAATTCCATTCGTCTTAAGAACCTTGACGTGGATTGGAATTAAAGAGTTAGGTAAATAGCTTGGTTTAGGGTTACGCTAGTAAACGTCCACCTGCGTGGCTTGCTAGTGAAATTCCTAGAGCGGTTCGAGGTTTTTAACATCATTGGTTTTTCAAAAGGTTACAATGATCGTTAATTACGAATTATGTGCAAATATTAATTTTATACATGCTTTTAATTTATATTTTTTCAGATATGTCTGTTCGAAAAACTTTAATTTCGAGTTCCTAAACAGTCTCACCAACCAAACCCTAACGGGTTTACAATTTTAAATAATTTTACAAAGTGGAAGAGATATCTTACCTTCCCAATAAATGCTCTGCAAAGATTCTATAAGAACTTCTTTTTTAGGACCGCTATGTCTAAGAACGAGTTTACTTTGAGTATGTTACTCAAATCTTTGGTAGCGGTCAAAGAAGTTATAGAAAAGGGCAAGAGTGCTCAAGTCTTGAATATCCTTAGTAGTTCAAGGAATCCTCTGAAATGCGGAAACCAGAAAAGAACAGAAAGGGTGGACATTTCAAGAAGAGCAGTGGGAGTAAGAAGACGGTCCTTACCGACGACATGCAAATGTCAAAGGAGAAAGGAAGGTTCTTCAAGAATGGTAAGAAAGGACACTGGAAGAATTATAATCCAGATGTCAAGGCAAAACAGAAAGAGACGCGAGTCGCTCTTGTAAATGAAACTGTTCTGGTTTCCTCTTCTACCCATGAATGGGTAGTGGATTCGGGGGCAACTGTTCATGTTTGTTACACCTTGCAAGGTTTCTTGCAGAAAAGGTAATCGAGCAATGGCGAGGTGGTAGTCTCAATGGGCAATGGATTGAAAGTTCCTGCAATTGCCATTGGAGATTTAAATCTATCTTTTGATAGTTCTGTTTTAGTACTTAAAGATGTTTAATATGTGCCTGAGTTTAGGCGAAACATTAATTCTGTTTCAAAACTCTGCACCATGGATGGTTATAAATCAAGTTTTGATAGTGAAGTTTCTATCATGAAAGACGATGATTTTATCTGTGGTGGACCATTAAACGGATCTTTATATACTATTACTTGTAAACCGCGTAGTTCTGTTAATATTGCTTCCTCATCATCAAATCCTAAGAAGAGGAAAGAGTCTTCTAAGGTAAACCAAACTTATCTATGGCACTTAAGACACATCAATCTTAACAGGACTCAGAGGTTGGTGGAATATGGATCATTGGAGTCTCTCCAAGATTGAACCGTTTCCAACTTGTGAAACCTGTTTGGAAGGAAAGATGATGACTAGACCTTTCAAGGCTAAGCGTTATAGAGCCACAGAAGTATTAAGTTTGATACATTCTGACTTGTGTGGGCCTATGTCTACACAAGCTCGTGGAGGGTATGAGTACTTCGTCAAATTTACTGACGATTACTCGAGGTATGGATATGTTTACCTTCTTCGCCACAAGTTGGATTGCTTTGAAACCTTTAAGGAATTCAAGGCAGAAGTGGAGAAGAAGCTAGGTAAAGAAATCAAAACATCGCGATCTAATCGTGGTAGGGAATACCTATCCAACGAGTTCAAGGACTACTTGACCGAATGTGGGATTACATCCCGGTGACAAGCACCGGGCACGCCTCGGCGAGAATGGTGTGTCGGAGAGAAGGAACCGAAGTCTCTTAGAGATGGTTCGGTCGATGATGAGTTATGCAACTTTGCCGAGTTTCCTCTCGGGGATATGCCCTAGAGATCGCAAGCATACTTGCCGAACCGTGTCCATTCCAAGTCGGTACAAAAGATTCCTTTCGAGTTGTGGAGCGGGCACAAACCCAAGTATGCACCACTTAAGGATTTGGGGTTATCCCGCTTATGTCTTTGAATAGGCGGGCCGACAAATTGGAATCACGTTCGAAGTGATGTTGTTCATAAGGCATCCGAAGGAAACGAAAGGTGGATACTTCTATGATCCTAAAGAACTGAAGATCGTTGTTAGCCCTAACGCTCGGTTCTTAGAAGAGGATTACATTAGTAACCAAAAATCTCGAGTCGACATCATCCTTGAGGAATTACAAGGTGGTCGGGTTCCACTTGAACAGCCCGGTTGTGCAAGATAGTACTCCACGAGTAATCGCACAATCTGTTAACACGACTCCCGACACTTTGTTCGACGTAGTGGGAGGGTGATATTTACACTGATCGGTATATATGTTCACCGGGGAGACGTTTGATTATCTCCCGGCAGATGAACAAGATACCGTGGATCCCTGGACTTACAACGAAGCGATGGGAGATGTAGATGCACCATGGACTCGGAATTTGAGTCCATAAGCCGATATGGATGTATACGAGATCACCGAACTACCTAAGGGCTTCAATGCTATTGGTAGTAAGTGGGTATACAAAAGAAAGAGAGAGCACCGAATGAAGAGATCATGGCGTCTAAGGCCAGACTAGTGGCGAAGGGTTTTACCCAGAAAGAAGGTATCGATTATGAAGAGACCTTCTCGCCTATAGCAATGATCAAGTCCATTCGGATTCTCCTTGCCATATCGGCTCACATGAAACTAGAGATCCGACAAATGTATGTCAAAACCGCTTTCCTAAACGGTCACCTTGAAAAAGGTAGGGACATCTACATGAAGCAGCCAGATGGTTATGTGAATGAGGGCGAAGAGCATCTAGTTTGGAAGCTTAAGAAGTCTATTCATGGACTTAAGCAAGATTTCCGGTTATGGCACCGGCGTTTTGACGAGGTAGTCAAATCCTATGGATTTGTATCCTGTCCCTAACGAGGTGTGTGTAACGTATTTGTGTTAACGGATCGGTGGTGTTTCTTGCATTTTATGTAGATGACATCCTTCTCGGTAGCAATAATGTTGAAGTGTTATCGGACGTAAAGAAATGGTTATCCGAGCAGTTTCAAATGAAGGACTTAGGTGAAGCTGCTTACATCCTTGGGATCAAGGTTATTCGAGATCGCCAGAAAAAGGATGTTAAGCTTGTCACAAGTGTCCTACATTGACACTTGTTATTGCTCGTTTTAGCATGCAAAAGCCAAGAGAGGTTTAGTACCTTTCGGACATGGCATTTTTCTATCCAAGAATCGGTGCCACCGAAAACGCCCGAAGAGATAGAAAATATGAGGCAAGTACCATATGCTTCCGCTTCGGTAGCCTCATGTATGCGATGCTTTGTACAAGAGCAGATATCTCATATGCCGTAGGCATGGTCTCAAGATATCGGTCTAACCCACGGAAAGGAATCTTGGATGCGGTCAAGTATATTCTCAAGTACCTTAAACGGACTAGAGATTATATACTTGTTTACCAGTCAGACAGTCTAGTGTCTTTGGGTTATACAGAATCGGATTTCTAGGCTGACAGAGATGAGTAGAAGTCTACCTCGGGTTATGTGTTTACCTTGGGAGGTGGAGCCATTTCATGGAGGAGTGCAAAGCGGAAATGCATTGCGGACTCAACCATGGAAGCGAGTATGTGGTGCGCCGGAAGCTTCGAAAGAGGCGGTTTGGCTCAAGAATTTCCTCCAAGATCTTTATATTGTTCGGGAATTTGTCTAAGGCGATCACGATTTATTGTGATAATGCGGGTGCGATGACAAATTCTAAGGAACCTAGATCTCACAAGGCGTCTAAACACATAGACAGGAAGTACCATATTATACGGGTATTCGTAAATCGAGGTGACACGGTGATTGACAAAATTGGGAACCGAAGTCAACCTAGCTAATCCTTTCACGAAGAGCTTACCACTCCCGGCTTACGAGAAGCATGTTCGTGGCTTTGGGATGGTAGAGATGCCCCACTTAGGACTACGAAACTTTTGTATAAGTGGGAGAAGATGTCGTGATAGATAGGATAGATAGCTAAGATATAGCTGGGTACTAGTTTGTACCTAGATAGCCGAGATATAGACACATTGTATACTAAAAGTTTACTTTAGTATAAGTGGGAGAATTGTTGGGATTTTGTATCTTGGAAGCACTTTTATGCTTGTATACAATGTGTTTTTGTCCTTACCATTGTTTTATTCTCCTATCTCGATAAATATGTATATTTGCACATGTTATCCTTTATCTTGTATAAAAGTTAGATTTGTGTGGTGTGTCGGGTATCACGAGAAGACAACACAAATTGGTTGAACCGACAAGATATAAACAAGTTAACACGTTGAGACAACTTAAGGATGAAGTTGTCGGTTTAAGCTGCAGTTTAGATAAGAAGTGGCTTGTCTTAGTCGCTTGTCTTTCTTGGTACACTTAAGGTGGTGTATTGAAGGATCACGGTGAGATGTGTTCTCCTAACTGACCTTAGTGGAGAACCAAGATCTCGGTGACTTAGCTAGTCTTAAGCTTGGTAAGACTTCAGGTGAGTGCATTTGGCTATCTATCACTTTGACCTACTATGGTGAACGTCCAATGAGCGACCGGATCTACGTATCTTGGGTGTTAGTAGTCATTTGTGGCTCAGGCTGGTTGTCTGTATCTTGCAGCCGTATCCCAAGAATGGGTTGATAATATCCCCTGAGGAACTCGAAAGGATTAGCACACTAAACCCGGCCGGTTGATTAAGTTCAGGTGTGTTAATAAGGTCGAGTGGTACTACTCAGGAATACAAGATGTTAATTAATTTAAGCAGTCAGTACGCTTAATTAATTAACGGATATTTCTATCTTAAATACGGAGATCGATTAAGTCTAAAATACAAGCCCTTGCTCAAATTGGGATAAAGGGGTAAGTCAGCACGGATTCTCTAGTGGAATGAATATGTGTTAATTAATTAATTTTGCTCTGGGCTGAGCATGGATAATTAATTAATTGGAGGCCCAGCTTTATTTCTTGTATTGGATCCCTGATCTGGCCCAATTAGTTGCCTAGTAATTTATTATCTCTCAGAATTCATTATTAATGGATTAATGTATTTTACATTATTTAATAATGTTATTTATCTGGAATTAATTGGCTGGGCCAATTAATTGATAAATATTAGTAGCCCAATAAATTAATTAATTATATTATGGGCTGATTTAATAGAAGCCCATTGGATTATAATTAAATTAATGGGCTACAAATATATTAATATTATATAGGTTTTTGAAGCCTATATATATTAGTATTCTGTTCAGAAACTCACACAATTTCATTCATAAAAATCGAGAGTGGCGTGAGTTACAGAGAGAGAAATAAATTTATTTTCTTCAGATCTCTGACCACCCAGAGGGAGAAAAAGGCCGGGACACAGATCAGAAGGTCTAACACAGGAGCAACAATCGGAGCCGCGACAACACACCAGGAGGAAGGTAGCCTTACTGTAAACCCTATTATTCCTACATCCTATTGCTTTCGTTACCATATGGTGAACATTTAATAGTCTCCTACTGAATTAATCATATTGTTCTAAGAACAATTGTGCTACTTATTTAGCCTAATCCCACGAGAAACGATGGAAGTACTAAATTAGCTATGAATTAAACTAACATAGGGTGATCAAGCCTAAATTAATTAACCTAATTAATTAACCTAGATTAATTCAGAACCTAAGTGATTAATTTTAAAGCCCTAGTCTCACGAAATAATGGTGGTGTGTGTTTCACATCTCGCCGGCCCTAAAAAGACTTAGCCACGCATATCGGCCCGACTGGCCAAGCAGACCGGTTTGCTGAGCAGAACACTAAACATGCAGAAAATTAAGAAATTAATTCGTACGAAATTCTGAACAATTACGAAATAATTAAGACACAAATAAATACGAAATTAAATCCTAAGAAATTAGAAAGTACCAATTGAAGTCTTCAAATCATCCAATGGAAACTAAAACGGAAGCATCCAAATTCGGAAACGGAAACGAAAGCAGGAACTTGTTGTTTTCTCCAATTCTAAACTACGAACAACAGAATAAATTCTGAAATATGAAGTCTGAAAATCTAATCTATCTTTCTCGGTCTCGATCTCTCCCTCCTGGCTATCTCTCCCTCTCGGCTTTTTCCTTCGGTCGGTCTCTCTCCCTTGGCTACATCTCTCTCGGCTTCGGTTTTGGATTGGTGAAGAATGATGATGATGAATGGCGTGATCTTGAGAATCTGAATGCGTGCGTATGAAAGTGTGTATCCGTGCGGCGCCTCTCTCCCTCATATATATATATATGCTTATCCAATCTCCTTGTAGAATTAGGTTTTCTAATTAAGTATGGAAAGATATAATATAAAGTATATTATATTAAAATTCTTTCCATACTTAATCTTCCCTTATAATTTCTTCCGGATTAAGCCTATTTTTGCCTTTAATTTGCATCCGCCACTTCAACGCCTCATCATCGCCACAACATCATAGGAAACCGCAAAAACAACACCAAAACGCAATCCAACGGCCAAAGTGGCGCCAAAATAAACGGAATATGGATAGTACGAATTTAGACCTATTAATAACCACAACTAGATTTTATCCAAAACATTTCTATCACACATAAAATATCTATTTTAATCATAAAATATAATATAAAATTATCTCCTAATAACTTAATACCATAATAAATATTATATCCTTTTATGAATCCTAGTTGGTTTAGAAAATTCAAAATAAATATTACTCTTGCCTAATAATTCTAATATTATTTCTATCTCAACAAAATAATATAATCATAATATGATATAAATAAACATATTCAAAGTTCAAAATAAATTTACATAATAAAAATGATTTAATGACAAATAAGATAAATGCTTTAATTTTTCATTTAAATTTCTAAGGCGCGACTTACAGAACTAAAACACTTGATAACATGCATGAATAGATATGCAATGCATTTTATATTGAAAATTTTGGGGCGTTACACTTGAAGCCGCCACACCATGTGTACATGCAAGTACAACTCCTCTTTTCGGTATCAACTACAAATTGGTCCATATTTGCTTCAACTACCTGGAACTTGGAGTCACCACAATATACTGAAGTGCAAGACAATGAGTCTTCCTTTATTTTCTCCAAAATTGTCATTATTGAAGGGCAAACATCTCGTTTCAGCTTCATCATCCATTCTCTCTTTGCTTGCAATCTGAGCATAAGGTACACTCTAACTCCCTCTAAGATTCCCAAAATTGACTTTGTCCTCGCTATTAGTAGCTGTCTGTTGAAGGCTTCTATGTGATTGTTCAATAACATATCCCACTTAGTAGTAGTCCTAAAATGGGATCTTGACCAGTGAATAGGATCTGTGTTATTGCTCAACCAATGAACTGCCTCCGTATCAACCCCACACAATCTGCTTAGCTCAGTTCCATATTGGTTTACATATGTCGCATTTGCACATTTCCAGAATATTTCCTTGATTTCTTCTCCGGATGATTTTTCTTCATGTTATTGTGCAAGTGTCTGCAACAATATATGCTCAATCCCAGGTATAATAGTGTTCACAACATCAATTAGGCCATACAATATTATAAACAAGGT
Source organism: Lavandula angustifolia (assembly GCA_028984105.1). Classification (NCBI taxonomy): domain Eukaryota; kingdom Viridiplantae; phylum Streptophyta; class Magnoliopsida; order Lamiales; family Lamiaceae; genus Lavandula; species Lavandula angustifolia. The sequence continues at coordinate 5,399,022 of CM054811.1, forward strand.
TAGAATCACAAATGTATAAGTGTTCTGAAATAATAAATTTGTCTCACCTTTTGTCTATCACTCATGATAACCCATTCAATGAGATTGTATATCTCTAAATCTTGTTTCAAGTAACTTATAAACCAATGCCATGAATTGTTGTTCTCTTTCTCCGCTATGGTATAAACAATGGGATACATGTCATTATTTGCATCCACCCCAACTGCCGTAAGTAAAACCCCTTGATGTGGACCCTTTAAAAAGGTCCCATCTAGCCCAATAACCTTCTGGCACCCATCTTTAAATCCCCTCCTCAAGGCTTCTAAACATACATATATTCTTCTGAATCTCACATCCCCTTTACTTAAACATTCATCACTTTGGATTTGAATTGAAGTCCCTGGATTTGTCCTTTCAATCTCCATCACATAATTATGTAGCAACTTGTAGTGAGATTTGAAATTACCTTCAATTTGGTCCCTTGCCTAATACTTTACCGTATAACCTTTCAACTTTGATATATTAACCTTTACATCCTGCTTAATTGCTTGTTGAAACTCTTGCATAATCACCGGGTTATCTGACTTGAAGGTGCCAACGTACCTTGTAGCCAAGTATCTAGAAATTGCAAGTTTGTGATCCATGTCCCTTGAACATCCATGTATCCCTTGAAGTGTTTTTATCAGGAATGTCTTTGTCTTGATATAACTGCGAGCATATAACCTCCACTCACAATTCTTCCCAGTGCAATAGGCTACAACCCTGATATTGTTATTTTTTTCAGTTTTATAGGTCTTCCATGCTTGATTTCATGGTTGAGGATGGTTTTTTTTTTAATATGTCTTTGGTTGTGAACAACATACCAATCTCAAAGATTCTTGCCCCTCCTTTTCTAAATTGAAGATTTTGAACTTCTTATATTTCTTATGATTTTCATCTTCATCCTCTGATTGATAGAGTGAATTGAATTCATCGTCGGAATTGTTGCCAACCTTAGTCTCTGCCAATAACTTCATGCTTTCATCTTCTTCCTACAAATCTTCCTTCATTCCTAGAAGGTCCATATTCTGCGAATTCTTATATATATAACTTTTTTTCTTGCTTGATGGTCCTAGTACTTCTTAATCAATATCCAAGTCATCACTTTCTCTATCATTTAGTAACAACTTGCTGCTCTTGTTTGCTTCCTTCACAAGTTCTACATCAAATTCTTTTACAATATCCTCAAAGAGGTGTTCCTCGTCATTGTTGGTGTAATCAGGGTCTTCATAAAATGTATCATCCTGTCCAAACACTTCATCATCAGAACCACTTACACCTTCCTCAACATTATCCTCCTCTGCATCTTCATTAATGTGTCGAACATCTTCCTCATCTTTTATTTCATTTTGTATTTTACCTAGCTCTACAATAGATGAAAAACCTGAACAGACAACATCCTCATCTTCGCCTACAATAATATTAGGATGTGGCTCAATTTCCTTTTTACCCAACAAGTCCAACCAATGTCTAAATTATGTTAGGGAGGCGTATGTAAACCAATCTTCTGTCATCTATATATTACCAAAAAAAAGTGATCAATGATGCAATTATCATTAATAAAAATGGGCAACTGAATCATAGCTTAGTAGATACACTTACAAAGTAAGGATATCCATTTGTATGACTGGAAATTGAGGGTGCATTACCCATGAATTTGTAAGCATAATAGAGTACAAACGGGCCACAATCTTCACCATTATTCTGTTGAGGGACCTGCTAAAAGTATAAACTAACATTCATTATCAATATGATTGGAAGCAAGCTAAAGAGAAAATTGAATTCAATTTTAAAACTTGCCTTTGGAATTAGGATTGGAATTTTAGAAACTAAACTCTTGTCAACCAGCTTCCCCTCAGACTTTAAGACATCGTGCAGAAAACTAAATGAACCCAACAATCATACAATATTCAATGCATAACTCAATTACAAGAACATAATTAACTAATTACATTTGAACTTACTTTCTTATTAGTGGTTGGAGATTGGATGCAAGCTTAAGAGAATCTAAAACTATCATGCATTGAGATCCCGTTTCAAGTTACTCATTGAAGTTATATAATATCAGAATGCACCAATGGCCCCTAAATTAATTGAATAAGCCAAAAATTAAAGAAATTATTCCCGCCTAAAAATCAAGTTAAAAAACAAGTTGAAAGACAAAATTTATAGTGTACTTACCACTTTACAATAGGCACCATAACATATTTCTTGTGGATGATTTCTTTCTTTTTTATCCAATTCAAAACTTTATCTACCATATTAGATTGTCTGAATAGTTATTGAAAACAAGCAATCCAATATGGCAAAAGAGCTTCTCTTATCTTTTGCAACCTCTTTCCAAATTATGCTACAAAATTCTAATTGTTAAACACCAATAAAAGTAATATATGATCACAAATTAATTACAATGACAACTTACTACATGTATTTTTCAAGTGCATTAGAATTCAACATGCCGCTTAAAATTGAATCACTCTCTAAGACTGCTTTCTTTCCAGGACGGGGACATGAACTTCGCACTATCTTTACTTCGAGCTTATGGTCTCATCCTCAAGAGAAAAGAAATTAAAAATAAAATTGTAACCCTCATATTGAAATAGCAACAAGTTGTCTCAAAATGCAAGTGTAAAATTGCAGTAGTTCAAGAGAAAGACTGCAATTTGCAATCGCATCTAATACGAACATCATCCAATAAAAGAAAATTCCCTTTTTTCCCTTCTTCACAGAAGCTAAAAAAACCCTGCAATAAGAGATGAATAAGAAACTAATCATACAAACTTGAAATTCAGCACAAGGTGTGTGCCTTGTGGGGAACACAACTTCCTGATTTTCCTTAAAAAATTCTTTTCTTTAGTGCAAAGATACAGAGCCCAAGACTCCGACACTATCAATCCCTCTCTCTCCTCTCTCTTGAACAAGTATACCGAAAAAAAATAAAGGTAAGGGGAGAATAAACCACACAATGAGAGAAATATGAAGCACTACCCACTAGCGAGTAAGACAAAAACCATAAAACTTATATACTTGCAGTACACTAGACCTAGTCAATTCAGGATAAAGTAAAAGTTCATCCTCATATCTTTACAATCTTTCGTATTTTACTTCGGAAAATACCAATCAAATTGTGCAAATGCTATAGAAATCAATGAGTAAACAATCTCTATAAACTGCATAAATAAAAACTCTAGGTGCAGAACAAGTTATATCATTTCTAGATAAAAAAAATCAAGTGTTCTTACACATTAATCTTACACATGCACCTAATTGACATTAATCAAGTAAACACAACTTTGCACCTAATTAAAACTACACACCGATCAAATTATTGGTCCTTTGAATATTGGGCAAGATATCTAAGATGTCCGGCAAGGGCAAGCATCGGGACAAGGCGACAAAGAACATAGGAGTGGCGGCAGGGGATGGAGAGCAAGCGACGGCAACGGGGAGTAGCGCCGGCCAAAGGAGAGCAGCGGCCACGATGAAAAAATGCGGTGAAAATTGAGTAGTAATTGTTCTTTAACCTATATATGTTAGAAGTTATGTATTTAAGTTTTAATTGTGTATTTAGTTTTAATTAAAATGTCAAATACCGAAAATAGCCTTTGAATTTTTTTTAATTTTATTTTATAAAAAACATTGACTAATCGTTGACCGGCGAATTTTTTAATGGAAGGACCATGTTTACAAAAAGAAAATTGATTAGGGACCATGTCTACAAAAAAAAAGTTTGGGGACCATGTTCACCAATAGTAAATAGTTTGGGGACCAATTGTGTCATTTTGCCAAACTAGATACGTGAATTGTACTAATGTTTTAACAATTTCTCTCTACCTACATTTATATATGTTGTTCCTGGTATGATTTCAAGTGTATGGGGGGATACACCAGATGCTGAACTTTGCTTTTTCAGATCAGAGAACCTGACTGATAGTGAGTCGATCAAGATCTTCGAACTATGATAGGCCCTTTTAATAAAAAGATTTTTTGTGAATGCAACAGTTAAGCTGATATATAACGAGATGAACAATAAGCTGAAATGTTAAACAGTAAAGTATACAACGATTTTGTAGTGGTTCGAATTCATAAGATTCTACGTCCACTTTTCAGCCTTCTTAGCGTAAATCCACTAATGGATACTCGTAGACCGACGAGCGCAAATCAATACAAACTAACGATCAATCTATCTAACAATCTATCCAACAAACTATCTAACAGAATACGTTCTATTAAAGATATTAGGTTGGGGGTTGGTTTCTTCAACAAACAAGAGTTTGAAACACTCTTGACTCCAAGCTTATGAAGTGTACGTTAATACACTTGGAGTTCGAACAACGTAAGAATTTCTTAGCAATAGAACGGTGAATAAGAGAGTATGGGCTTGTTCTTTGCTTGAGTACGCTTGAGCTTCTTTGAAATTCGTTACCTCTCAATGAAAGGCCTTCTCGCTATTTATAGACGAGACAGGGGAAAGATCCGTTGAGCAAAGATCGATATCCCATTGGCTTTGTATTGACAACGGTCTAATGCATTGAATGCATGGACACGTGTCGCTATCAGCTTGCTTATGTGGATTGTGTATAAGGTACTGTTATGTTGCATTTGACTAGGGTTGACATGGAAGTCTGGTATTGGTTAATGTTGATTTGATACTTGTCTTTTACTTCGTTGATCATCTTCTTAGAAAATCGCGCTTGGTACCTCGTACTATCTTTACATTTGAATATATCAGTTCGGACAGGTGAAGATTCTGATCTACCGATTAGTTCAGCCTGGAGAAGTCAGCTTATCAAAGCTAGACTCAGTTCCTTCCACTAGCTGAATAACCAAAACTTGAACTAACCTAGTCTGAGAGAAATAATCACCGACTATACAATTACAAGTCGAGATCATATAAATACATCAGACTGGTTAATCAATCAAATAGGGGTTTGGCATCATTCAAAACTTATATTATTTTCCGACAATTTCCAAGATATAATTCTAGCAAGGTTTATTTTAGTTAAAAGACATGAAAATGTTTTGATTAGACAAAATACATATAAAATATATTCATTATACAAAAAAATATTGAAACAGGTCGGTTTAGTTCGATAACTAGAAGGTCAAACCGAATACCAAACCAAAAAAAGTTTGTTTAATTCAGTTCAATTTTAAAAAAAGTTTGGTTGGATTCAATATGATCGATTACCGACCATGTTGATAGCCCTATTATCATACTTTCACTCATATTCATGAATCCATTTGTAATCATAAAATACGATATATATATATATATATATATATATATATATATATATATATATATACTAGCACATTGTTTAACCGGCTTCGCACGGTGTTATGATCTTGCCCTATGTGCAAAATCATAAAAATATAAGATATCAAATCAAGAAGAAATTGAAATCGTAAATAGGAGTGAAATAATATATGTATTTAAGCTGTTTTTTCAAACAAGGGCTTACTCTAATGTAACTTGTTCTTAAAGAATAATTCTATCGTTGTATAATGTGGAACCTTAAATTGATCAATAAGCGCTTAAATTGATCAATAAGCTATTGGGTTTGGATATTTTTATATATAAGTACTTAGTTAGAAAGAAATATATATATATATATATATATGTTAAAAAATTATTGTCAGAAAGATTTGATATGATGACCTATTTTTGGACCAGCTTAATAAGGTATTTGTACATTATCATCTACGAATAATTTATTGAAATTAACATGATACAAAATATGTTAAGCTGACGGTATTTTGCACATGTACATCTCATGCCTCTATATAACCCCGAAGGGCACTTAAAGATCTTGTATTCTTGCCCCCTCTAAATATATAATATATCTTACTTTATTATTTACTTATTTCTCATACTTTATAATCTACTTCTTAATTACAGCGCTGAAAAAAAATACGTCGCTTTAAACGAAACGGAGAGAGTGGTTCTTTGTTTCTTAATCATAATAAAAATTAATTCTTTTATTAAATAAATAAATCAATATTTGTATATTACCCCTTCCGTTTCATTAGTAGTCATTGTCTGGTTTACTTTGGATACGTAGATTAAGAAAATAGTATTATTTGGTGTATATTATTTGATTTTTGTATAATTAATTTATGACCATAAATTCTTGTCCTTTTTAGAAATAACAGGTTACTAAAGCATTCATTTTAAAAATACAAGATACTGAGAAAATAATTGAAAACAATGACAGGAAACTGAATCCATGGTCCTAAAATCAGGCCTTTGTTGGGCCAATTTTTTTCAATTGGATCCATTTTTGCCAATTGCGGCCCGACAACGTGAGTCAATATTATAAGAAAACTGTCTGAAAAGGGGAAATAAAGGAACAAAAGGCACACGGAAATTCATGTTCGTGTTGGAAGCAGATCACTTTTTAAATCTCTCTCTAAATGAATCTGAAATGTTCTTTAATCACATCATAAGGCGTACTTCTTAATTGACTACTACACACTAATTTATGAAATCAAAAATAATTATAATTAAATTTACGATCAATTGGACGAGCAAATTTATTCACTGCGGTTTCCCTTTTTAAACCCAGAAAAATATTACCGTTCTCTAGAAAATGCATAAAACAAGTATGATAATTAATATTTCACATACCATCCAACATATATATGCGGCTTGAAAAGCATAAAAGTTAGTGTACAACAATTATATACACTTATGTGTATTAGTACCATATCATTAGGATATAGGTATGCATGTAACCCACTTATTTAAATTTTAAAAAAAAAATCATATTTCAATATTCTTGTGGTTGGTATAAACAAGATTATACAAATATAGTAATCCAAAACCGCTCAACTTGAAAATCCTCACATACAAAACTCATAAATTCGTCACATAAATATGCACATATAACAATAGAATATGGATACTACTCTCTCCGTCCCGCTATTTGTGGCTCACTTTCCTGAAAGGGGTGTCCCGTTATTTGTGGCCACTTTCCTAATTTGGTAACAAATTATTATCATATCTTCTACTCTATCATCTTCTCTCTCCTACTTTATTACATTTTCTCTCATACTTTATCATCATTTCTCTCATACTTTCTCATTATCTTACTCATCTTATCTCTCATACTTTATCATCTACTCCATCTCTCATACTTTATCATCTACTCTCTTAATTCTCGTGCCAAAACCAATTGAGTCACAAATAACGGGACGGAGGGAGTATTACTTATCATAGTTTTATGTACAATCTAAATTTCTATATGATCCACTCGAGACGTATAATATGTGGATCGGATAGGAACCAAAACTTACATATAAATTATGCATAATTTTTTTATTTTTATATAATTATATTTTTTATGCATAATTTTTATAATATATATATAATATATAACTAATTTTTATAATGAGTTTGATTAGTGGAAATGTAGGTCTGTCCAACTATTGATTAGGATTCAGGACCCAAAAATTTCTTGGATCCCGAAACATTTATTTTGTATAAAATGTACTCCCTCCGTCTCACCCATCTTGACACGTATTCCTTTTCGGGACGTCCCACCCATTTTGACACGTTTCCAAAAAAGGAAATAATTATCCTCCTACTTTTTCATTTCTCTTTCCTACTTTTTCATTTTTTTCATTTATCTCTCCTACTTTTTTATTTATCTCTCCTACTTTATCCCTCTCTCATACTTTATCATCTCCACTTTCTTAATTCACGTGCCGAAAAGAAATGTGTCAAGATGGGTGGAACGGAGGGAGTAACTAATAAGCATTCGAACTTCGAACTCCCTGCTGAAGAAATTTTTTGTACCTTTTTATTATTAAATAAAATATCATATATAAATATGAAGCTTAATTTTATTGCCCACTTTTATTTTTCGACACGGACTCCTCGTCTTTCCTATATTCCTTTGCCCGGCTTGCTGGGAACTCCTTTGGAAGGAGGATCAACGATTGTAGGCGGAGATATGGAAGCATTAATGTGGGTCAACAAAAATGTGATATGGTATTTCACATGAAAGCAAGGACAATATGGGAAAAAAATATATATTTCGGCCCATATGATAGCTGCTGAATTTCAGCAGTTTGAGCAATATGGGAAGAAAATATGTATTTCGGTTCATATGATAGCTGCTAAATTTCAGCTGCTTGAAGAATGTAAGTCTTATGAGATAACGAACGAAAAACATTAATTGCTTGTATTGCTGCTATCGTCGCCCATGAAGAGTCATAACTCACACAATCGCCATAATGTATTAATCACAAATATTTATTTAGCCTTTGTGCATTTTTTTAATTTTTTATTCTATAGATTCATCATAGTGGAAGTAACTACTCAGCAATTCTCACTTTTTTATGTAACATACTACTTTAGATTTGAGAGAAGACAAAAGAGCATTTTATTTGACATATCACTACAACTTATATTACAAAATTTGGGGATACACAACAAAATCAAAATTCCACAAACAAACCACTCAATCTCAAAACATCCCAAAACTAAAAGAAAAATACACTGTAAGCAGAAAATAAAAACTCAATACTTCCCGGCGTACTTGTTGCAAAGCGCGAGGGCATTACTGGTAACTTGCGCCACATTGGTCAATCGGGCCCGAATAGAAGTCTTAATCCGGCCGTTGAAGGCCCGGCCCGCGAACCCATCCATGCAGGTGCTCTCATCAGTGAGCGCGGCACTCACCCACGTCTGCAGATTACTCATGTGCCAAATGAAGTCCTGGCCCTTGGACCCGCCCAATTTCTTGAGCTCACTCACCGACTCGCTGAGCCGCTCGACGCTGTCGCTCACCTCCTCGTAGCAGTCCTTGATGGCCGCGTACTCTCTGGCCCTCAGCCCCCGGAATTTAGTCAGCTTCCCCACGAATGATTTTGTCGACTGGGCTCTGTCCACGCTCACGGTTAGGGCCGTCGTCACCAGTTGTCGAGGGCTTTTGTTGATTGAGGCGGCGAAGGTCGAGAGTGAGTTTATGCAGACGGCGGGGTAGGTGGTGGCTCTGCATGAAGTTCTGATGAAGCTGGCAGCCGGGGTTGAGGCGGCGGCGGAGATTGGTGTTGAGATGTGTAGGAGAGAGAGGATTAGGAGTGAGAATGTGATGATAGCCATGTTTGATATTTTCGTGCGGTTGGAATTTGGGTTGGGTTTGTACCGTTATATAAAGGGGGGCTTCGTCCTTATCCACGAGAGCCACAAACTCTTGTCGGAAAAGATCTTTTACCGTTTACAATATTTAATGTAAACAGACAACAGTAATCTTGAAAATTACTACTCGTTTTCATATTTATAAGTTGGGGTGAAATTTATTTCCTACTATTTCCCAAATTAGTCCACTCACTCCCCTCGGCCCTCTTTATACAGGGAACATTTGATGCTATGGAAAAGGCAGTCTAGATATGGTACTCCGAATCTAAAATATCAAAATTAATCCGCATTCGACAATATATTATTATACAATTATTTATAAATGTGTTGAATATTAGAATTGGGAAATTACTGCCTCTACCATTAATATCAAACAAATAGTTACATATATGCCTATGCGTGCTGGACAAAGAAAATTATTTCGAAATATACCTTTTTAATATATTAGGGGAATAGATTTTTGGAAATTGCTATTTTAAGCTGACCCAAAAAGATGATGAGGAGGCATGTAATGTACGGACACAAATAACGAATAGCCAAGGGTCCACTGAACAGTAGGTGCATGTGGGCTGATGCGATAGTCTTGCTGGCCCTACATAGTGGAAATTTGGCAAAAATAAACCTGCAATCAGGCACTAATTTACGGTTAAATAGTTAAAGTAATTAACTATTATATATTCTCATATTATAAATGGGTAGGCAGATTTGAACGCGGAGACTTCTGTACTAACTACATCTGGAAACTTTGACGCTTTGCTACCGACATGAAAATGACATCTAGCTTTTGTACGTATTGTTATTTTGGTCGATTTAATTAAATAAATTCGTGTAAGTTTGCACTCTGGAAAATTCTATCCTAAATCGGGTCTACAACTTAATTTGTAGACTTTATGGTGTAAAATGATGTAATTTCATTTATTTTTTAAAACAAGAAATACATATAAAATTCAAAATGTGATGCTAGATTGCTTCCACACTACAAGGTCTATTAGACCCGGTCTAAGGTAGAAATTTCCACTCTATTACTATCTCCGTCCCATTTTAATAGGTCATATTTTTCGATTGGGACGTTCACTATAATTGATCACTTTTTAAATTTGACAAATAATTAATATAATATCTCCTACTTTATCCTCTTTCATCTCTTACTTTATCATATTCTCTCTCCTACTTTATTATCTATTACTCTCTTAAATTTTATCATCTATTATTTTAATTCTCGTGCCGAAAAGAATGTGGCTTATTATAGTGGGACGGAGATAGTACATTGTAAGAAGATTTATTCGATCAATATATTATATATGTGGTGATTGTGATTTTAGTAGTCTAAAAAGGGGAAGAGATCGAAGTAGAGAACACTGGTCGAACACGCTTATAGAGAGTGTGGGCTGAATGATGAAGTAGTGGGAACAAAACTTTTGCTTTTTAGGGAAAAGAAAACTGCCTCGTAAGTCGTAAACTCCAAACTCACACTTCACATACAACTACAAGTGAGCAGTGATCGTACCGACAATAACATTGTAATTTGTCTGCACACTTCGTTCTTAGTAATAAAGGCTGAATGCTATATGGTATTAGGGTCACATTAGCATCATATTAAAATTAAGGCAAATTGGCAAAAATAGTCCATAAACTTCGCGTTTTTGCGAATTTTGTCCTCAAACAATTTTTTTTGTTTTTTTGACCCTTAACTCCTTGTTTTTGCGATTTTAGTCCTACCGTTATATTTTCCGTCAATTTTAACGGTAATTCAATTTTAATTTTAAAAAATAAAAAATTAAAAGGGCAAAATCGAAATTTTTATTTATATGGACCAAAATTGCAAATAAAGAATTATTTGGGACCTATTTAGCAAAATTAAATAATTTAAGGACTGATTTCACAAGTTTTAGACAAATAAGTTAATTACTTCGTATCAACGAGATTTTGCATTAAATTTTCAATTTTTCATATAACTTTATTGCATCGTATCAAATATAAGCTAACGAAGACTTCGTATCAATATAAACAACATTTAATTCGAAATGCAAAATATTACTGTGAATTAACCATTAAAAAATAAAGCTATTATCACCCAAATTTTTTTACTTCAAAATAACAATTTAGAGCATAATATTTACTTCAAAATAACATGAATACGAGGAAAATATGTGTCAGTGCGTAATTTACGATGAATAATATGTTATAAAAAACATTTAATTCATAATTTTTAATGAATAATAGAATACGAGGAAAATATGTATCGGCCAGTAAATAATGAGAAAATATTAGTTTTATTTGCAAATACTATAATAAGCAAAAAAAACTACTGCAAACAAGGTTAGTCTCGTATTCACATTCTCTGCATAGAACTGCCATGACAAATCACCAACACCACCACCCGCCATTGAAGGCCGTAACCATAACTCACGTCCGCTAGCAGTGCGATGATCGCCTCGGTCATTTCCTCGCCCGGATCTACCTCGTCCCCATGTTCATCGCCTTCGGTGGATTCGTCTCCCACTTCCTCTTCTCGCCGCGAGCTCCAGGGAATGTTCTTCACCGTCGGCCTCCTTCGCAATTCGTCAGCGAGCTCATCAATTGCGGATTCGCGATTCTCCTCGTATTCAAGTTATTTTGAAGTAAATATTATGCGCTAAATGGTTATTTTGAAGTAAATTTTTTGGGTAATAATAACTTTTGTTTTTTAATGATTAATTCACAGTATATATTTTGCATTTCGAATTAAATGTTGTTTATATTGGTACGAAATCTTCGTTAGCTTATATTTGATACGAAGCAATAAAGCTATATGAAAAATCGAAAATTTAATGCAAAATATCGTCGATACGAAGTAATTAGCTTATTTGTCTAAAATTTATGAAATTAGTCCTTAAACTGTTTTATTTTGCTAAATAGGTCCCAAATCATTTTTTATTTGCAATTTTGGTCCATGCAAATAAAAATTCCGATTTTGCCCTTTCAATTTTTTATTTTTTAAAAAAAAATTGGATTAACGGTTAAATTGACGAAAAATCTAACGGTATGACTAAAATCGCAAAAACAAGGAGTTGAGGGTCAAAAAAACAAAAAAAAATTTGTTTAAGAACAAAATTCGCAAAAACGCGAAGTTTGAGGACTATTTTTGTCAATTTGCCTAAAATTAAAGATGTGTCAGCTTATGCACAATGATTTCGATTACGTTAAATTCAAATCAATACGGGGTCCACTAAATCTAATTCATATTTTTAATTTCATAACGTTTTATGAATTGTTAAAAGAAAATAATGTAAATATCACCCGGAGAATGACTTTTGTATTAAGAAGGCCCAGATCATCATATTATATAACTAGTCTCCAAATATCAAACCCAGTTAGTGTGAAACAATGCTTGTCGTAGTAATTGGGCTCAAAGTTGGGCCTCTTGTGCAAGCATGTCAGTTTTGAATTTTTGATGTCATGAAACCTTAAAAGTACAAAAAACTGTCTTGGATATCGACCCATTTTATTAACTCCCAAAAATTACTTCCCCCAATTGTGGACCGCATATGCACTTCTCTCTCCTCTTTATCTCTCAAGGACAGACAGCTATAATATTATAAAATGATCATACAATCAAGTTGTTCCTTAATTCAAAATGGGATGGCATTAGTCTTGGAATTTATCCATTTCTTGAGGTCCCCTCCAATTCCATTGTCGTTTTTCAGTTTATGTTGTATGTTTTCTCTCGTTTTGCTTCTTGTGCGCGACTTTCAGGACCAATCACTCACCATGCAAACTTATGCCAACCCATAAATAAATATTTCAATTGTACATGGAAAGATACGTTTCTTAATTCGTATATCCCATCCATATATAGTCCAAGTTATGACTTATAAGATTCAATCGACGTGCAATTTAACTCTCTATGGTTTTGACTATGTGCAATTTACCTCTTTATCATTTAAAAATGTGCAAGTACACCTTCGTATGATTTTTATTTTAGTGCACATTGCCTCATGCATGTTATTTTTGGTGATCGCAGTTTTCACCAAATAAATCCCGCAAAATTACTAGAACTTAAATCGATATAGCAAACAGTATCGAACATAGAGAACAAAGACTTTTAAACTTAAATTTCTATTAATCTACGGGGTTGGTTAGCGACCACGCAATTTTGGGTTTTTATCTATGACTAAAATAAGGAATCAAAATCTGCAGGAAAATGAAAACGGAGTAAACTAATGCAAGAAAATAGGTCCACCAAGATGATTCACACTCACACAATCGATCATCGACACTAATAATTAGTTAATCCCCTTAAGTCAATTAGTTGTAGGACGTTGTAATTAAACTGACTCATCCCCTATTCCCCCTTAATTATTCGGTAATCGTCATGGTGGGCATTGAAACGACTACTTCTCTCTAAATTAGATGCAACCTACGTTGGTGGGCAATCAATAGATTTAACATCTAATCAGCCTTAAGAACTAAGGGAACCTAATTTAGGAGTCTACTAGTATGGTGGACATCTAATAGTCTCCTACCAAATTAATCCTATTGTTCTAAGAACAAGTGTGCTGCTTATTTACCCTAATCCCACGAGAAACGATAGAAGTACTAAATTAGCTATAAATTAAACTAATCTAGAGTGATCAAGCCTAAATTAACTAATCCAATTGATTAACCTAGATTAATTCGGAACCTAAGTGATTAATTATAAAAGCCCTAGTCTCACGAAATAATGGGTGTGTGTGTTTCACATCTCGCCGGCCCTAAATGACTTAGCCACGCATATCGGCCCGACTGGCCAGGCGCATCGGTTTACTGGGCAGAAAAATAAACATGCTGAAAATCAAGAAATAAATACGTACAAAAAGTTGAACTATTACGGAATTTACTAAACACGAATAAATACAAAATTAAACCTAAGGAATTAGAAAGTACCAATTTAAGTCTTCAAATCATCCAACGAAAATTAAAAGCGAAAGCATCCAAATTCAAATACGAAAACGAAGGCAGGAAAGTGTGGTTTTCTCCAATTCTAAACTACGAACATGAAATTAAATCTGAAATTCTGAACTCTTTCTCTCGTACTCACTGTTGGTGCTCTCTCCTCGGAACTCTCTCTCTCTTGCGGTATCTCTCTATCGGCGTCTCTCCTCGGCGTTTCTCTCTCGGCGTCGGGTGTGTGGTGAAGATGAAGATGATAAAAGATGTAGTGTGCGGTTGTGTATGCGTGCGTCGGCGTCCCGAATTTTGTCCTCTCCATCTTATATATAGGCTATCCGTTTCCTTGTAGAATTAGGTCTTCTAATTAAGTATGGAAAGATATAATATAAATATATTATACTTAAATCTTTCCATACTTATTCTTCCTTTATCCATCTCCTTCCTTCTACATAATTCCTTCCGGATTTAGCCTCTTTTTTTGCCTTTATTTGCATCCGCCACCTCAACGTCTCATCATCGCCACATCATCACGTAAATCCGCAAAACAAAGACAAAAACACAATCCAACGGCCAAAGTGGCGCCAAAATAAACGGAATTTGAATAGTATGAATTTAGACCTATCAAACCTCCTTACAATTGAACTATACTTGCCCTCAAGTATAAGGAAAACCAAAGTATACGTACTATCCAAATTCCATCAATCCCCCAAAACTCAAGACTTTAAAATAAAAACACAAGACACGAATAGAACGAGAAAAGACATGGAAAACGAATACAAAGACAAACAAAAACACATACGAGAAACAAAAACAAAGACATGAAGCAATGCCAATCATATCCATAATATCCACACTCAAAGAACTCACCAAACATGTGAAATCATACAAATATGAATCTCAACAAACATGTAATGTTGCAAATTTTTGACAAGGCACACATATATCAATTTGGTCAAAAACCTAAGTAAAAGTGGATCATCCTCACGGTTCACTCAACACTCTCTAATCTAAGTCTGGTCAAGTCACTCAAAGAACATAGTCCACTCGTCACGATAAAAGATTGTCACAACTGCAATATCAAGGAGGTCTTTCTCTTTGGTTGTAATGGGGCTTAGGACATAGACAAATTTTCGTTGGTAAGGGTCCTAGGGGTTTTAAGCTCCAACAAATGTGCATCAATGTCATGCATGTCATACTTGCTTAATTCGAGATAATCAGAGATGGACAAGCAATTCCTACCATAAAAGAATTACATATCAAATGCTACCAAATTATACACGCGTACCCCCTCTACAAGGCTGATTTGTTTTTTTTTTTTTTTTTTTACGAATCAAGCACTATTACTCACGAAAATCCGGGTACAAATACGAACTGACCTTAAATACTGCTATTAATACTCAATTTCGGTCAACCATTATATTTGTAACAAGCAAGTTCGATAGCAAGCAAACTCGGTAGGCAATGAAATATAATAAGATCAATCTCAAATAAGCTTGTAAAACATACAATGACATAGGAAAAAAAAAAGTTAAAAAGGCCTCGGCTTGTATTTTCTGACTAAATCAAAGAATCGGGCAAGGCTCAAATTAGTTCACTAGGGGATAATGTAAGGTAGAAAAATATTGTCGCGGCTAAATGGCTCAATCCCTAGTGCCTCCTATCATGTATCGAAAGTGACTCACCTTTATTGCAACTTCGTGGACAAACACTCTCAAAGAAATTAGTAGGAAGTGTCATACTTTAAAGACTCAAGTCTAATATACGGAGTGTGTAAAAATTCGATCCACAATTTACTTATTATTCGTCATGCCAAATTACATACAAATGTGCACCAAGTCCTACACTTCACAACAACTAACATGCTTGCATATTGAAACATAAAGCACAAATCAAACATGCTTAAACAAAGAACAAGAGTGCATCAAAAACTTTAAATTTTTTGCATGCTCCGACGACACAAAAGAAAGGACGACACAAAGTGAAACGACGTAAAGACCTCCCTTCTTAGACTTAAATCCTTGTGCCCTCACGCAAGAAAAGAAAAAGGACGGAGAAACATGACAAAAACACAAAACAAAAACGAACAAACTCTCCTTACACTTGATCTTTGCAAACGAGCAAGTGAAGGCAAAACAAGACATAAACACGAAAACAAAAGCTCAGACACAAAGAACAAGAAAATAAAAACAAAAAGGGAAAAAAATAGCTTCACCTATCGCCCCGAGGCGGTAGGCGATAGAGAATCGTACGCTCCAAATCATCAAACCGCCGCCGAAGAGCAACCACCTCATCTCTCAGCGCCTGGACCGAGTCGACAGGAACCTGCGGACCTACATGGGGAGCAGCACTCGGGACTCGAGGTCCCGGTAGATAAAATCTAACAACGCCATTAGGTTCCCGATAGCAAATCCGGGCATGGCCCATCAACTCAAGGTCGAAAAAGGGGGGATCAGATAATCGAGTGAGCAAAGAATCATCAAATATGACAAAGTTACGAGCAAGAAACGTAGCATAGAGATGACAAAGTGTAAGATGCCTAGCCACATGACTAGCAATATCATGCTACAAGCTACCCAATAACCTAGATCAACCCTCCTTCCCGTATGCATGCACCACATAAAATAAAGATCATTATCCGTCACAGTGTTAAAACCAAACTCAACGTCCAACCAAATTGTGGCAAATAAACTGATGGCACATACGCAAAGTAGGATCAGCTACATATGAAATATCAGAAACAGAGGTACGGAAAGCTGGGGGTCAGCAGGAGCAATCAGAGACCAAGCATGCAAAGAACCTATGTAATCACTCTGAGCAGAAGGTACACCACGGGGCAGCATAAGTGTCATCATCTAAATCCTCTAAAGACACAATCCCTAACCGGGTAGACCACTCAGCCAAAGACAGGTTCATAGAAGATACCAAAGAATACGAAATGATATACTTCGCTCATACACCCCACCACATGCGCAAAAGAAAACGTAGTGAAAAATTCAGCAGTCAAAGCATGATAGCAGGGATGATGATGAGACTCAGTCAACCAAAGCCAACCTATTCGGCAAAAATACTCGTACAAAGTATCTTGGACGCAAGTAGAGCGCAGGAAGCTATGGTCGACGATGCGACCATTTCGGAAGCTCTTGCTGCGTCGAGAATATGCACGGCGCCGGTAATGCTCCTCCTCAAAAGTGGTCGCAGCATGCACTGCAGCCTCATCCGAAAAATGCAGAACAATGAGATTACCGTACTCGGTCATCAACGGAAACGACGATGACTCGGCAAAATCAGCAAGTGATAAATGCTCCAGAGTGAGCTCCGCTTCATCAGTGGATGGAGCATAATCGGACTCGTCAGTGGGTAAAACCGAACTGCCCGCGACTTCCTCTATCCAATTAATGCCATCATAAGACGTCGTCGGCGGGTACGGAGTTGGCTCCTGGAGAAAGGGAAAACGATCGTAGAGATCGGACTAAGGATAGGTAGCCTCTGGCACCGACGAATCGGGAGCAGAGGAGGCGGCGGCAGCTCTGCTTCAGCGGCTGGTGCGGCGGCGGCCGGCTCGTCGTCCTCGTCGATGAGAAATAGGCCGGTGATAGTGGGGGCCCGAGTACGCCGAATCCGGTGGGTTCGGCGCGGCGGCCAGCGCGAAGAAGAATGAGCAGCAGCCGGTGACGGAGGGGAATCCTCGCCGAGGTCGGGCGGCGGCAACGTAGCAAGTGGGTGGGCGATTTTCAATCTCTTCTTCTGAGCCATTAAAGCATCTACTTGGGCAAGGGAAATTGGCGGGTTTTAGGTCCAATTTCGAAGAATTGGGAGCAATGGGGGGTAGGAGTAGCGTGGGGTGATGAAGATGAAAAAATCGAAAGGGGATGTTGATTTTTTGACACCCCCCTTGAAAGAAAACAATATAATTCCCAACTCCAAATCTTCGACAATTGAGTTCCCGCTTCGACTCCGTTTCCAATCGTCTCCTTACACTTAAGTCCATGGACATCCTTCATAGCCTAGATCTGGAAAAACAACACAAAAAACAAAGATGAAACAAGAATAAAATCAAAGGAAAATACGGAAATTAAAATCGGGTTGTCTCCCGGTAGCGCCTTTCTTTATTATCTTCGGCTAGACTCCATCTAAAAATCAAGAATAAGTGGGGATGGACAAGCTATGCTCATCCACGACCTCCAACATCTCAGCAACATGGTAGAGTTTCAGACGGTGGCCATTGACGGTGAACTCTTCAGTAGAATCCAATTTAGAAATCGTCACTGCTCCGCTTGGCCAGACGGACCGAATCCGAAAAGGGCCAATCCAACGCGAACGGAGCTTACCCAGCATTAGACGGAGGCATGACTGATACAATAACACCAATTGGCCTTCCTCAAAACTCTTAGTACGAATGTGCTTGTCATGACATGCCTTGGTACGATCTTTGTACCGTATGGCGGTGTCGTAGACCTCACGACGGATCTCCTC
This sequence comes from Lavandula angustifolia, assembly GCA_028984105.1. Taxonomy (NCBI): domain Eukaryota; kingdom Viridiplantae; phylum Streptophyta; class Magnoliopsida; order Lamiales; family Lamiaceae; genus Lavandula; species Lavandula angustifolia. Next base: position 5,417,572 of record CM054811.1, read on the forward strand.
AAGCTCTTGCAATTGATATTTCCTTTCTTTCGCACACTCTTGTAGATCCATATTAACCTTCTTAATAGCCCACCATGCCTTGTGCTCCAATTCCACGGGTAAATGGCAAAGCCTCCCAAAAATGAGCCGATATGGAGACATACCTAAAGGAGTTTTGTAAGCAGTACGGTAGGCCCATAAAGAATCATCTAACCTCAGACTCCAATCCTTCCTAGAAGGATTCACGATCTTCTCAAGTATGGCTTTAACTTCTCTATTGGAAACCTCGGCTTGCCCATTCGTTTGTGGGTGGTAGGGCGTAAAGACACGATGTTTGACACCATATTTCTTCATGAGTGCTTCTATAGTGCGGTTGCAAAAATGGCTTTCTTGATCACTAATGATGGCCTTTGGCACTCCAAATCGCTAAAGATATTATATCTAAGAAAACCTGCAACCACTTTAGAGTCATTAATCCTTACGGCCTTAGCCTCGACCCATTTAGACACGTAGTCTACGGCAAGCAAAATGTACAAGTTCCCGCATGAGCTCGGGAATGGACCCATGAAGTCCATGCCCCACACATTAAAGATCTCATAGAAGCGCAACGGCTTTTGGGGCATTTCATCCTTTTGGGAGATGTTGCCGGTCATTTGGCAACGTGTACATGTCTTGCAAAAATTGTAGGAGTCGAGGTTTAAGGTCGGCCAGAAAAAACCTGCATCCAAAACTTTTCTGGCAGTACGTTTTGGACCAAAATGTCCACCATAAGGGGACGAATGACAATGATGAAGAATCTCACCTTGTTCTACTTCGGGAATGCAACGGCGAATTACTTGATCCACTCCCATCTTCCACAAAATTGGAGAATCCCAAAAGTATTGTTTGCATTCACTCTCCAATCTCTTCTTTTGGGCATGTGTAAAGTCAGAAGAGAGCTGCTTGGAAGTCAAGTAATTAACTATGTTAGCAAACTAAGGGAGTTTAGAGAGCATACCCAAGGCATTCAGCCATTCTGGAGCAAAATCGGCCGGCCTTGCCGGATTGGAGCAAATGGCCGAGCCGATGGACCGAAAAACACCGAGCAGGGCCCCGCCCGGCCGACGGGCGACCGGAGACAGATTCAGAGAAAAAGATATAGATACTCCTCGGGAAAAGTCTACTTAATCGATTCGTCGTCTTCCTCTTGGATTAAACGGCTTAGATGATCTGCCACTTGATTTTCTGCTCCCTTTTTATCCTTCACCTTCCAATCAAACTCTTGAAATAAGAGTATCCATCGAATCAAACGAGGTTTGGACTCTTTCTTGGATAGAAGGTGTTTGACGGCAGCATGATCCGTGTAGACCACGATTTTGGAACCAAGCAAGTAAGATCGGTACTTGTCGAATGCGAAGACAATAGCCAACAACTCCTTCTCCGTGGTTAAATAGTTTCATTGAGCGGGGTTAAGTGTCTTCGAAGCATAATAGATCACATGGCTCTCTTTTCCATTTTTCTGCCCCAAAACTGCTCCGACTGCCCGGTCGGACGAATCACACATGATCTCAAACGGCTTATTCCAATCAGGGAGTTGCATTATTGGGGTTGTGGTGAGCTTCTTCTTAAGGAGGTCGAAAGCCTCCTTACACTGATCATCAAACACGAACTCAACATCTTGTTGTAGAAGCCTTGTGAGTGGTTGAGCTACCTTTGCAAAGTCTTTGATGAAATGCTGGTAAAATCCGGCATGCCCTAGGAAACTTAAATCTTTCCATACTTATTCTTCTCTTATCCATCTCCTTCCTTCTACATAATTCCTTCCGGATTTAGCCTCTTTTTTTGCCTTTATTTGCATCCGCCACCTCAACGTCTCATCTTCGCCACATCATCACAGGAATCTGCAAAACAACACAGAAACGGAATCCAACGGCCAAAGTGGCGCCAAAATAAACGGAATTTGAATAGTACGAATTTAGACCTATCAATTTTGCCCGATTTCCGGCTTGTATGGACAAAGATACCTCAAGCATATAATACATATGTTAAGATGATACCATAAATATTAAGATAAAAACTTATTAACTATAAGGGGGATAGTAATTGTATTTCACCATATTTAAGCGGAGGGGGTGGACTGCACCGATTTGCAAATCACAAGGAGACTCAGTACACCTACGTGACATGTTGGTCCCGAGTCAAACGTTCAGGTGTAGAGGGGGGGTTAATACACCTGAAAAAAAATTCTCAAACTTGAACGCGAACAGTCCGATTAACGGAGATTGTCTACCGAATGAATTCAGTAAACCAGACAAGTTGTTCTATATCGCGTGGACAGAGTGACTGAAGGTACTGAGCTTTGATAGCGGACTGATGTCATAATTCAGACGCGTTCAACAATGTTCAGTAGCGTGCGGAAAGTGTAGGCCCAATTCAGTTTGGTTTTGAAAACATTTGTTTATAAAACTGTTTCAGTAGATTAGTGCAGTCAGTTGAGCTTGTTACTGAAACTCAGTTAAATGATTTTCTAAAATGATTTTCAGTATGAACAATTAAATCAATGCAACAGTTATAAACCCAGAGACTTTTAAAGTGGTTCAGATACGCAAGATCCTACGTCCGCTGTTCTGAACAAGGTAGGATGCTATTTTATTATACTGAGTTAGTCTCAGTCGGTTTATACACTAGTCAAACACCGTCTTGTGATTATACTGAGCAAGTCTCAGTTTACACGGTCAAACAAAATTATGTTTGAATGTATCTCCAAGGATGAAGGAGTTCTTAACACTAAGAACGGTTCAATAAATTGAACTCCTTCGGTCTAAGCTATAGATAAAAATAGTTGAGCTTAGGCTAGAGGGAAAGGGAACAAGAAAGGCTTCTAGAATGAAGAACAGTGAGGAATAATCTCTCTGGGTTCGTGTTCTTCACTTGGATGCTAGAGAATTGAGTTCTATGTAAGCTTGAGTTCCCTTAAAGCAAGTTGTATGCTTTTCACGCTAAGATTTAGCTCTAAACTTCGTCGCGTATAGCTTGTGTTCTTGTTTACTTGATGCTCTGTTCGTTGTTGTATGTTGTTTTTTTTTCGTCAATTTGATTTTCCCTCTATTTATAGACATGAGCTATGGATAGATCCATTGGAGACGAACTGTCCACGTGTCACTCTATTTGGTAGCTAAGGACTCTTTTGAATTTTCGCAGAGTCCACTATCTTTTTCAGGAAAGTTGTTGACTTGCAGCTTTTAACTATTACTTTTAAGGCTGGTTGCTTGTCATTGGTCGAGGTACGAAAAAGTGGTTGAGACACTTGCACACTTCAAGGTTGATACTGAAGCTGACTTCTCTCAGTTGTACGACCTCAGACCATTCTACTGAAATGACATTGAAGTCCTCTGTCAGTCAAGGAAACTGACAGGCCGTTGCTGAGTCTGGCCCATAGGTTCTATAGTATACTCCTGCTGAGTTCAACTCTACTGAAGATCAAGACTCGGAGTTCAGTAAACTGCTCCTGCTGAGTCTAGTTCTACTGACTCCTGAACACCTTTCTGTATGTTGCTCATGCTGAGTCCAAAGACTACCGAATCCCGAATATTTTCGCATGTCGCTTCGCCGAGTCCAAAGAATCTTCACTCCATGGTACTGCAGCAGATAGTCTACTGAACGACAGCAGACAGAACTTCTGAGTCGGAACCATGCTGAATGCTAGTCTCCTGAGGCTGAAACACTCAGAGACAAAGGTGTTTAACTTTTACAAAGGAATAGTTCACCAATTAAGATAGGGTTTTGGGATCAGTCAAATCAACAACTGAATCACATCCCATCAATTTCCCCCGATTTTATGATGCCAAAACCTATCACTATCAGCTTCTAACACAATCTAAGAATCTAAAGAACAGGCAGATACAAACTCCTTACAAGTATTACAATGAGAACCAATGAAGAGTATCTTCAAGTCTTCTAAGAAAAGCAGAATAGAATACGGAATACACAGATGATCAGTTAGTGTGTGAGTCAGTAATCACTTAGGTGATTCTGAGTGTTAAACTAAGACAAAACAGGCCATGGAGACAACAAGAAATTGTCATGCCAAATAACAGTTGATGTATTGATATATATATGAGAATTTCAGTATATTTACATCACGTGCTACACTAGGAACTACAGAGATCTATCAAGACTACTTCCTAGTAGATTTGAAGCGCTGAATTCTTGCCTTGAAATCCTTCGATTTGTCTTCGGGCAGAGGAAGTCCATACATCTTGAAGGTATCTCGTCTCAGCTTCTGGAACTTTGGCAAGTCTTCTGGATCATTATGTTCAAGATTATGAATGAGAGCTGCTTTCCTAGCTTCCTGTTCTATCACTGTTGTGTAAAGAGATCCGTTTAATTTCTATGGTGGAGGCAGAGTCCTGAAAGCCGGAGTCCTTACATCAATATCAGCTTCAATGGCTTTCTCGACTATAATGTAGATCTCATTATCACATTTCTGAATCTATTCAGCAAATACTTCATTCTTCAGAGAGTTAGGCCAAAACTGCCAAACATAATACCGCTTGATAAACTCAGCCTTGATTGTCTCCCACGCCGGAGTCCTTTCACAAGGCATCCACTGATCGATACGAGGCCATCTATGAATCTTCTGATCATTAGGTCTGCGGCCTCTTTTGAAGAATTTGGAAGTGGTTGGGATGTCCCTGTCCTTTGGTGGACGTGGCCTAGGCTTTAATCTTTCAGCTTCTCTAGCCTCTTCAGCCGCCTTCTCCTTAGCTAGAGCCTCTTGTCTTCTGAATTCTTCTAAGTAATGAAATTTAGCTCTCTTGTCAAGGGCAATGATGTTGAAGTTGATCATCTCTTCTATTGTAGGCTCAGCTCTCTTCTTTTGTGTTTGCTGGGATTCTCCAGTCTTTTTCTGTTCAGCTTCCCTCTCCTTTTCTTGTTCTTTGTCCGCATCATCACGGAGGGTAAGCTTCCTGGCGACCGACCTCTAAGTTGGCTTCCTTGCAGGAACCTTGGTTCTTGCTTTGGTCAGTGCCTTCTTAGGTTTGTTGGCTACCTCAGCCTCAGCGAGCTCTCTGGCAAGTTTTTCATCAGCGTCGATCTGTGCCTGCTCAGCTGGGCTGATGTATCTTTTGAGGAATTTGGGTTTAGGAGCTGGGACTTTCAGCACTTTCTTCCCTTTCCCAGATACTGGCGGACGCAGAGGAGCTGAGTCATCATCATCTGACTCCTCGAGAAACTTGGTCACATCCTCTATAATTTTCGGAGAGGGTTCAGATGTGCCAGTTTCTGTGGTTCTAACCACTTGGTTCTGTCTCAGCTCCTACATCTCCTGCTGAGACACCCTAGGCTATAACCCTTGTTCCTTGAGCTTCCCCCTTAGGCTTATAACTCTTAACTGATTGAATCAAAGCGATTTGTTTCTGAGCCTTTTCCCCATTTTTGGCATCATCCAATATGCGCGGGGTGGGAATCGGAACTACCTTGGAGTCGAGTGAATGGAAAGAATTTCTGAGCTCCTCTAAGGTCTTCTGAAGACCTTCAAATCTGAGGTGTAGATCGTTCCTCTCAGTAATGAGATCATCACCATACTTCCAGTAAGAGGAATCTACAATGTCTTCTATGTTCTTCAGCTTGGCATTGATATTCCTTTCACACTCCTTCTGAAAGTATGAAAATCTTAGTTCATGAGCTTGAGTGAGGGTGGATATCTGGTTCTGATGATCTGACTGAGCTGCCTTGAAAGAATCAAGAAGAGTGGAGTGGGCAGACTACAGTAGCTCCTGAACCGATGCTTGCTGAGCGTCGAAGTCAGCTTTATGTGCGGATAAAGCATTCTTGAGGATAGATGAGAAATCAGGGACAGGAGGTGAAGAGATATTCTGAACTGAAGTTTTCATACTCCTAAGTTCCTCGCACTGAACTTTAGGGGCCTTGTTCCAGATTTTGTGCACATTTCTGACGAGGAGACGATTTTGAGTCCCCTACTTCAGAATTGCTTTGGCCACTGACTTCGACCTTCGGTGTTTGCTGACGGATCCGACCTCATAAGCTGATCCCAGTAGCAGCTGTTCTGGATCAGCAGGCTCAGAGGTGCCCGCGGCGGCCGAACCAAGAGGAGGAGGAGAGCTGATATGTTGTTCAGATAACAGTAAGCTCCCTCATTCCCCTGTTGAGAACCTCCAACAGGCTTCTCAGGGCCTACATCACTAGGCGAGTCTTGGTTATCGTGGCTTCGAGGGACCCGAAGACCCGGTGAGTAGGGACCGGTTGCCGAAGGATTTCGCTCTTCAAGCAATGCGAGCATAGCCTCCCTAAGATCATCGACTAAGCTAATGTCTGTAGGCTCTGAGTAGCCAATTTACTGATGTAGCTTGAGCTCGTCGGAATTCAGAAGTTTCGAGGACTAGAGACGGATCAAATTTTCTAGAGAGATCCAGTCCTAGAATCGATACAGCATTTGAAGCCAAGCCCTGGTGGCTATATCTACCAAGTCTGAATAACTGGAGATTTTTGGAATAGCTTTTGAGATTTCTTTGGTTGCTCTGAATTGAAGCATAGGAATGTCAAGCCCAAGATCCTCGCTTTCAAAGATCGCCTCCATCTCCTCTAAATTGATGGGAGATTGATGCTTCTCAGCAAATGGATGTATGCTGAGTGGAGCGATGTCGAGTGGAGAGAGGGGTGATGGAGTAGAGATATGTTCAGCTGCAGTCCCCTAGTCTACTGAATCTGTTATGTCTGCTGAGTCTGCTGCCTTGTCTGATATAGGCTTCTCAGCAGAACGCTCTTTCTCTGCTGACTCAGACTCTTCATCTCTGAGTCGAAGAGGGTTGGCTGCTACTACAGCTTTCTCAGAAGTCTTCTTCTGCTTCATCTGAGGAGTAGTACGCTTCTTCACAGGGGTTTGGGTCTTCCTCTTCCCCTTACCCTCTTTAGCACCAATGCCAATCTGCTGAAGAGCACTGGCGCGGTTGTGGAATCTGATCTTTTTGTTGTTGAAGTACTCCTTACCAGCGTAGGTGACAGGATCAGATCCACACAGCTCTTCTATCATGACAGACAGCTTCATGTCATAGAGCAATTTTCCTTTGGCACTCAGTCATCGAGTTATCTTATCAAACTTTGCAGCATGTGCCTTCTTCGGACCAATTGATTTGAGCTCTATCGTATATGGCCATCATCATCTAAAGTTTAGGCCGAGATACTTGATCAAATGAGCCGGCCTGGCTGGTCAGAATCTGAGTTACAATATAGGCCAAAGCTCTGATTTGTGGAAGCATGCTGCTTTTGGGGAATGCAGCTCAGAACGTGGTTGGCTTCCCACATAACATGGTCAGGTATTCATCGCGAATGTTGCCCTTGTATCCAGCAGGACTAATCCCTCTAACGGAAGGCTGAAGTTGTTGATCAGAGATTGCTTCAATGAAATCTTCCTTAGAATAGAAACGGCTGTTGTTGGATCCTTGAAGTCATGAACTCGGAATGTTCCAACCACGTCTTCATCTTCCTCCTCCAAGTTGAGATACAACTCAGTGATCTGATGAGGCAGGAAGTAGGAGGGTTTCTTTGACATAAACTTCTCCAGCCCAGATGCACGCAGGGCATCATAAATATCGTCCAAGAAGTCCAGGCCGCTGGAGTCGAACTCCAAACTGGCTCAAATCAGACTCTTCCCTTCTCAAGGATTTTGACTATGTCAGTCGGAGCAATAACTTGAAGATTCGACTTGATAATATCTACAAAAACGATGGTTAGCACTTGAAACTAAAGTTAGTCAGACAGTGCTTAAGAAATAAGAGTTACCGTCAGAAAATCTCTGAGTTTATATGAAGATAAGTAGATATGTTGAATGATTTCAGATATTCTTAAGGAGTTGCAGAAACAGATATGGAGAAAATGGCGAGTTGAAAAACATAAACGACGATATATAGATTATTTGAATATGAAGCGTTTTAACAATCGACGGTTGAGATTAAATCTCGCTTTTCAATGGATGGTCGGGATTTTATGAGATTAAAAGAAGTAATGATGACCATGCCACCTTAGTCAAATCTCAGACGAAATTAGCTGGTTATGAGTAAGGTGATTCGACTCGCATTAAATGCAAAGCAGAGTTCAGCAAAGTTGCATGTAATGTCGTGTATTTAATGAAAACGACATGAATTAATGACATTCTATAGAGCATTAAGTGTGATGCTGAGCTTCTTATGATAAATACTTATAATACATATGCTGAGTTGACTACTAAAAGAGATACGCAAACCTGTCAGCTAAACATTGTAGTCAGCTGATACCTCGTGTAGTTGGTTGCTGAATCTCTGTGTTCTGAACGTCTTCAGAACTGAGAGTAGACATTCCCCCTTACTGAATGCCCTTACTCTACTGTGATCGACTCTACTGAGTGATCATTTCTTCTGAGACCTCTTACTGAGTTGAGTCAGTAGGGTCAAGTAGACCTAGCTCTACCAAAAGTTCTCTGAATCTGGTTTCAGCTAGAGGTTTGGTCAGTATGTCAGCCCTTTGACGATAAGTATGGATTTTCTCCATTCTGGTCGTGAATAAAGTGGTTTATGATGTCCACGTGCTTGCATCTTGTGTGTAGAACAGGGTTTTAAGTAATTGCAATGGCACTGGTACTGTCGCAGTAAATCGGTACTTCATTCTGAACGATGTCATAGTCTCGTAGCTGCAGTCTCAGCCAAAGGATTTTGGGCGCAACAACTTCCGGCAGCCATGTATTCAGCTTCAGTAGTTGACGTAGCTACTGAATACTGTTTCTTGGAGAACCATGAAACGAGCTTACTGCCGAGGAACTAACAAGTTCCTAAAGTTGATTTTCGGTCAATCCTGCAACCTGCGTAGTCAGCATCAGAGTAACTAGTTAGTTTAATATTATCATCTGCTAGATACCATAACCCCATGTCAGGTGTTCCTCTTAGATAGCGGAGAATCTTCTTTGCTGAGTCCATGTGGCTCTGCTTAAGATTCGCCTAAAATCTAGCACAGACACCTACAACATAAGTTATGTCAAGTCTACTAGCAGTAAGATATAATAATGAACCAATAATAGCACGAAATTCAGTATGGTCTACTGATACTCCCTCTTTGTAAGGATCTATTTTCATATTTGTGTTCATCGGCATCCTGACAGGTTTGCTGGATGCACAACCGAACTTTTTGATGAGGTCTCGAGTGTATTTACCTTGATTGATGAATGTTCCCTTTTCTGATTGTTTGACTTGGAATCCGAGGAAGTAGTTCATCTCTCCCATCATTGACATCTCGAATTTGTCCTTCATCATTTTCTCGAACTGCTGACACATGATGATATTCTTTGAACCAAAGATTATGTCATCTACGTAGATCTGCACAAGTAGAATGTCGTCGCCTAGACGAATGCTGAAGAAAGTGTGATCCACGGTGCCTTTCTGAAAACCTTTCTGAAGAAGAAACTTAGACATGGTATCATACCAAGCCCTGAGTGCTTGTTTTAACCCGTACAGAGCTTTTCTGAGTCTATAAACCTGATGTCCCTGCTGAAAGCCGGGAGGTTGTTCCACATAGACTTCTTCTTTCATAACGCCATTCAGGAACGCTGACTTTACATCCATTTGATAAACTTTGAATCGTTGATGTGTTGCGTAAGTAAGGAATAATCTGATGGCCTCCAGTCTTGCAACCGGAGCGAACGTTTTATCGAAATATATCCTTCGGCTTGACAGTAGCCCTTTGCAACGAGTAGAGCTTTGTTCCTTACTATAACGTTGTTTTCATCGCACTTGTTTTTGAAGACCCATTTGGTTCCAATTACGTGTTGATGTCGGGGTCTGCCAACAAGCTCCCATAATTCGTTTCTGACGAACTGGTTGAGCTCTTCTTGCATAGCTATGATCCAATCAGCATCGTCCAGTGCTTCTTCGATGGATTGAAGCTCTTCAGTAGTTAGAAAACATGAGTACAGAGCGCTTTCTCCTAAGCATAGTTTTTACCTTATTTTGACGCTTGCTGAAGGATCACCTATAATAAGATCAGTAGTATGAGCATCTAACCAAGGCCTTCTTTATCTAGATTCGTCTTCTGAAATGACATCTGCAGTAACAGTTAGAGTGTTAGGCATTTTAGTAGTACTGTTCTGAGATTGCAAAGCAATTCAAGAACGGAAAGTTAGTGGTCTACCGAGTTTCCGTGTTCGGGGGGCATTAAGATTGTGAACAAGTTTTGTTCCCCCTGAATTATTATACTCAGTGGAGGTCTCAGTTACCACTGGGGTTTCTTCATCGACCTGAGTTACCTTTGATTGTTTATGTTCAGTAGAATCAATCGGTTCAGCTACGTTCGTTGTTGGCTGTGACTGAGTAGTGGTGACTTCATTTTCTTCTTCTGAATCATCATCCCAGCAATGTTGGATCTTTTCTACATTTTCTTTTAAGCTCATATCTCGTAGCTCTTTGTTGATGTCCTTAGGTTCTAAATGTAAGTTTCTGCTCCTGTTCTCAGTAGCAAACTCATTAAAAACAACATGAGGGCTACAACATGAGGGCTTTCCTCCATGCAAAGGGTCCGGTAGTTAAAAACTCTGAAGGCTTTGCTGACCCGTGAGTATCCTAAGAAGACTCTCTGGTCTGACTTGCTATCAAAAGTCTTTAACTGGTCCTTTCCATTATTGTGGATAAAGCATGAAGACCCAAAAATATGGAAATGAGATATGAGAGGCTTCCTCCCGTTCCATAGTTCATATTGTGTCTTCTGATGTTGCTTTGTCAGTAGAGATATGTTCTAAGTATGACATGCAGTGTCAGTAGCTTCTGCCCAGAATTTTGATGGGAGTCCTTAATCTACGAGCAGGGTTCTTGCTGCTTCTTTGAGTGTTCTGTTTTTCCTTTCAGCAATCCTATTTTTTTTAGGCGTGCATGCAATGACGTCTTATGCTCTATTCCTTCGGGTCCGTAGAACTCTTTGACCATCGCATTCAAGAACTCAGTTCCTCTGTCTGAACGAATTTTTCTGATCTTGATGTCCTTCTCGACACCGAGCTTTTTCAGAAGTGTAGGTAACTCTGTTTTGACGTCAGATTTGTTGGCAATGAATATGACCCATATGTAACGCGAGTAGTCATCAATGATTACAAGTGCATACATCTTGCCTCTGATCGTCACTGAAGAGACTGGTCCGAACAAATCTATGTGAAGAAGCTGAAGGATTCCATCAGTGGAAGGTGATGGAACTGGTGGATTTTCTTTCTTTGTTTGCTTTCCCTTCAGACAAGCTTCGCACTAAGTGTTTTTGATGAACACTTCATTCGGCAGTCCTCTCACTATAGCGTTTCTAGCTAGCTTGTTTAGCGTCTTGAAGTTGAGATGGCTAAGTCTTCTGTGCCAGAGCCATCATGTTCTGTTGTCATTCTTCGCTAGCAAGAATGCCTCAGGTTCTGGTAGGTTCCAATATACAATGTATATATTCCTTATGCGTGAACCTGATAACTCTGTTTTCCCTGTTGATTTATCAATAACATCACGGAAACTAGTGTCAAAAATCACTCTATTGGAGTTGTCACAAAATTGCCTAACAGAGAGAAGATTATGCTGAAGCCCTTCAACATAAGATACTCTTGGAATTGTGGCAGTTCCAAGACTGAGTGTTCCATAGCCTCTGGTGTAGCCTTTTGCGTTGTTTACAAATTCTATTCGGGGTCCTTCTTCCTTGATATAATTCTTCAGGAGACTCTTCTGGTACGACATATGTCTTGAGCATCCGCTGTCCATGTACCATGGGTCCCTGTGTACCTGTAAAACAGAAATTATATTCAGGTACCCCTTATTTTTTATTTGGGTCCTTAAGTGTTAGTTTTGGTAACCCAAAGTTGTCTAACAACCCTGGTGGTTTCAGACAGCTTCTTTCCACTTTTGTCAACATATTTCACCGCTGAGCTAGGTGATGTTGACTTCTGAGGCTTCTTAGGTTCAGGAGTCTTGGTCTTCTGAGTTGGTGAACTACTGACCTTAGTCTTCTGAACGGATTTCTTCTTCTTCTGACATTTAGGACCCCTTCTAACATTAGGATCATAGTAATATGACCCATACTAAGCTGAGTGAGTCAGCTGTGGTGGTCCATACTGATCAGCCCATCTTACTTTGTTGGTTCCCCCTTGCTTGAGCTTGGGTGATTTTGAGCTGAGCTTCTGGTCAGATTTCTGATAGGTGGGATGAGGTGCACTCATCTTTCGTTTGTTCTTTGTTGCGGGGTTGTATGGTTCAGCATTCATTGTCTCCCCTTGAACAAACCTATCAGTCAGCCGGTTTTATGAGCGTGTGGGAGCAGATGATGAGGCTTCGCCACTGAATTCAAGTCCTTCTTTGCAAGACTTTGGCTTGTTGTTGGCCAGCATTGCCTTGAGCTTTTTCTCAGCTCCCATATAGCGCTCAGTCATCAGGTTCCTCCATACATCATCACATTTCTTGAGAGTTTCATGCTTGGTCTGAAGTCCTGAGTACTTCTGGTTCAGCAAGCTGAGTTCAGTCTCTTTTTGAGTCAAGTCTTTGATCAATACTGAAATCAGACCTTCTTGCTACTGAGATTTGATCTTCAAAGAGTTAATATCCTCCCTAAGTCTCACAACAAGTCCTTCCGACTCAGTAGCAACCTGACTTTCCTGAGGAAGCCTCTGATTTTCAGCTTTCAGGTCATCCAACTCCTGTAGAGTCTTGCTGAGCTGCAGACTCATCTGAATCTGTCCGTCTACTAATTCTTCGTATGCGATCGTGACTTACAGATTCTCGTTTGCACCAGAAATTGTGTCTTGTGTGCAGTGTGAAGGGAGGTTAGAAGGTTCTCGAGAATTTACCTCATCCTCTTCTCCTGCCATTAGACACTCTTATGCTTCTTCCTCAAGCTCTCGTGCCATGAAGGCAGCTTCATCATCAGATTAATCCATGAAGGTGTCGACTTCATCTGAGTCGTCTGAGAGTTCACCACCAATGTATGCTTGTCGCTTCTTGATGAACTTCTCCCTTCGAGCTTTTCTCGCAGCTCTTTCAGTTGTGTTGAGCTCAGGACAATCATACTAATAGTGTCCTGGTTTTTTGCAGTTGTAGCAGGTGGTGACTCTGCTCTCTTTACTGTCAGAGTCTTTCGACTGGTGAGGAGAGACCTCCTGTTTCCTGCATTCAGAAGTTTGTGGATTTGGATTGCGCTTAGGTGAGAAATCAGACTTACTCTTAGAGTTTCTATAATTTCTGGTTAATTTCTTGCGCAGATCCTTCTCCTTCTGATACTTTAGCGCAACCAGCGTGTATACTTCAGCTAAGCTCCCTTCTTGTGCTGCGCTAGTTGAAGGTTCAGCTTTGCTGGACTTTGGAGCCGGTGTGCTGACTGATGCCTTGAAGGCATGATCAATCTGGGTGTCAGCTTCAGCTCTCTGCTTTCTCTGCGGTAGACCGAACTCAAACTCTTCCGCCTTTAATTCTGAAAAGATAAGATCATGAGACACAGAATCAAGGTCAGAATATCTGAAAATAATGGCAAATGGAGTCCACGGTCCGTTCGGCAGGGCTCTCAATATCTTGAGATTCATTTCTCGGTTGGAGAATGTCTTTCCCAACCTATTGATGGTATTCATCAGATCTGTGAATCTGACGTTGAAATCTTCTATTGTGTCATTGGGCATGAGTGACGCCTCTCCGGTTCCGGAGTTCCGGCCACTTGACTTGTTGGCTTTGATCTTCCGAGTCCCCCCGACTCGCAGCGTTAGAGCATCCCTGTAGCTCTTTGGCGGACTTGTAGTCCCGAACTCTTCCGAGATAGGAGTCGCTCGAGTGGTCGGTGATGGGCGTTCCTTGCTACCTGGTTTAGATTGTGAAGCTTCTTCTCTTCATGAATGAATAGGCTTCTATTTTTTTGGAACCTTTTGTCCTGTAGTAGCTCCTCCTTTTGCTGGTTCCTGAAAGTCAACACTATCGACCATGGGGACGATAGGTCCGTCTTCCGAAACCTCGGTCATGCTATCGTGGAGGGAGGTCAAATGAGCTTCCATTCTGACCCGCCATACCCCGTAGTTCTCTACTGAGAACATGGGTATCATTCTAATTCCTGACGTATCAGACATGTTAGGTAAAGATATGTATGAAGAATGATATGCAGTGAAAACGTTTTCAAGGATCCATTCGAGTAGACCAGTTTCAGATAACGAAAGTCCAGAAGAACAACTGCTCTGATACATTGTTGGACCCAAGTCAAACGTTCAAGTGTAGAGGGGGTTTAATACACCTGAAAACCTTTTTCTCAAACTTGAACGCGAACAGTCCGATTAACGGAGATTGTCTACCGAATGAATTCAGTAAACCAGACAAGCCGTTCTATATCGCGTGGACAGAGTGACTGAAGGTACTAAGCTCTGCTAGCTGACTGATGTCAGAATTCAGACGCGTTAAGCTTGAGTTCCCTTAAAGCAAGTTGTATGCTTTTCACGCTAAGATTTAGCTCTAAACTTCGTCGCATATAGCTTGTGTTCTTGTTTGCTTGGTGCTCTGTTCGTTGTTGTATGTTGTTTTTTTTTTCGTCAATTTGATTTCCCTCTATTTATAGACATGAGCTATGGATAGATCCTTTGGAGACGAACTATCCACGTGTCACTCTATTTGGTAGCTAACGGCTCTTTTGAATTTCCGCAGAGTCCACTATCTTTTAACAGTTACTTTTACAGCTGGCTGCTTGTCATTGGTCGAGGTACGGAAAAGGGGTTGAGACACTTACAGACTTCAAGGTTGATACTGAAGCTGACTTCTCTCAGTTGTACGACCTCGGACTATTCTACTGAAATGACATTGAAGTCCTCTGTCAGTCAAGGAAACTGACAGGTCGTTGCTTAGTCTGACCCATAGGTTCAGTAGTATACTCCTGCTGAGTTCAACTCTACTGAAGATCAAGACTCGGAGTTCAAGAAAACCGCTCCCGCCGAGTCCAGCTTCTATCGACTCCCGAACACCTTTCGCATGTTGCTCCCTGTTGTGTCCCAAAGACTAATCGAATCCCGAGTATTTTTCGCATATCTTGCCTTCGCCGAGTCCAACACTACTGAATATTCACTCCATGGTGCTACGGCGGATAGTAACTGAAGGACAACAGACAGAACTTCAGAGCCAGAACCATGCTGAAGGCTAGTCTCCTGAGCCTAAAACACTCAGTGACAAAGGTATTTAACTTTTACAAAGGAATGGTTCACCAATCAGCATAGGATTTTGGGATCAGTCAAATCAACAACTGGATCACATCTCATCAAACCACAAGGAGGTGAATAGCACATCTGTGTAAACCATAAAGGGTTTGGTGCGCCTTCTAAAACTATAAGGAAAACTTGCACCTAAGTAAAACCATAGGGAGATTAGCTGCTATTAACCCCAATTCAACAACAGCTAAACCTGGCTAGCTTTTTTTGCTAGAACACAGTCATCAGTTGCCTCTATTCTCTCATTATAAAATACTGAGTTACGGAGCCCAAGTACTTAGTGCCTCAGAGTGTGGACTTAATAGGGTTATTTTGGATATTCATATAAAATTGTGATTAAAATTAGATTATGTAATCTTATTTATTGGTATAGGATATATAGTCATGGGCATAGGCATAGGCGACCGAGGGATGAGCAACAGAACCGCCGCAACCCTAAATTTTGACAATCACTAGTAACTAATATTTCTTTTTTAAAAAAATGTCATTTCATCCTTTGGAAATTGTACATCCGCACACCCAAAAATTCTACTCCTTCGGTCCCATTGATAATGTATAGTTTGGTTTGGGCACGGAATTTAAGATAATTGATGAGTCGTTTTCGTACCTAATTATTTATGTCTGGAAAGTCTCTTAACTGTGCAGGCGAGACGCTTTTTGTTGGGCGCTATGCGAGAAAATATGCTCGATTTGGCACGATACGTGGAGATGATGTGGCAACGAGTTTTCCAGCTGGAATGGCGATATTTTGAGCGGATTTGGCCAAGAAAAGAAAGAAGGAAAGAAGAAGAGAAGAAAGGAAAGAAGGAAGGAAGGAAAGGAGATAAATAAGGAAGGATGAGATACTTACCTTATCTCATAGATCCTTTCCTTATCCAAAAAGGAACCCTAGATGTGATCTAATTCATAGGAGCATTATAAAAGGAGGAGGAAGGCACGAAATTCAGAGCTCTTGGACCTCCTCACAACCCTCTTCATACATGATACACGTCCCTTTTCCGATCCATCCATTTCCGACTTCATACCGCCGCCGCCGTTCGATCCACACCACCGCCGTCGCCGATTTCCACCATCGTCGAGGAGAAGAAACCAACTACCGTTCCATTCCATTTCATGCAAGCAGATTAGTTTGAGTAGAAGAAACAAACACTTTCATTTTTCAGTTTATTAAATTTCGAATGCTAGTTTAGTTCGTTTCTTGCTTTCCGTTCGTTTGAGAGATCGAAGACTAATCGGTACTCTTGATCTTATTTCCATTTTTAGTTTTAATTCAGTTCGTGATTTGTTTTAATTCAGTTCGTGTTTCGTCCTTAGTCTTAGTTCGTATCTTTTATTATTTTCAGTTTTCGTGCATGCTAGGATTAGGGTTACGAATGATATATGTTCTGTTTTGCAAAGTATCTTACCTGTGCAGTCAGGACAGTTTCATGAGTAGCTAAACTTTTAGTGGTCCGGCAGGATGTAAAACGCACACGTGAACAGTACATGAGGCTTAGGTTCTAATAATTAATTGAAGGGTTTCGGGTTAATTCTGGTTTATTTAATCTGACTAGTAATTTAGGATTAGTCACCCTAAGTTGCGTAGTTTGTAGCTAACTTAGTATTTCCATCGTTTCTCGTGGAATAAGGCTAGGTAAGTAGCAAAGTTATTCATTAGAATAATTGGATTAAACCGGTAGGAGACTATTAGATGCCCAACATACGAGTAGGCTCCTATACTAGGCTCCCTTAGTTCGATAAAGCTGTTTAGCTATTAAATCTATTGATTGCCCAACAATGTAGGTTGTAGCTAAATTAGGGAAGTAGCCATTTCGATGCCCAACATGGCGGTTACCGACTAAGTAAGTGGGAGTGAGGATTACGCAGTTTAAGTTACGGTAATCTATAACTAGTTGATTCTTAAGATTAATTCATTTTATGTGCCGAGGATTGGAATTACGTGTGTGTGAATATTCTGCTGGACCCATCTCTCAACTGCCTAGTTAAAACAGTTTAAATTCAGTTTTCAGTTTTTACAATTACTTTCAGTTTTTACAAGTTCTTAGTTTAGATAGAATCTTAAAACTTTCGTGGTTGCTAACCAAACTCAAGATAAGTAGAAAATTAATGTGTCTAGTCCTCCGTTCCCTGTGTTCGATACTCTGTGAACTATACTGATATAATTCTCAAGTTTTGTAGGATTATTTGGTGCAATACAGCGATCACCAATAATTGGTGTAAAGGTTTAAAATAGTGGTATAAAAGTAAAAGATAGTGAGATCTACCTGTATAGATGATTCTGATTAACTCATTTCTTACCATTTTAGGTAGGTGACAAGATGAGTGGGACACCCTATAAAAGAAACAAGACATCATCAATGGGACGGAGGGAGTACGATCTAAGCCCCTCTCCTCAGTCTGATTTGTCTCTCTGATTATGAATTTCTACTTAGATTATTGTTACGATTATGACCCCAGCTAGTATAAATAGCTCATTGTTTGTTTATTTTAACATAATTTTACAATCATCGTAGTAAATACAGTCTTGATAGTGCCTCTGAAAATAGTCTGTAAAGATGGTAACAAAATAACAAATCGTGAGTCTTTTTATTGTTTCTCCTTTTATTTTTTGCACATAATCGTGTCAAATTATAACACGAAACTCATTTAATCATTACTTCAATAAAATAAATCATCTATAGGCATCATCATCATAATCCATTTTCCCTAAATCATTACCAAGAAAATAATGGTAACAGTAGCCCTTGGACTAACTTTTACACTTATTAAATTAAACTATATCATGATTACATCATTATCTCTTAAATAAAGTAAACATCCCAAAATCAACAATAATGCCATTAAAAAAAGTGGTCCATCGCACGACGAATATCGAAATTGCCAACTTTGACAATTAACTATGCCTAGCTGTAACCCAAATATGCATAATAATAACAAGAAATTAAAGCATACATAAATGAAAGATTAATGTGGGGTAATGAGATTAGGGTCCCAAGTTGTGATTAAAGACAAAATCATAATTAGCATTACAAGAAATAGGATTACAGTAATGCTAAAAGAAATGATTAGCTGTGAATTGATAATGATAGCTAAACAAAAACAAATTCTCCGTTTTATTGGGCATCAAAGGATGTCTTGCTCTCAGGTCAAACAACATGTATTTATTTAGGCGTCGCTCCTGCCTTTTCCGCCGATGTTGACTACCCTAATATTTTGCATATTTCTTCCATTTTTAGTGGAAATACAGTTGTTTATATCTTTTTAATTATTATTATTTTGTGCGTAATATTTTAGAACATTTGTTAACATCCTGCTTTTGTCTTGACCTTCATTGCTTTCATTAGAAGCATGAACTATTAATGGGGCCGAATGCACTCATTCCTTCCCCTCCACCAAAATAAATTTAATTATACAGCTTTTCTAATCGATCGGGCGTTGAGAGTAGATCGCAAGAATGGACAAAATGGCGACCGAAATTTCATCAAGAAAACGTCAAAACCTCTATATCCTTTTCTTAGTCTTATACCAATCCTATTTTCAAATTTCATTTTTGTCATCAGATGATTAATATAGTTATTTAATTGACAGAATTAATTAGAGAAAACAATTTATACAAATAATAATCAAGAGAAATAAAAATTAATTTAATAATTACTCCATCCGTCCTATTTGACTCGTCTTGTTTTCTTTTCGAGCTGTCTCACTTGATTTGTTTCTTTACCTAAAATGAAAAATAATTACTATACAAACTCCTACTTTTTTTTTATGGGACTCACTCATTTACACACAAACTAACCACCTCTTTTGTATGGACATTTTAAAAAATTCCAACTATCGTGTCGAATATGTATCGGACACTAGGGATGTGGAGTAATTGTTTCGCACGTATGACGTTCGACCCTATTTTTTCTATATACCTAGTGTAAGCAATTTAACTCTGACGGATGGTCAAAACAGAAAGTTGAATGGTGGTAATTAATAATTCACGAATCGAGCATAAGGAATAGGACACATTAGCTAGCCTAGCTACGTTATGTTTTGATGAATTCTTTGTTCTGAAATTACTATCAAATTAAATGATTCTGGCGTATGGTCAATGCTTCCCTTTCTATGGTTTCGATTGGACTTAGGGTAAATGCTATAAATAATTTCACCTTACAAATGACCATTGGATAAGGGTCCTATATATACCTTTTTTCTTTTTTCTAATTTCAGATAAATAAAAGGTAATGAAAAAAGTTGGGAGTGGCAGAATGCACACCTTTAAATCTTTTACTGCTAATTACTGAAATTACATATCAGTCAAAAACACCATTCTTGTACTTACTTGGGCTTGAAAGTTGACACAATTATTCGACTGCAAACCTTTTTTTTTTACCCACTAGTAAAAATGTAAAGCAAAAGTTACTTTGAACTGTGATGTGTGATTGTGTGTGCTTTTCGGGAATTTGATAATAATTAAAAAGAGAGAAATAGGAAATAGGAAAAAGTAAGAGGAGAAACGAATAATTAGGCTCAAATCCCAAAAGCGGCAGCTGCTGGGCCTTGGGATGTGGTAAAATCAAGCAAGACTGTGTGGGACACGCTGCGTTTGGTTTGGTTGATACTTTGAATGCCTTATCGTCACATTATTTTATTTTTATTTTTTTTTATTTTTTATAATAAGGAATCCGTACACAGGAGAATTAAATCATTCTTAATGTGATAGGGTGACAGACATACACATATCGTTTTCAGTAGAATTTAAATACATGGTCTATCGGTCTCGAATCACCCACCTTCACCGTTATACCATCTCATGGGAATAAATCGTCACATTTTCTGTTTCTTCATAAATTTAAGGCAAATTGGATTTTTTAGTCCCCAAAGTATGATCTTTTGGCCAATTTGGTCCCTTATTTATTTTTTTTAGTTATTTGGTCCCCAAACTATGAAATTTTGATCAATTTGGTCCTTCCGTTTAATTTTCCGTTAGTTAATTGTTAAATTTTTTTTAAATTAAATAAAATAAAAAGGGTATTTTCGGAATAATTTTTTCGAGGACCAAAACATCCAACTTATCGAACATTGAAGATCAATTTGGCCAAAAATTTTCGTTACTTAATTTTTTTTTAATATTTTAGTAATTTTATTTTTAAGAGTCAAATACAACAATTATAAAACTTTTCTCCAACTAATAGTTAATCATGAAAATTAAAATAAAAATATTATATTAATGAAAATCAGATGATACTTTTTCTTCAATACAACATAAGTATTTACGATTAACTATTAGTTTTTCCTACATAACGAATTTTAAAATACTTTCATTAATATAATATTTTTTAAGTAATAAGTCTTTGTTACACTAAAGTTGTTTGGAATAGATTTTATAGGAAATTTCTAGCTACTTATGCATAAATTTGCTTAAAGTTCATTTTAACAAAAGTTGTTAGTGTTTGTCAAAAAAAAATTATATATTTTTTGGGATCATATTTTATAGTAATATGTTCGATAAATTGTGTCACTGGGCTATAAAATATGATCCGAAATATATATATATATATATATATATTTTTAAGTAATAAGTCTTTATTACACTAAAGTTGTTTGGAATAGTTTTTATAAGAAATTTCTAGCTACTTATGCATAAATTTGCTTAAAAATTCATTTTAACAAAAGTTGTTAGTGTTTTTCAAAAATATATAGTCTTTATTACACTAAAGTTGTTTGGAATAGGTTTTATAAGAAATTTCTAGCTACTTATGCATAAATTTGCTTAAAAGTTCATTTTAACAAAAGTTGTTAGTGTTTGCCAAATATATATATATATATATATATATATAATTTTTCATTACTTAATTTTTTTTAATATTTTAGTAATTTTTCGTTAGTGTATAAAAATATATATATATATATATATTTTGGCAAACACTAACAACTTTTGTTAAAATGAACTTTTAAGCAAATTTATGCATAAGTAGCTAGAAATTTCTCATATAACCTATTCCAAACAACTTTAGTGTAATAAAGACTTATTACTTAAAAAATATTATGTTAATGAAAGTATTTTAAAATTCGTTATGTAAGAAAAACTAATAGTTAATCATAAATACTTATGTTGTATTTGAAGAAAAAGTATCCTATGATTTTTATTAATATAATATTTTTATTTTTATTTTCATGATTAACTATTAGTTTGAGAAAAATATTATAATTGTTGTATTTGGCTCTTAAAAAATAAAATTATTAAAATAATAGAAAATTTTAAGTAACGAAATTTTTTGGCCAAATTGATCCTCAATGTTCGATAAGTTGGATGTTTTGGTCCTCGAAAAAATTATTCCGACAATACCCTTTTTATTTTATTTAATTTAAAAAAAATAAAAATTTAACGGTTAACTAACGGAAAATTAAACGGAAGGACCAAATTGGCCAAAATTTCATAGTTTGAGGACCAAATAACTAAAAAAAAAAATAAGGGACCAAATTAAGGACCATACTTTGGGGACTAAAAAATCCAATTTGACTAAATTTAATTGCTTACTTTTTGAATTTGGTTTTTTTTTTTATATAGTATAAATGTTTTCAAACAATTATTTCCAATTTATTCTTAGACAAACATATCACAACATACAATGTATTGCATGTTTGCAAAACTTAACACTAAGCAAGAATGTGAAATTCAATCGAGTCCTACTAGCGCCACCAGGTGGTAATGAGCCAGTCCGTCAATTATCCAGTATACATTGCATTTTATATATGTTCAGCAGATTATTTCGTCTAAATTATCTTATTGTAAAAATAGCAAAACGAAATTCATACAAATAGTATTATAGTATAAACTTTTCAATCAGCTAGAGTATGCTACTTTAGTTCAATATTATCTCCAATTATATTAGAGTCATTTTAGACATTTTTTTTATCATTTTATGGTTATCAGAAAATGAGAAAACCATTGAGAAATAATTTCCCAATAAATTAGGAAAGAGAATAATAAATTATAGCCAAAAGAAGTCCATACAAAATAGAAAACACGAAAAAAGTTTAGAAAAAAAAAAAGCTTCAGTTACTGATCTAAAGCATTAGGGCCAGAGCAGTAACTCAAAACATGGTTCCAGACCCACTGCACCAAAAACCTCCGTCTGATCCCGTTCATATTATACGTGGCACCATCTCTACCATTCAACATCTGTCCAGTGTACGACCCTCCTCCCCCAGTCCCGTATATGCCCTCGCACAAATCTGCTATTTCCACGGGAAACACCGGGTCCTGACCCGCGTACCAGGCGTTAACTAACGGATTCGTGGCCAGCTCCGCTATCTCGTGCCCAATCACGCTTATCATCCCGTCCACCCCGATGTCGCCGTTAGGCGCCTTAACGGCCTTCAGCCCGGGGATATAATCCGGTACGGCGAAGGGGTAGGCGCACACGCCCGGGCACAGCTTAGCAGAGTTCCCCACCCAGGCGTACGGTAGCGTGTACCCGACGATGGAGGGGAAAGTGAAGTAGTGGAAGCCACACACATTGTTGCAGAAATCCTGCACGTACACGTCGGGTGACGTCAGTAGAAGGTAGACCCCGCTCTTCGGGTTCACCGGAAGTGGCCGGGTCCTGGCGGTCACCGCCGACTTTATCACGGATTGTACGGTGAGGCGCGTGAGCGACTTCCCGTGGGAATAAAAACGGTCGTTCTTCTGCTCGCCGACGTGCACGGCCCTGGATATATTGGCGCCGGTTTGATCGGTGTAGAGCTGGACGGTCTTCCACCAGCCGGCGACGGAGGGTTGTTTGGCGGTGGCGGCGGAGATGGAGTCTATGAATTCGCGGACAATCCGTTTCTGGGAGCCCGTCCAGCTGCCGTACCAAATCGGGTAAACGGTAATATTGGCGGTGAGGACGGGGCCCATGTGGTAATTCAGGTGGACGAATTCCGACGAGCCTTCGTATTTTTTAGAACCGCCGTAGAGTAAATCGGTGGAGTTGGGTTTAGTAATATTGGGCCACGGCCGCCAGCAGAGGACGGGGCTGGCGAAGAAGAGGAGGAGGAGGAGTGGAGCAGACATGATTGCGGCGTAGTGGGTTGTGTAGTGAAGAATTGAGAGTGTGGGATGTATATATAGTGACGAAGAAATCGTGCATGTAAGAACAATGTTAGGATTAGTGGTAATGGAAGACAGATGGATTCTTAAAAAGTGTAGGTGGAAGAACGGGGCCCGCGTTCGTATGATTGTACATTTTGACCGGAGGTGACGTGCCGGGTCCTTACTGGGTATCTGCTTTTGCGCTTTTTGGCGGGAAAATGGGGGTATTTTGGGCAGCACGCTTCCTTTGGGTTTGGGGGACCGCTTGGCGCTTGCGGCTCTGGGATTCTGTGGAAGTTTTGAAACTAACTTGAATTTAGGCTAATTTGATTTTTTAGTCCCTAAAGTATTGTTTTTTCGTTAATTTGGTTTCTTATTTATTTTTTTTAGTTATTTGGTCTTCAAATTATGAAATTTTGGTCAATTTGGTTCTTCCGTTTAATTTTTCATTATTTAACCGTTAAAATTTTATTTTTTTTAATTAAATAAAATAAAAATGGTATTTTCGGAATAATTTTTTCGAGAACCAAAACATCCAACTTATCGAATATTGAGGATCAATTTGGCCAAAAATTTTCGTTACTTAATTTTTTTTTAATATTTTAGTAATTTTATTTTTAAGAGCCAAATACAACAATTATAAAACTTTTCTCCAACATGAAAATAAAAATAAAAATATTATATTAATGAAAATCAGAGAATACTTTTCCTTCAATACAACATAAGTATTTACGATTAACTATTAGTTTTTCCTTCATAACGAATTTTAAAATACTTTCATTAATATAATATTTTTTAAGTAATAAGTCTTTGTTACACTAAAGTTGTTTGGAATATGTTTTATAGGAAATTTCTAGCTACTTATGCATCTTAAAGTTCATTTTAACAAAAGTTGTTAGTGTTTGTCAAAAAAAAAAAATTATATATTTTTTGGGATCATATTTTATAGTAATATGTTCGATAAATTGTGTCACTGGGCTATAAAATATGATCCGATATATATATATATATATATTTTTAAGTAATAAGTCTTTATTACACTAAAGTTGTTTGGAATAGTTTTTATAAGAAATTTCTAGTTACTTATGCATAAATTTACTTAAAAATTCATTTCAACAAAAGTTGTTAGTGTTTTTAAAAAATATATAGTCTTTATTACACTAAAATTGTTTGGAATAGGTTTTATAAGAAATTTCTAGCTACTTATTCATAAATTTGCTTAAAAGTTCATTTTAACAAAAGTTGTTAGTGTTTGCCAAATAAATATATATATATATATATATAATTTTTCATTACTTAAATTTTTTTAATATTTTAGTAATTTTTCGTTAGTGTATAAATAAATATATATATATATATATATTTTGGCAAACACTAACAACTTTTGTTAAAATGATCTTTTAAGCAAATTTATGCATAAGTAGCTAGAAATTTCTTATAAAACCTATTCCAAACAACTTTAGTGTAATAAAGACTTATTACTTAAAAAATATTATATTAATGAAAGTATTTTAAAATTCGTTAGGTAAGAAAAACTAATAGTTAATCATAAATACTTATGTTGTATTTGAAAAAAAAGTATCATATGATTTTTATTAATATAATATTTATATTTTAATTTTCATGATTAACTATTAGTTTGAGAAAAGTATTACAATTGTTGTATTTGGCTCTTAAAAAATAAAATTACTAAAATATTAGAAAATTTTAAGTAACGAAATTTTTTGGCCAAATTGATCCTCAATGTTCGATAAGTTGGATGTTTTGGTCCTCGAAAAAATTATTCCGAAAATACCCTTTTTATTTTATTTAATTTATAAAAAATAAAAATTTAACGGTTAATTAACGGAAAATGAAATGGAAGGACCAAATTGGCAAAAATTTCATAGTTTGAGAACCAAATAATTAAAAAAAATAAATAAGGAATCAAATTGATCAAAAGACCATACTTTGGGGACTAAAAAATTCAATTTGCCATGAATTTAACTCGTGCTTTTAATATTTATACTCTACCAAAACATATAAATTGCATTTATTTAATAACAAAATTTAAGCAAGTCGACTAGACCAGTAGTGGTTAGTGAAATTGGTACTCTGACACCTTTAATTAGTGTTTCACATGCAGTAATTATGATGGGAGAAACGTATTTATAATAACTACAGTTGATGTGATGTTTTTCATGTTGAGACAATTCAAAACCTTCAACTTAGGTAGTCCACCAAATTACCATGTAATTTATCTATAAATATACGAATAATAGATATTTATTTATATTTTATAAAAGACACAAATGTAAAACCAAAACCCCCCATCTAATTTTCGTGTATTCATATGTTAATAACCCATAAGTGAATGCATATTTTTCTGAATATGGATATTTGTGAGAATTATAGTAACATATAAGGTAAAATTCACTTAGCTACATGTATAATATTAATGTTCCAATTTGAGTGACGTACTCTAATACTATGATTTAGGAATTGTCCCAATTTAACCCACCAGCTTTAACTGCAATGAATGAACTTTTATTTAATAAAAAGGGTTAGTCTATTTTTGAACTACTTTATGGGGAGCTCACCATTGTCAAACTCGGAGTTTATGACAGGACCCAAACTTAGTAAACAGATAATCAGTTTTAATGCAATTATTTATACACAAATGTAAAACCACCTACTAATTCCTAAAGGTTTGTGACAGTATATGACTAAGCAGGATAGCTTAACGAACCAAACCGAACATAAAAAAATTCAATTTGGTATTTTCATTTAAAATTTGTTTAACTTTCGGTTTAACCGGTCAACTGAACAAATACCAATGGAAAATATTTTAATATTTTGATAAAAAAAAAATATATATATATATATATATAATAATAATTTTATCCTTTAAAAAATAAATTTTAATTCTCTATAATTAATTTTTTATTTCATTTTTTTTAACTCATTGGGATTTCGGTTCAAATCGAAATATTTTGGTTTGATATTTGATTTTACAAAATAAAGAAACCAAACTTTCAATTAATCATAAGTTTAGGTTTAACTGAATTGACAATCTTAATGAAACCCCAAATTATAGATATTATTTCGAAGTTTTGATTCTTTTATACTACTTTATACTCCCTCCGTCCCATTATTAATGTCTCACTTGCCTTTTTTGATTGTCCCATTATTTATGTCTCATACCAAATAAAAAAATAAATGAGTGGACCACAATCAATTTAAGCAAGTGGACCCCACCCCTTTATACTTTTACACCACAACTTTACACATTTACCTCCACTATCTTAATTACCGTGTCCAGTCTCAATGGGACATAAATAATGGGACGGAGGGAGTACATGATTTATGTACCGATTCTTAATTCCGAAAGTCTCTTGTGAAATACACCCTAAATAAATAGATTTAGTTTTACAGTTGAGAATAGATCGAGATAAGTTATCTTTCGAATTTCATACGGAGGCATGGGCAAGTGAGTGTAGACCGGGCAATTAAAAGGCAGATAAATTTTAATGAGTTGGGATGTACAAATTCCTTAAGTGAGAGATACCCCACTTTCACCCACACTGATTTAATCTCGGTAGCCATCCCAAATAAATTTGATCCACTTTTCAGTACTATGCGTTATCAATTCTTGCCCATGAAATTTATGAATTCGGTCAGCCCAATTCTATCACCATACAGTATTTATTCACTGACCGGAAATGTAAAATTTATTTATTTCGTGAATTTATTCTATATCCAACATTATCTCCATATTTAGCTGAATTTTGATTGCAGATGTAGATAATTTAATTTTATCCCCCATTATTTCGAATCATTCTGGACGGTACTACCAAATGACAAATACTAGTATTTATTATTTTTGTCTGGTAAAAGAAAAAATTGAGAAGGCTTTGAGCGATATAAGTGAATCACGGAGTGAATGGCGCTTCAAGCCTTCAACTAAATGTAGATAGATAAGTTACTGGGAATTAAGGGGGCCCACCGTAGCAGCGGAGCAGGAGAGCGAGGTGTGGGGTCCGCTTGGCTACGGAACAAAACCTGATTGGGCCCAACTCGGACTCTTTGCAGATTTTTGGTGCCCATTTTCACTTCACTCGGAGTCGAGTGTCCGAAGCAGGCCACGCCCCCTGGCTGTTTTGTAACACATTTCTCACGCGCGCTTGCTCCGACATTTTCAGCGGAAACTTTGCCCTTTGTTCTCCGTCCTTTCCAGGCGATGTAGTAGTCACTTCCTTTTGTCCGCGCGCGCGTGACTACTACACTCCGGTTCACAGGCCGTGCGGATGATGGGCAAATGCACTAAATGTGACGGTAAACAATACTTATGGTGTAGTATTTCTTTCAAACCATACACTATATTCTGTACTACAAAAATATTTGAGAACAATATTAACCCAATATAGTGTAATATTGTCCACGCTGCACCACAGTTTTAATTGTTCTTTTACTTTATTTTTATTAATTTCATATACATAATATAATTATATTATGTGTAATTATATAATCATAATTATTCTATATTAAAATTATTACTATATGTGAGATGCTTAAAATAAATAATATATAAATCATATTAATTCTATTTCAATCGTAATATGTAATACTAATAGCTTAAATAATTTAACGTATTATTTTAAAATAATTATTAAAATTAATTTAATAATAAAAGCATCAAAATAGAATGTTCACTTCTAGCGTAAATTCTAAAATATTTTGTTGAAGATAAAATTGGTTTACGCTCTTTCCAGCATTGCACTATATGTGAAGTCAAACATGATTGTACTGTAGTTTTTCTCTCCAATGATTCACAACATTCTACGCTACAATGAGGTTTGTGAACAGTGTCCAACCCGATATGGTTCGACTACACTAAATTTTTAATTACTGTGACTTTATTTTATTAATTTTATTTCATATGAAAGAACGTAATTGTTATGTATAATTATAATTATTATATAATAAATTAAGATTATTACTGTATGTGAAATGCTTAAAAAACATAATCCATAAATTATAGCATTAATTCTATTTCAATTGTAATCTGTTTGAGTATTAGTATTTTTAGGTTCAAGTTAGTGTGTACAATATTTGTCATAATTGTATTACTTATTTAATAATTATTATTTTATTTTCATAAAAGTAGAATTCTTAAAATATTCGTATAAGAAAATATACATTACACAATAACTTGTTAAATTAGTTCAATAATAAAAACATCAACATAGAATATTTTATTCTATAGTAAAATGCAAAGAAAATGGTCGGAGCATAGAATAGGATTACATTATATCTAGCATAAAAGTTGTAAAAAATGTATAGTAGGATATGTTCTTATAGCTTGAAAATCAAGGGCTGTCACAATCTCAAATTATACGTCACACTACATAAATAGATGACATGCATTTTAAGATTATTATTACTATTATGACGTAAAAAGCTTATTACAGGGGTAGAACTTATAAAATTAAAATTAGCTCAAGATGATCTGGTCTGCCCATAATTTGGCTAGGCTGTCTTAAAATATGAAGACCCAGAAAAGGCGGGGCATAATTGGCCGGTAACAGAAGCCCAACGGGCCGCCAAGGAAAAGCCCGAAGGGTGTTTGGTTTCTCTATGACAAAAATATTGTGACGTATGCCGATATGTGTATAATTTATTATTGAATAAAGAGACTTTTTCAGCTCTACATATGGTTAATTGGCTCTACTTTATTCTTTCTTTTATTATTTCATGCTATAATGTTTTAGATGTTAATACTTAATTTAAGAGACATTAAAAAACAAAATAAGATTTTTTCTTAGGCAGTATGTACATAAAAGCACTAGCATGCATTCAAGATAAATGAAAGAAACTCCTACATAAGGCTTTACTTAAATGGCTTCAAAAAAAAAACCTTGTTACAAAGATTAAGAGCAAAATTCATATATTCGAATTTCAAACATCTAAACGGTCAAAATAGATAGATAAACAAGTTTTGAACATTAACTAGAAAATGCAAAAATACATCAAAGCAGCACACGTCTAGGAGTCGGCAATGGTAACTTCAACTTCCACACCAGGTTCAATGGTGATTGAAGTAATCTGCTTCACAACATCTGGGGAGCTGAAAAGGTCAATCACCCGCTTGTGCACACGCAGCTCAAACCTATCCCATGTGTTTGTTCCTACAAAAAATATGAAATATATGTAAAAAGGAACACATAACTACAAGCATTTACAGGAAATTCATTATTGCAAACAAAATTCATATGAAAGCACAAAAGGCTCTAACCACATATATTCATCTTACAAAGATAAATGGAGTTTTTAGGTTAGCCTAGTGATACGAGTCAAATAGAGAAGGAAACAGAAAACAACACAACTGGATTAGCTTTCAGTCTCTATGAATATAATCTTCATGAAGAATTTAGCAAAATGAAATTTTGATTAACACATAGTGGGGGTGGTGTTCAATAAAATACCTACAGTTCGTAAAGGGTTTCCTACCTTCACCGCAAGGAGACTTCCTGGTGGTGATATGAAGAACCTTGGTAGGCATTCTCACTGGTCCCTTGACCCTCAGCCTTTTGTCCTTGGCACCACGTACAAGGTCAGTGCAAACTGCACTCAATATCAACCATCATATTCAGATGAAGGACAAAAATTGGGTAAGCATCAAAACTTAGAGACACTCTTCTTTGATCAATAGCTACATCTGATTATAAATTAATAAGAAATCTACATACCTATGCCCGATAAAAGAAAAAAAAAACTAATAGAAGAATAATAAGTAAGTAACAGACTCCACTACAAGCTAATCACGAATTTAGCATAAGCAAACAATTGAAGTGTTAAAAAGGAATCCCAATTAACTTAAGAGAATCTTTCAATACTAAAGTAGGCAGCAGTTTTACGAAACCAACATGAAAACTTGTTGGCACAGTAATATAAGAAAATCAGTCACCGGGAACAGTTAAAACACATTATAGCACAATTTAGTGTGCGGCTCAACTGAAAAGTTGTATAACATAACTTATATAGTGATTCGATCTTACGAGCTTATTCAAAGTGTTTGGCACTCATATTTCTAGATGTCCTAACTTCATGAGGAATATAAAATATTAGTTTGAAAAACCACTCAAATGTAATTGATATTCACTAATATGCTCTAATCCAGGTACTCCAAGAATTTATTTTTCAAATAAAAACTAACAGTTATAACCTAGAAACATCATCTATAAGATTCATGAACTTAGGATGTACTTGAAATAAACTTAGCCAAACACCAGCAAAAGTAAATATTAGACTACATAATCAACAATCCAGCAATATAAATTGTACCTTCGTTTTCAAATAGAGCAAGGCTCAGCAGCACATAAGTGATAAAACTACCGAATTCGTAAGAGAGTCAAGTAAGTACGGCAAATCAAACCAATCGATGGTAAGACTGATACCATAATGCTGAGGCTAATTACAAAACATCTTACAAAATACCGAAGGCACTATTAACGACAATACAATTAGTAGCAGATAAAAAAGGCGGGTCAGGAATTTAATTAGGCAATAGACCAGAAACAAAATGAATTTCTATATAAATATGCAAGAACAGGCAAACATTACTCGACAAAACTCACGAGTACAGCATATCAATCGAATAATCAAAATTTATTGAGATAAAACAAAAACAAAGGTTTTACCCTTCTCGAGGTTCTTGACATTCTTGGAGGAGAGAGTGATGCGGATCTTGTGGATCTGCTCTTGCGGCTCCTCCAATCCAGTCTTCGTCGGCTTCATTGCTGCATACGCCATTGTTCTCTCTGTTGTGTTCCGCCCGCACAGAAAACACAATCAATCAGTAGCTAATTAAGAATCATGAAAATTTAAGCGGATGAAATTACCGTGAGGTAATTGAGGATGAATGCGGCGGAAGAGATGAGAAAACCGAGCAGCTTCTAAGCTTCGACGAAATAGGCAGGCAGTCGATTATAGATGAGTTTATAAACCTGCTTTCGACAGAACTAGGGTTTTTTCATTTGGGGTATTTGCGTCTCTGCCCTGCTACATGACTTAATTACAAAACGCACCATAAAGAAATCACAATTACAGAAATGATACTTTAATTTTTTATTTATTTATTTTTTTAAAAAAACATCTTCTCATCATCATTAATAACAGCGAAAATTATATAAACATTGTAACAAAAAATTATTTAGCAGTCAGTTTACCAAAATTTAATATTTCTATCCCTATTTTCTGCATCTCTAATAAATTAATAGAATTTTTTTATGGTTTTAATATTCTCATATAAGATTTTGTTTTAAGTGCAGCAACTCCTAAATTTACTATATGTATATTTTGTTTCATCCTTTTCATTCTTGAAAATTTATATTTTTATTATTTTTTCATTTTCAACAATCTATCTTATTTATAAAGCCCGAGTTGCCAATTTTGCAATCAATTGCAAATTGAACAGTAAAATCAGGCAAATTAGATATTAAATCAAAATCGAAGGGTAATGTTGGAACTGAGTTTACACAACTTTATCTTCTCACCGAGTTGCTAATTTTGCGATCAATTGCAAATTGGACAGTAAAATCAAGCAAATTAGATAATAAATCAAAATCGAAGGGTAATGTTGGAACTGATTTTACACGACTTTATCTTCTCATGCCTCAGCCCTTCAACGCTGCCTTTTCAATGGTTATCAAATTCACTAAAGTTCTCCTTCACCATCAATCGTACTGCTAGCCCCACCTCTAAAACTCCATTCGGCAGAACTCCGATGCAACGAAACGGTGAAGTGTCTTCTCCCAACCGTCTCCTTATACTCCGTCGTTATCCTCTGCCTTAGCCCCTGAAAGTCCATCATCAGCTCCTTCAGCTTCTTCCTCGACCCGTCGTAACAGCCGATCGGGTCCGGTCCGAAGGAGTCCCCTGCTTGCAGCCGGAAAGCCTTCGGTTCACCGCGTTGGACCGGTCCATCTCTTCGAACCGGTGCTTGATTTTACAGAGTTTAATATTTATGAATTACAATTTTATTTAGATTTAGCTTTGATTTACTTATTGTTTTTCAATTATGATTCTTGAACATCTATTGGACAAAGTATTTGGAATTTCCTGAGTTCTTAGACCTAGAACACTCTTCTGATCTTGACAAATATTTTTGTAATTTACCGCAAATTTCCTGCCGAGGTGGCTTTGATTTACTTATTGTTTTTGAATTAGGATTCCTGAACAACCATCTTCCGGCTAACCTAGCCTGCTCCATCCCTCGGGTCAAGGCGAAAGCTGCACGTTCGAGCCCCGCCATTTGATAGCTAATTTTAAGCTAAGCTTGCTGATGGAGTAGCTTATGCTGCTGGTAATGACGATGAATTAAAATTTATGATCTTAAACGCATAATTACTTTTTTTTATTTACTTTTTCTGGTTGGTTTTTGAGTAATTTAAAGATTTTAATAGGATTTCATATATTGCAAATGGTAATCAACTTCAGAGATATCGAATCGAGCTCAAGGATTTTTTGCCCAAAATTCAAGATTTTAGTTGGGTTTTATATATTTCTAATTATTTTGTCAGGAGAGTTCTTGCCCTTGGATCTAAAGACTATAATGAAGAGTCAGAAAGAAACATCACGGTAAGACTTGATTTGCTTTGTTGATTAGTACTAAACTATATTGCGTACTCTGAAAAACTTGAATTGGATTACTGAAAAAGAAGGGTCTACTCTTAATGCTATATGGTAAACACTGATAAACACTGTTAGGGAGTATAGTATTGCACAGAAAAACAAATAGGGACTCACAGTCATAGCCATTTGTGCTGATTGCTTTTGGAATTCCTGAATCACCTTGGCATGGGGTTCATTTCCTATAATTACATGCATTTCAGAACCGAAATAGGAGCACGTTATGAGAAATCACACATGTTACAAAGTAAAAGTGTTTTGAGTTGACTTGGGGTTAGTCAATATGATTCTTCAAGGTATGTTCTTTTGCAAATCTGACTTCAAAGAAGAAGAAAGGAATGCTACATCAAAACTAATGATCTACTAAGGGCTATTTTGGGTAAATTTAATATATTAATACATAAATATTATTTAATAATATTAATACATTTAAGACATTGACATGAAGAATTTCATGAATCCTACTGAAAAAACAGTTTAAGCAATTCACATAGATGTGACATTTCCATTAGTATGATCAGGGCTTAGTTGATCCATGATTTATGTTTCATCTTTCGTTTCCTTTTCGTTTGTTTAGAGAAATCTTGCGAAATGCATTTCTTTATCATCTGTGGAATTCATTTCTTATGTAATGAAGCAACCATACAGATTAGGATTAGGCAGATATGTTGCTTTTTGTTGTAGCCTTGATGAGCTTGCAAAAGTTTGTTTGATAGAATGGTTAAAGGAAATTGGATCATAATCTTGCAGTAGCTGTGTTATGTTGATTTAGAATGCATAATCATTTCCTTTTGCTTGTGTTTTAGGTGTGC
The DNA here is from genome assembly GCA_028984105.1 of Lavandula angustifolia. Taxonomy (NCBI): domain Eukaryota; kingdom Viridiplantae; phylum Streptophyta; class Magnoliopsida; order Lamiales; family Lamiaceae; genus Lavandula; species Lavandula angustifolia. The sequence goes on from CM054811.1 coordinate 5,451,296, forward strand.
CACCAAAACGGAGTGATGCATTGTGATCTCAAGCCAGAAAACTTCCTCTTTGCAAATAAGAAGGAATCATCTCCAGTAAAAGCAATTGACTTTGGACTCTCAGTTTTCTTCAAACCTGGTACAAATTAGGACTCACAGTTTTGTGTAGATATGAACTTTGGAACTATAATCAATTGATGAGTGTTGAAATGACAACTTTAATGTAGTTCAAAATATATATTGCTATACTTCTGCTATCAAATGTTTATGATGCTTTATCAATTATTGGACCATTACATGATTTCCCACATTAAACTGGAAATTACAAACAGAGATTGGATTTGTATTTTGCACTTGCTTAACTTTTTAGTATTTACAAATTAATTCTTCTCAGTTCTCCATTTCGTATTTTCAATTCTCTAAAATGTTTTTGGAGATTATCACCATACATGTTTTGCATTGATGGGGTGGTTAGATAGCAAGAAAAAGGATTTGGTATGTTTCTTGGTTACATATAACAGTTTAACATATGAGCAAATGCTTAGCTTGTATTAGAGAATGTATTATCTCTATTTGTTAATGATGATTTATGTTTTTAAATTTTAACCATCAATTTAGTTTGGTGATGTAATGTTAATATCTTACTTTGTGTTAATTTTCAGGTGCCGAAAATTAGGAAATTAATGTGAGCAAGCACATCATGAAAAATACAACTCCATATTTCAAAACGACCATCTATATAGTATTCATGTTGTATTTCCCAATTGTGGTCAATTACCATGAGTTTCACTACCTTCCTGCTTTGAGTAATATAGCTACTATATATACATGTACAACTTCATTCTAATGTACTAAAATTGTTTGCAATTCAACTACACCACATAAATATAATACGAGCTCTTATGAAAAATGAAAAGTATTTATATTGTATTTTACAATTGTTGTCAATTACAATGAGTATCAGTACTATTGCCACTTCTTGCTTTGAGTAATATAGCAACTGGGTATACATATACTACATTCTAATTTCCTAAAATTGCTTGCAATTCAACTACACCACATAAATATAATACGACATGGTAGAAGGCTGAAGCTTCTTATACTCTTTTACGATTACTTGTGTACGGTTGGTTAACATAACTACAAAAGAGATATTGAGGACATAGTCAAATCACGAATCAGATATTATTCGATAATTCTTAATCCTACAGAAACAAAGACATTTGGTAAATCATCTCATTTATTTACTTCTTTAATTTTGTTTTCTTTTTTCTTTTTTGCTTACATATTTTAAATTTCATGAAGACAATGCAAAGAGAGATTGTTCCCCAAAGAAGATCTTCAAAAAAGCGTCGAACTGTTAATGCTAATTCTAGCAATACCCCTTCGATGCTTATATGCTCTAACGAGGCTCCAGTGTCAAATCACAACACGCCACCTACTACTCAGCTTTTAAGAGATACCTATGCGAATACCGACCTTCATGACGTTACAGTTATGCATGATGTGGAGAATGCAAATTATATCAATGGTTAGCTCACATTTTGTTGAGTATTAAATTCTTTTTTTAAATATTTTTTATTAAATGGAGCAACAAAGTATTCCATATCCTAACTAATCACATAGATCTTAAAATTAGTTGTGTATTACGTCGTGCATATATATTTTACCACATTTTCATAAACTAAAAATGTTTATGCCAGGCTTCTTCAACATTGAAATACCCCGATTTCTGACACAACCGATGAAGGATGCAGCACGACAATGATTAACGGTGAGTAATACACATATTATACTATGCAGTTATTTTTTTACTTTTTAATTTTAACCACGCATCAAAATTTCTATATTATTAGCTAATAAATCTAATTTAATTGTAGATGATGCAATGATTGAAGTTATTATTGGTGTTGACTCAAACAACATTCCTTACAGAAATCCACACTCCATCGGGTTTCCCGTAACACGTATCAATGCATCACTTACTACTGAGTTTCTAAGAGATGAGTATACAAATACTCACCTCCATGATGTTCCAATTGTCCACCAGCTGGTTAGACTACAATTTAGTATGTGGCATACTAATTATTTTGAAAGCTGAACAATTAGAAACAATAAGCTTCAACAACATTGAAGTACCCCCAGCTCCTAACATTGCAATGCATAAAAGACGACCTAATGCAAAAAGTGGACGCAATGCAAAAAGAAAAGAGGGTGATTTGTGATATAATTAATTCATAAAATTACTAAATCTATATAAAACTGTATAGATTGAAAACATATTACGTCATTAACAAAAAAAAATATGACTAATTACTTAACTTTTTTGTAGTAAAATACGCAGATATAGGGGATCCAATACACAAGTGCGGCATGTTGGATATGAGTCAGTAGATGATACTCATCTGTTCGTGGTTAAAAGAAAATTGGGGGAAATCATAGTAGTACTATGGAATTGAAGATCCCAAAACCAAGCTGATATTAGTAGTATAGTGTGTTGTTAGGATTAGCTGATGTATAGGTTAGACTTGATGTAATCATTTTTAATATTTTGTCTAAGTCCTGTACGGGGTAATTGTCGAACTGATCTTCTGTCGAAGAAACTTTTCGGAACCCCACGTCATCAGTGTAATCGCTTGCGTTCTTCAGTCAACAGCTGACTAGACCTCAGTAGAAGACAGCGCATCAGCTGAGTAGACCTCAGTAGAGGCCAACCAAGCAGCTGATAAGTCATCAGTAGAAGAACTCATGCAAGCCCAGTACCTTCGCAGTCGCCAGCTGACCTACTCAGAACCTACATTCCTTGTCAGCCGACTCAGACGAAGAAGACAGAGACTTTGCAGTCTACTGTATCCGACAGAAAGTGACCCAGCTACTTAAGTCTTTTCGAAAGTTCAGCAGAAGATCATACGAGGTTGTTTGAACGGTCAACTCTGACATTCTCACCAACCACAAACCTCAACCAATGAGAAGCCGACAACGCCTTACCTGCTCCCCGGTAAAGCTGCTCTCATATACGTAATTAACCGCCTCCTTGCGCAACAAGTTCGAATTTATGGCCGTTTTCTTTGGAAGCTTGTGACACGTGGCATCGTCATCTCCAACGGACATATGCCATAGCTCACAGCTATAAATAGAGAAGAATTTGAAGTTCCACACAGCGAAACACACAAGACCAAAACACGAAACACGGAACAACGAAATTCAAAAGGGAAAATCGCTCAAGCTCTCAAACACTCTAGCAAACTCATCAGAACATCCAGCGAAGAATCTGCATTTATTAGAATATTTTGTGATTCTTCTCTCTAGAGTCTTTAGATCCCTTTCTTCTCTACATAAGCTCATTGCCATATTTATAGCTTAGATTCGAAGGAGTTCACACTTAGTGAATTGTTCTTATTGAAAGAACTCCTTCTTAGTTGGAGATTGTTTTCGCTCCCTTTCGAACTTAGGTTTGAATTGTAAAGTCGCTAAGGATTATAACTTAGAAGGATCTGTCATGTGCACAGTTTCCTTGCTGAGACTTGCTCAGATTAATCAACAAGTTATCCTGCCTTGTTCAGGACCGTGGACGTAGGATCTTGCGTATCCGAACCACGTTAAATTGCCTGTGTTCTTTACTGTTTTATTGCATACAAACCTTTGAAAATCATAAGTTTGCATAAAACGTATTTCAAAAGTCGCACAGCCAAAAGAACTTAATTTGCGAAAACACGTTTTCAAAAAGAGACAAACTCGGGGCCCCACACTTATCCTCACACTAAAATCTTCGACTGAGTTTCGAAGTACTGACCAAAGTCAGTAGGAGAGCTCAGTAGCTGACCCACTCTGACCCGCGATCGAAGGTTGTATTTGGCACTGTTCATCAGTTGCAACTAACAGCTTCAGCTGACCTTTATCGATAAAAAGAAACTGTACTCAGGTGTATTCACCCCCCCCCCCCTCTACACCTGATATTTGTCTCCGGACCAACAATTGGTATCAGAGCGCACGGTGTTCTACTGATCACCTGTTTTGTATTACTGGTCTTCTCGAACTGATCCTTGAAAACGTTTTCTCTACACAAGCATCTCTTCATTCATCCTTATACTCGTACACATAATGGCTGACATGTCAGGTATTCGGATGGTGCCAATGTTCTCAATAGAGAATTATACGGTATAGCGCGTAAGAATGGATGCACACCTCACATCACTCCACGATAGCATGTCGGATGTCCTTGAGACAGGACCAATCATTCCGATGATCGACAGTGTTGAATTTGCTGTTGGAGGAGGTGTAGGAGCACAGACTGGTGCTAAGGTTCCAAAGGAGAAATCTACCTTTACGCCTGAAGAGAAAAAGCTGCACAACCTCGACCGAGTTGCGAGTAATGACATACTGACTACGCTCAGTGATTCACATCTCGGAAGAGTTCAGGACTACAAAACGGCGAAAGAACTATAGGACGCTCTGGCTGTACTGAGCCAAGGAACCCCACAAATTAAAGAGAACAAGCTCGAACTGGAGCTTCAGAAGTTTGACGCCTTTGCAATGGAGCCTAGTGAGACCATTGACGAGCTCAGTGTCAGATTCACCAACCAAGTCAATGTGATCAACGGGCTGGGGAGAATGTTCACCAACAAAGAGATGAACACCAAGATCATAAGAGCGCTACCTCGACAGAAGTGGCTTCCTTTTGCTACTTATTTACGTCGCTCTGATCTTAATGCTCTAACTCCTGATGTTATATTTTCAGAATTAAAGACGGAGGAATTTGAGCATAGTCAACCTCAAAAGTGCTCTAGTGCTCCAGCTGACACACAGTTCGATCATGCCTTCAAGGCAACAATCAGCAAAACTGGAGGCAAAAATATTTCTTCCAGCAAGGCAGTAGCTGCTGCAGATACAAAGACCTCTGAAATATCTGCTACTGACCAACTCGCACTGATGGCTCTCAAATACCAAAGAGAAAAGGAGAGAGTCAGAAAGCTGAAGAAATACCACAGAGATTCTCCCTCGGGTAAGAAAGATTATCAGAGAAGGGAAGAGTCTAATCCTTCTACTGAATGCAGGAAAACAAAACCTGCTGCGAGTCCATCAAAAGACTCAGCTGGTAAAAGCAGCGAAGAGAATATCTACCTGCTATAATTGCAAGAAGGAGGGACATTATCAGTACAACTGTCCCGAACTCTCAGCTGCTCAACGAGCAGAACGGCAGGCCAGAAGAGAAAAATTTGCCAAGAGGAGGCAGGCCTACATAGCCGGAGAGATATCTGACAACTCAATTGAGGAGGATACATTCATGTATTCCTCTGAGGACGAAGCTGCATTTGTAGCAATTGATGTCGGAAAGACGGTTCCTGAGGAATCAACTGAACATTGACTGATGGCCGGAGAAGAGGCTGAGGTAAATTCCAAATTTAATATAACTTCCTCTTCACACAACACACACGACACGTGCTCTACCACAGATGAGCCTCTAGATGTGGTACAAGCTTACGACGATCTTCTAGAGGAGCAGATTCAGCTGAGCAGAGAGTTCAGCAGAACAATTCAGGAACTTGAACAGGTAATGGCTGAGAATCAGAGACTTTCTTCTGATTGTCAGGTCTCTACTGAGTCAGTGGATCTAGTTGCAAGACTCAACGAAGAGATCGAATCTCTTATGACTAAGTCTCAGCTTCAAGAGACTCAAGATCTCGGCCCGGACCAAGGACAATTCGGAGAAAGAGACTGAAATAGCCCAACTCAGTCAGAAACTCTCAGACGTATAGAAGGACTATGATTCTCTCAGGAGAAGTGATGAGGTCTGGAGAGGACTGATGACTGAACAATACCTGGGAGCCAAGGAGAAGCTAGAAAGCATGCTCAGAGCACAACGGCCAACTGCTGTGAAAGAAAGCCTTGGCTATACTCACAAAGCTTCTACCTCCAAAAGCTCAGCAACGCTGGCTGATAGGTTCGTCAGAGGAAAGGTGCAAGTTGCTGACACCACACCTCAGGCGAAGAACAAACAGAAAGTAATCGCACCTCAGCCAAGCAGCAACAAACAACTGACCAAAGGTTCCAGCCCCAGGACACCGAGATCAAACTCAGGGGGAACCAAGAAGGTCAGATGGGCAGAACAGTACAAGGAGCCACTGTATGAGCACCCGGCTCAGTACGGCTCGTACTATTATGAGCCCAGGGTCAGGAGAAGCGCAAAGACTCAGAAGAAGAAAGCGCCTGAACCCAAAATCATCAGCAGAAAGTCAGTATCTCCAAGTCCTGTGGAGAAGAAAGCTGACAAGGTTCAGAAGAAGAAGTCTCAGACTTCTAAGGTCCCGAGACAGATTTGGGTTCCGAAATCACCCACTAACCAGTAAGGACCCAACTGAACCAAAGGGTACCTAAAGATGCTTCTGTTTTGCAGGTGCATAAGGACCCATGGATAGTGGACAGCGGCTGCTCAAGACACATGACGTATCAGAAGAGCCTGCTGACCAACTACATACAAGAAGATGGTCTCAGAATTGAGTTTGATGACAACTCAAAAGGCTACACAAGGGGATACGGAACACTGAACATTGGGACTGCTTCAGTTCCAAGAGTAACATATGTTGAAGGACTTCAACATAATCTCCTTTATGTCAGTCAATTCTGTGATAATCTTAACAGAGTTATCTTTGACGCTGGTTTCTGTGATGTTGTTGACAAATCTACAGGGAAAATAGTGTTATCAGGTTCGCAGAGGAAGAACATCTATGTTGCAAGCCGGAAAACCCGTGTAACCCGAGGCTTGCTTACTCGCACAGACAAAATCTGGTGACAAGTCAGGATGGCTATGGCACAAAAGACTCAGCCATCTGAACTTCAAGACCATGAACAAGCTAGCCAAGAACTCCAAAGTCAGAGGACTGCCCAAAGAATCGTTTATCAAAGATAGAAACTGTGAAGCATGTCTGAAGGGAAACCAAACAAAGAATAGCAATCCACCTATTCCGTCACCTTCCACTGATGGAATCCTTCAGTTGCTGCACATGGACCTATTCGGGCCGGTCTCTCCAGTGACTATAAGAGGCAAGAAGTACGCCCTCGTCGTTATTGACGACTATTCGAGATAACTTGGGTTATCTTCATCTCCAATAAGTCTGATGTTCAAACTGTGTTGCCCAAACTGCTGAAGAAGCTCAGTGTGGAAAAGGACATCAAGATTCAAAGAATTCGCTCGGACAGAGGAACAGAGTTTCTAAACTCAGTAGTTAAGACGTACTGCGATAAAGAGGGAATTAAACACGAGACATCAGCCGCGCGCACCCCTCAGCAGAACGGACTTGCTGAACGAAAGAACAGAACACTTAAAGAAGCAGCAAGAACGCTCCTAGCAGACTCTGGACTACCCTCAAAGTTCTGGGCTGATGCTACTGACACCGCCTGCTATACTCAGAACCGCTCTCTACTCACTCAGCAACACATGAAGACACCATATGAATTATGGAAAGGGAGAATTCCTTCTATATCTCATTTCCATATTTTTGGCTGTCCTTGCTTTATCCACAATAACGGGAAAGATCAGCTGAAGGTCTTTGATAGCAAATCTGATCAAGGAGTTTTCATAGGATACTCTCGAGTCAGTAAAGCCTTCAGAGTCTTTAACTATCGGACTCTTTGTGTGGAGGAAAGCCCTCATGTTGTTTTTGATGAATTTGTTACTGAGAACAGGAAAGAAACAGAGACAAATATTGATGATGTCAGCAGCAAGCTACAGGATCTCGGACTGACTGATAAAGCTGAAAAGATCCAGCATTGTTGGGATGATGAGTCAGACGAAGAAGAAATTCAGACTCAGCCAACAAACAATGTAGCTGACCTGGTTGATTCTACTGAACAGAATCAACAACAGGTAACGGTCGATGAGGAAGCCCCCGTGGTAACTGAGACCTCTACTGAGAATATAAACTCAGGGGGAACGATTAATGTTCCTGAGCTAAATGCCCCTGAACCTGGAAACTCAGTAGATCCTAATCTTCTTACTGAAATACTGCAATCTCAGAACAGTACTACTGAAATGCCTAACACTCCTACTGATTCTGCAGAAGTTGTATCAAAAAAAGAAGCCAGACTCAGACGATCTTGGCTAGATGCTCACTCTTCAGATCTCATAATAGGAGATCCGTCAGCGACGATAAGAACAAGATCGAGATTAAATCAAGGCTAAAGCTCACTATATTCTTGTTTCTTGTCCACAGAAGAACCTCAATCGATAGAGGACGCACTTAATGATGCTGACTGGATCATCGCCATGCAAGAAGAGCTGAACCAGTTCGTTCGAAACGAAGTTTTGGAGCTTGTAGACAGACCTAGACATCAGCATGTGATTGGTACTAAGTGGGTTTTCAAAAACAAGCGAGATGAAAACAACGTCATTGTCAGAAATAAAGCACGACTAGTTGCAAAGGGATACAGTCAGGCAGAAGGAATTGATTTTGATGAAACATTCGCTCCAGTCGCTAGATTGGAAGCCATTCGTCTATTCCTAGCTTATGCAACACATCAAGGCTTCAAAGTCTATCAGATGGATGTAAAGTCAGCTTTTCTGAACGGCGTACTGAAGGAAGAAGTCTACGTGGAACAACCGCCCGGCTTTCAGCAGGGACATCAGGTGTACAGACTTAGGAAAGCTCTGTATGGGTTAAAACAAGCACCCAGGGCTTGGTATGATACCCTATCAGACTTTCTACTTCAGAAAGGTTTTCAGAAGGGGACAGTAGATCGCACCCTATTCAACATAAAGTCAGGAGATGACATCCTACTGGTGCAAATCTACGTGGACGACATCATTTTCGGCTGCCGAAACGAGATCATATGTCAGCAGTTCGAGAAGATGATGAAAGAGAAATTCGAGATGTCCATGATGGGAGAGATGAATTATTTCCTTGAATTTCAAGTGAAGCAATCACCTGAAGGAATCTTCATCAATCAAGTCAAATACACTCGAGATCTTCTCAAGAGATTCGGCTGCGACTCCAGCAAGCCAGTCAAAATCCCCATGAACACGAATTTCAAAATCGATCTAGACAAAGAGGGAGCTTTTGTTAACTCTACTGATTATAGACCTATTATTGGTTCTTTGTTATATTTAACAGCTAGCCGACCCGATATAACTTATGCTGTAGGTGTATGCGCAAGATTTCAAGCGGATCCCAAGCGAAGTCATTTAGACTCAGCAAAGAAGATTCTGCGATATCTACGAGGAACACCTGATGCTGGGTTATGGTATCCTGCTGATGATAATCTAATACTGACAGGTTATTCTGATGTTGATTATGCAGGATGCAGGATAGATCGTAAGTCAACTTCCGGAATGTGTCAGTTCCTAGGCAGCAAGCTGATATCTTGGTTCTCAAAGAAACAGCACTCAGTAGCAACGTCCACTACTGAAGCTGAGTACATGGCTGCTGGAAGTTGCTGTGCCCAAATCCTTTGGCTTCGACAACAACTGAGAGATTATGGTATCACTCATAATGAAGTGCCCATCTACTGTGACTCCACAAGTGTTATTGCCATAACTCAAAACCCAGTTCTACATACGAGATGCAAGCACGTGGACATTCGACACCACTTCATTAGAGACCATGTCGAGAAGAAGGATATCAGAATGGAGAAAATCCATACTGACAAGCAAAGGGCAGACATACTGACCAAACCACTAGCTGAGAACAGATTCAGAGAATTATCAGTCGAGCTAGGTCTACTGGATCCTACTGAAATGCATCAGTAGAAGACAATTACTGATAGCAGCTTATGGAGATAATTGGCAACATTTGGTATCAGTAGATGGAACCAGTACGACAGGTCAGAATACTCCGTACAGTGATTCAGTTGGGAGAATCATACTGTATACAGCAAGGGGGAACATGGTTATCAGCATTCCAACCATCCTCCTGCGATATAACGGTAACCAGTTGATCGAAAGTTCAGCTGAAGAGGTTTGCGTAGTATCATATACTTAAATTCTTTTCAGAAGCATGTTTGTATTTACTATATCAGTCGCACGAAGTCAGCAGTTAATGTTCATTTATTTCCCGCCATTAAGTTCTTTAAGGAAAGATTTCAATGGCGACAGTTCAGACTCCAAAGAATATTGAGGAGATTATGATCTCTCGGATTCTGTTTGAACCGACTTTGGCTTTCCGTCAAGTAGATATTTCCTATCTGGAGCCGGTCTTTGATGCTCTGGAGCGTTCTGGTCTTCAGGAGTTGGTAACGAAACACCCGAGATCGTATCTGCCAAGGCAAGTGGCAGAGGTGTACTACAACTGGAAATCTCTTGCGTCTGGAGGCGAGGAATCCTCCTTCACATACATGAAGGAAGTGGATCAGAACTCTTGGGAATCTACTCAGCACGTCTTCAATATCAGGGACGCCTTGATGCTCAGTTTTGATCTCCCAGATCTTGGTATCTCTCCTATCGGGTACAAGGAGAAGGAGATAAATGAGTATGTCCAGAAGTTCTGCGGACGTACTGACATCACCTTCAAGACAGCTCTTCAGAAGAATCTGCTACTGCCACAGTACAGAGGACTAGCCTACATAGTCTCTCACATTCTGACTAGCTCAGTTGGATCGTACGATCAACTATCCAAACCAAGGATTTAGCTGATGATAGCGATCGACGACGAAGTTGAGGTGAACTGGGCCGATTATTATGTTGCAGAGATGAAGGCCCAAGCTCAGAAATTCATCTCTTTACCCACTGGAGAGAGGAAGCTAGCCAGCGTGGGTAAATTACTATACGGGACTAAGATGTCAGTTCTTATCGAGAACTCAGTTCAGAGGAACTCAGCCTTCGCTGATTCCAAGTTCTTCGACGCCAAATTGATTAAGTTCAAAACGAAGGCAGCCACTGAGAAATCTATCGGGCGAGGGCCGCTTGAGCCGAAGAGAGCCGCATCAGCTCTGCCCCCTCGCACCGAACTGCCGAAGAGGAGGAGGCTAGCAAAGGCTGGACCAGCTGAGGTCCCAGCAGTACAGCCCCTCACGATCATAGAACAAGATCCTCCTATCCAAGAAGAGCAAATTTTGGACTCTGATACTGGCATTGAGGGTGCGACTCTCAAAGACAAAGTCCAGGTCATAAGTTTAGAGGAAACCCAGTCGGATGTTAGGGAGCCGACTGAGGAAATTGCCCCTGAGTGGACGACAATGCATTCCACTCGTCTACGTGCCACAGCTGAAATACACAATCAGATTCCTTAGATTGTTGAGCACGTGGATCTGGTTGATATAGCCATCAGGGCACGGATTCACATGCTACTGAGGTTTCTGAGTTGGGATATTCTTACAGAAATTATTAGAACCCAGTCAGCCATGACTTTGCTCGCTGAGGAGCAGGAACTGCAATCGGTAATCGGGTTCGGGGAGCCAGCTGACTTGGCATCCTTCGACGATCTTAGAGCCGCTATGCTTTATCTTCTAAGCTTGCGAGAGTCAGTTCCTGGTGATACTCCTCCGCCCCCATCTTCTCCTGCTGATAAGGATGATAATGAGAACAATGATGATGATGATCAGAGGAAGGATCAGACACCCAAGGATACAGAGTTGGGAGGCTCTGCTGATACATCAGGTGATGCTCAAGGTGCTCCGAAGTACAGTCGGGAGCAACTCCTTACGTTTTCTGAGTAGAGGCTCGGAACCAGTTCTTACCAGATTCAGCATATCGGTTCCGTGTCCTCGAAGTCTATTAACAAAGCCATTAGACGTCAAGGAGAGAAGAACAGACTAGTGGCTAAGGGCGTCCATCTGAAATGGACAAAGTACACTAAGGCTCAGACAGTGAGCTTAGACAGACTAGCCGCTGGCATCTCAAAAACTCTAGAAGCTCCTCCTCAACCAAATTTTCAGGAGATAATTAAGGCTGCCTTAGCCGCTCAGAAAATCAATTTAGAAGCTCAGAGTCAGCAGTTGCTCCAGAATCAGCAGAAGATCTTTTCAGAGCAGCTGACTCAAGCTCTTGAAACTATTAAGGTCGAAATTGATGAGAGGCATAAGATTGCCACCTCTAGCCTTCAGAAAGCTATTACCCAACAGGCAGAGGCTCTGAAACTTATTCAAAATGAGATGACTGAGTCGCATGATCAGGCTCTGCTGAAACTCCGTCAAGAGTCAGCCGCTCAACTTCAGATATTCAGAGCTGATCAAGAAAATGATTGGGAATTACACTGCGATCTCGTCAAAGACTTCAAATCCACTACCACTCTCATCAAAGCATCGATCTATAACATTGAGAGTGAAGTCAAAACCATCCGCACTCAACTCTCTAAGGCAGATGATGCCAAAAAGGGGGAAGAAGTTAAAGAAGAATCGAGGCGGAACCGGGTTTGTAGTAGAGTTAGTGGATGAAGGAACTCGGGGGGGAAGAGGTTCAGGAGGAAGGACCCTCCAAAGCACGACAAGCACAAGGTTCAGCCGCTCCGGCTGAAACCAGTTCAGGGGTTCTCCTGCTTGAGTATCCTCTGCAACCAACCCCCATTTCAACTGCTGCTACCTATATCGAAGATGTTGCTCAATTTCTTGAGCAAGAAACAGAAGAAGAACAGCAACAGATGCCACCGCAAAGGCCGGGGAAGGAAACTGCCACTGATGTTACTATTCCTTCCTCCCCGGTCTGAAAATTCAAATCTAGAGCGGAGCAAGAAGCCTTCGACCTTCAGATCGCCCAACAACTGCAAGACAAGCTGGACCATGAGCTTCAGCTGGAAGAAGCGCAATTGGCTAAGAAGCCTAAGGGCAAAATTGTGAAGGGCAGATCAAAGAAGAAGGGTGAGTCAGTTGAAGAACAGAAGAAAAAGGCTCAGGAGGAGTTTGCAAAAACTTTTCCTACTGAAGTTCAAGCTACTGCTCAGAGTCATTATCCGACTCATCTTACACCTGAGCAGGAAGCAGAAGATAGAGCCACTTGGGAAGCGACGCTGCAAGGCCTAAGTCTCAGTATGGACCTCCAAAGCTGACACATCCAGCTCAGTATGGGTCATACTATTATGAACCTGTAGTCAGAAGAGGCTCCAAAGGTCAGAAGAAAAAGAAAGCCACACAGAAGGCTAAGGTCAGCAGTCCACCAACTCAGAAGATTAGGACTCCTGAACCTCAGAAGCCTCAGAAGTCACCTTTGACCAGTCCAGTGGTCAGATATGTTGACTCTAATGGGAAGAAAATGTCTGAAACCACCAGGGTTGTTAGACAGATTTGGGTTATGAAAACTAACATCTAAGGACCCAAAATAAAAATGAAGGGTACCTGAATATAATTCTGTTTTGTAGGTGCGTAAAGACCCATGGTATATGGACAGCGGATGCTCAAGACACATGACATACCAAAGGAGTCTACTGAAGAATTATATCACTGAAGAAGGACCCAGAATTGAGTTTGGAGATAATGCCAAAGGCTACACGAGAGGATATGGAACACTCAGCATAGGAACTGCCAAAGTTGCAAGAGTATCATATGTTGAAGGACTTCAAAGATAATCTTCTCTCTGTTAGTCAATTTTGTGATAACTCAAATAGAGTGATTTTTGACGCCGGTTTTCGTGATGTTATTGATAAATCCACGGGGAAAACAAGTGTTATCGGGTTCGCGCGTGAAAGAACATATATGTGGCCGATCGGAACTCAGTTGAACACGAAGCTTGCTTATTGGCGAAAAATGACAACCGCACGGGGTGGCTATGGCACGAAGACTCGGCCATCTCAACTTTAAGACGCTCAACAAGCTTGTAAGAAACACTCTAGCAAGGGGACCGCCGAATGAAGTATTCAAAGCAAAGACACTCGGTGTGAAGCATGTCCGAAGGGAAAGCAAACAAGGAATCAAAATCCTCCGGTTCCATCGCCTTCCACGAATGGAATTCTTCGACCGCTACATATGGATTTGTTCGGTCCGAGTCTCCCCGGTGACGATCGGAGGCGAGAAAATATGCATTAGTGGTCATAGATGACTACTCGCGCTACACATGGGTCATATTCATTGCCAACAAGTCGACGTCAAAACAGAGTTACCAACGCTTCGAAAAAGCTCGGTGTCGAAAAGAACACCAAGATCGGAAAAATACGTTCGAGCAGGAACCGAGTTCCTTAATTCCATGGTAAAGGAGTTACGCAAGCGAAGGAATAGAGCATGAGACTTCACCGCACGCACACCTCGGCGAGAATGGAGTTGCTTGAACGAAAGAACGAGAACTCTAAAAGAGGCGGCTAGGACTCTACTCGCGCAGACTCGGGACTCCCAACCAAATTCCGGGCGGAAGCTACCGATACGCATGTTATACTCGAGAATAGATCTCTACCGACAAAGCAAAGCATAAGAGAACACCATATGAACTATGGAACGGCGGGAAGCCTTCTCTATCTTATTTCCATATTTTTGGTTGTTCATGCTTTATCCACAATAATGGGAAAGATCAATGAAGACTTTTGATAGCAAGTCGGATCGGGGAGTATTCTTAGGATACTCTCGGGTCAACAAAGCTTTCGAGTATTCAACTATCGGACTCTTTGCGTGGAGGAAAGCCCTCATGTTGTTTTTAACGAGTTTGCTACCAAGACGGGAGCAATAACTCAAATTCGAATACGAGGACATCGAAGCGGCTACGGGATCTAAGCTTAAAAGACAAATGCGAAAAGATCCGGCTATGTTGGGATGATGATTCGAAGAAGAAACCGAAGACAAATCTATCGAATCTCAATCGGTGAGCAAGTAGGCGAGCGGATTGATTCTCCCGAACGGAATCAATCCCGTGTAACTCGGGTCGATGAGGAACCCGTAGAGGTAATGCGAGACCAACACTACCGAGAATAACAACTCGGGGGGGAACGTCTAGTAATGTTCCCGAGCTGAATGCCCCCGAACTCGGTGACTCAGTAGATCACACTCTTATTCTTGAATTACTTCAATCTCGGAATAGTACAACCGAAATGCCTAACTCACCTACTATCTCGTGTTGAACAAATTTCGGATGAAGAGTTAAAACATCGTAGATCGTGGCTAGATGCTCACACCGCTGATCTTATAATTGGAGATCCTTCGACGACATGTCAAGACAAGATCCAGTTCGTCAAGGAGAAAGCGCATTATTTTCCCCGCTTCTTGTCTACCAAGAGCCTCGGAATATTAAGGATGCACTTAAAAATGCCGATCGGATTATTGCTATGCGAGAAGAGCTGAATCGGTTCACGAGAAACGAAGTATGGGAGCTTGTAGACGGACCCGGCATCAACATGTCATTGGAACCAAATGGGTCTTCAAAAACAAGCGAGATGAAAACAACGTTATAGTAAGGAACAAAGCAAGACGCGTGGCTAAAGGCTCTTGTCAAGCCGAAGGGATAGATTTCGATGAGACGTTCGCTCCGGTTGCAAGATTGGAGGCAATTAGACTATTCCTAGCCTACGCAACACATCAAAGATTCGAGTTTATCAAATGGATGTGAAGTCTGCGTTCTCGAACGGCGTCTTGAAAGAAGAAGTCTATGTGGAACAACCGCCCGGCTTTCAGCAGGGACATCAAGTATATAGACTCAGAAAGGCTCTATACGGGTTAAAACAAGCACCTAGGGCTTGGTACGATACCCTGTCTGAGTTTCTTCTTCAGAAAGGTTTTCGAGAAGGCACGATGAGACAAGCACTCTATTCAGCATTCGGACCGGAAGAAGACTCATTACTTGTGCAGATCTACGTGGATGATATAATCTTCGGTTCGAAGAATGTCATCATGTGTCAGCAATTTGAAAAGATGATGAAGGATAAGTTCGAGATGTCGATGATGGGTGAAATGAACTACTTCCTTGGTTTTCAAGTCAAGCAATCCGAAAAGGGAACGTTCATCAACCAAGGCAAATACACTCGAGACCTCATCAAAAGATTCGGCTGCACATCCGGCAAATCAATCAAGATCCCTATGAACACGAATATGAAGATAGATCTTGATAAAGAGGGAGTATCAGTAGACCAAACTGAATACCGTGCTATAATTGGTTCTTTATTATATCTAACAGCTACTCGTCCTGACATAACTTATGCTTTGTAGG
This sequence comes from Lavandula angustifolia, assembly GCA_028984105.1. Taxonomy (NCBI): domain Eukaryota; kingdom Viridiplantae; phylum Streptophyta; class Magnoliopsida; order Lamiales; family Lamiaceae; genus Lavandula; species Lavandula angustifolia. The sequence goes on from CM054811.1 coordinate 5,467,320, forward strand.
TATTCGTGCTCGATTTCGGGCGAATCCCAAGCGAGTCATATGGACTCAGCAAAGAAGATTCTCCGCTATCTACGAGGAACACCGACATGGGTTTATGGTATCCGGTGATGATAATATTGAACTAAGCTGGTTATTCGATGCCGACTATGCGGGATGTAGAATAGACCGAAAATCAACTTCGAGAACGTGTCGGTTCCTTGGCGTAAGCCGATCTCATGGTTTTCAAAGAAACAGCACTCAGTGGCCACGTCGACTACTGAAGCTGAATACATGGCTGCTGGAAGTTGTTGCGCCCAAATCCTTTGGCTGAGACAGCAGCTGAGAGACTATGACGTCATTCAGAATGAAGTGCCGATCTTCTGCGATAGTACCAGTGCCATTGCAATCACTCAGAATCCTGTTCTTCACACGAGATGCAAGCACGTGGACATCAGACATCACTTCATTCGTGACCATGTCGAAAAGAAGGATATCAGAATGGAAAAGATCCATACTGACAAACAAAGGGCGATATCCGACCAAGCCTCTAGGCCGAATCAAGATTCAGAGAACTTTCAGTAGAGCTAGGTCTGTTGGACCCTACTGACCCCAGTCAGTGAGAGGTTTCAGGAGAGAGACATTTCAGTTAGGGGGAATGTTCACTCTCAATACTGATACATTCAGTACGTAGAGATTCAGAAAACCATCTACACGAGGTATCAGCTGACTACTATGTTCAGCTGACAGGTTTGCGTATCTCTACTCAGTAGTAATTTAATACAACAGTACTTTGCATTTATGGCAAAGATTCAGCATGACATTAATATCTTTTGGTTTGTCTTTATTATTAACGACTCACATTTAATGCACGACATTCCATACATAAGTTTGCTGAACTCTGCACGCATTTAATGCATGTCTTTTCACAGTTACTACTTAGGCTATTTTACAACTGGCTTTGACTTAGGTGCCTTTTGTGATCATTACCAATTTTTTTTAACTTCTAATCTTAACCGTCCATATCATAAAGCAAGTTTGCATTCAGCCTTCGATCGAAAACCGTTCACCTTCATAGTTGATATATATTCGATCATATCTTGAAACCGCCATTAGCATACTTCATAACTTTCAAATTCCGAAAAATCCGAGATCTGCATTCGCAATCCTTACTTGTAATTACACTCTCAATCTTATCTCGAATTTTATCCATTGGTATGCTTATATCTGTTAATGTATTTGTTATATGTTTCAGTATCGCATTGCACAACACCTGTTCTATCCAAAAACAATGCGATTCATTTCTTGTCACGAGTACAATGGCGGAAACCAATATCTCTATGATATCTCCGGCGGATATGCGAGAACATTCGGAGAAGGATCGCGTGTGGTTTGAACCCACCATGGATTTCTATTCATGCGATCTGGAGTATATGGATGAGATCTTCTCAGCTTTGCGCGAGTCAGGGCTGGAGAAATTTCTGTCTAGGAGGCCTTCGTTCTTCCTCTCGAGACAGGTTGCAGAGCCGTATTTGAATTCAGACGCCAGTATCTGGAGATATAGTGGCGAGATTCGTTGCCCATTCTATCCAAAACGCCACTATGGAGTGAAGCGAGATGTCCATCAAGGATGCTTTAAAGCGGAGTTTTGATCCGCCCTCCGAAGGAACCAAGATGCATCGGGTACGAGAGACGACCGAGTTGATGAATACCTTACCGTCTTACGTGGAAAGCCCACTACATTCGTAGTGCTTTCCGAAGAACGACATGTTGCCTCGTTCGGGGCACTTGCCTATATAGTGACGCAGCCTACGACAAGCCAAGCGGTGGTCGTTTGACCAGTGTCGAGGCCTAAGATTCGAGATGATGATGGCCATATACGACCGAGCCCGGATAAATTGGACGAGTTCTTTCTTCGAGAATTCATGGCTCAGCCGCTAAGTTCGACAAAGCATCGAACACGCCGAGCGCAAAGGGCAAATTGTATGGACTCAAACCGTCCATCATGATCGAAGATTTATGTGGATCGAGCCTATCACCTACGGTGACAAGGAGTACTTCAATGTGAAGAAGGTCGGATTTCACAACAAGACAGCGGCGCTTCGGCCAGATAGGGTCGGGACCCTCGGCAGTCTCTCCGAAATCAAAGTCTCAAGAGAGCTACGCCTACAAAGAAAAGAACCCCTCCCACTAAAACTCCTAAGGCACCGGCAAAGAAAATGAAGAAAGCCGCCGAGGTGCCGGCCTCCGAGGAGGTTCCACAAGTGCCCGCCGAACGGGCTCCCGAGAAGACTACTTAGCCCATGCACTGGTTGATGAGTCCGAGTCTTCGAGAAGACTCAATCGTGGAAAAGATTGTTTCCACCGAAAGGAACCAAGGGGATGCTTCGAAGCTCGGAGCGCAGATATTCGGCGCCTAGACGGCCCCCCTTCTCGTCCCTCCACTCGGCTCGGTCCCTCCAACCGAAGAGCGAGACTTCACACATAGACTTGGAGTCTCGAGACCGCATCCGAAGGTGAATCAATCGAGATGGAAGCTTCGGTGATTATATCCAGAGCATCCCGAGAAATTCTACAACTAGTTCCGGAGCTTGCTGACTACTCAGACTTGTTGCTCATCGCCAAAACAGCAAGGCTCCACATGTTGCTGTGACATCAGGAGTGGCCTCGTCTACAGCGCCTTGTCCTCCACTACTCCTGTCGGCGAACTGCATGAAGAGGAATTGAGACCGAGAGAGGAGATAAGGCTATTCGAGCACGAAGACCTCGGCTCAATGGACAATCGAGGGCTGCAATGCTGGCCATGATTCATGATCGACAGCACGCCTCTAGCCCAGCACCCTCAGATGGGTCAGACCATGATGACCCACCCAGTGATTCAGGCCCTGGAAAGCCTGATGAGGGACATCCACAGGACAAGGATACTCATACTGAAACTGCTCCACCACTCAGTATCCTTGGTCCTGAGAAGTCCAAGGCTGGTGCTTCGTCCTCGGCGAGCCCGCTCGGCTCTTGCTTGCGATCGACTTTCGAAGCGGCGCCCGGCCTGCACCGCAAAGAGATCTCGATCAGTGGCAAAAGCCTTAACTGCCCAAGGGATCAAAAATCGAGATCTTGCGAAGGCTATCCATAGGACATGGAAGCAGACAGCTCAAGCCACGACTAAAGAACTTCATGGGCTGAAGTCTTCTGTCTCTTCATCAGCCGCCCCTGATGTTTCCACGCTTATTTCAGAAGCGTTGGCTCAGCAGCAAGTCAAATTCGAAGCTCAGCTCAAGATCTTTCAGGAGAGCCAAGCCAAGCTACTAGATGAATTTTTGGCTTCTAAACTGGCTCATACTGACGCTATCACTGAACAATCCGAGGCCACTGAACAGAGACTTGAGAATATCCAACTGGCCTTGGAAGACAAGATCACTGAGAAGCTGAAAGACTTCAAGGACGCAGCTGACCTCTCTCACAAGCAGTACAAGGAAAACCTTACCATGGAGAGGAACGAGTTGCATGAGGCTCTGACTAAGCTCCACGATCGTCTTGATGAGCTGTCAACCTCCTACAAAAATCTGGAGAAGTCGGGCCCTAGTCCCTACCCGGTGCTCATTGATGATGCCAAAAAGGGGGAAAGTGAAGGAAAAAGGGAAGGACAGAAGAGTACCGAGAAGCCGCCTCAAACTCGGTCTCGGAAGGGTGAGGCCCGGGGGTGTTTCAGTGCGAGCACACTCGAAACCGGCCCAAGTGGCTCAGAGACCCCAGCGAGATTACTCGAGGCAACCCGGACTCCCAAAGACATTATTAAGGAGGTTGCTTGAGTACGGCGAACAGCGGTGGAGGACTCGGAAGAAGAAGAGGCTCCTATTCCACCACCGGTTCAAGAAGGCAAGGGCAAACGAAGCTTAAAATTCCAACCCCTCCAAAGAAAGAGATTAAGATACATATCTCGCCGAGGAGGAAGCCCAAATAGCTGCGGATGAGAGACGGCGCGGAGAGATTGCGAGAGGCCAAAGCAGGCTAACAAGCCAAAGTCTAAGCTCGCCAAAGGAAAGACTAAAGCCCCATCCAAAGGAGGAAAGAGAACCGCTAGAGCGCCTCCGAGAAAGCTCATCATAACGGATGAAGAGGACAGAGAAAAAGACAAGGAGCAAGCAGTAGAAGAATACCTGAAAGGCGGTGGTACATCCAAATCTAGATCTAGTACCCCTGGCCGAATCGGAACAAGCTCCTCGAAGCCTCAAGAGCAAGATGCGTAAATTGAAGAAATCTTTGCTCGGATGGATAGATATCTATACGAGAGGAGAGGAAGCTAGAAAGATCGAGGGCCGCGGACAGAGGATACATTTGGCGGACCTTGAGGCACTCGGGAAGCGCATCGAACAAGAGGCCAGCCGAGAGTTCCTTCGAAAGCTGACATTCCTTATCGATACAGAAGGTTCGGGAAGCCAAAGAACCTGAAAACAAATAATGGGCCAGGTCCAGAGAATGGATGCCTATTCAGTTCAATCAGAGATGGGAATCGGCCAAGATAGAGTTTATCAAGAGAAATTATTTCTGGCGATTCTGGCCTGAAATGTCTAAGGCTGATGCCTATGTCGAGTGGATGACCATTACTGAACCTGGTCTTTACCCATATATGCACAGAGCAGTAACTGAAGGGGTAGTAGCCAGCGTTCCTGAAGCAAGGATCATTCCTCCACCCAGAAGACAAGACGACTCAGTACATCTCGGAATGATTGAACAAGAAGTGAAGAATGCTGCGTTGAACAGAGGTCTAGAACAAGATGATCCAGCAGACTTCGCCGAATACCTGAAGCTGAGGAAGAACACGTTCAGAATGTATGGAGTTCCACTGCCTGAAGATAAATCCCAAGGTTTCATGAATAGGATTCAGCGGTTTAAGGGCTCTCCCTCTTAGTTCTTCTTTTAGCTTAGCAAGATTTGTAATGTACTGAACTAGTTATTATATATATACAAATCTTTTGTTGGCTCTGACAACTACTTGTTGTCTAAATAGCCGTGTTTGCTTTATGCTTTAACACTCAGAATCACTGAAGTGATTACTGACACACACGTTGTTTATTTACTTGTCAGTTTTTGCTCGGTTAGATCTCTGATAGACTAGATCTTCGGAGAGTTATTATTTCTCTTAGGGGGAAATTGTTGCATTTGGGAAATTATTGTAAAGGGGGAAATTGTTCTTCCCTGTCTCCCTCAGTAGTCTAGCACTTACCAGACAACTTCACTGATCCTACTTGTAATATTTGTAAGGAGCTCTGTTTTTGAGTAAGTTAGTGTTTAGCATAGTTGATAGGACATAGATGATAGGTTTTGGCATCATCAAATAGGGGGAAATTGTTGGGTGATGATTCAATCCTCAGCATGATCATACTTGTGGGAAATGACTCTTATCTTCTATACTGAATCATGCTCAGTAGCCTCGTGCTCGAATTGTTGAGAAGATTTGAAGATCCCAAAACCCTATCCGATTGGTGAACCATTCCCTTGTATTCGTATTTGTTCTCTGAGGGCTCAGACTCAGTAGACACTCTGCTCTGGTCAAGGCGCTCAGTAGCTCATCAGCCTCAGCACCAGTGTAGAAGACTCGCATATCTTGGACTCGGCGAGAGCAAGATATCCGAGAGAGTCAGTTGAACTGAACTCAGCAGAAGTAGTTCACTAGACTCAGAGCTGATATTCAGTAGACTTATCTCAGCAGTCTATCTACTGAATACAAGGTCAGACTCAGCAACGGCAGATAGTCTTCAGGACTGTCAGAATCTTTTGAAAGACAATCAGCATTGTCATGTATGAGGAAGAGAGAAGTCAGCTTCAGTCTGTCTCGAAGTTTGTGCTGTCTCAACCACTTCATCCAATCTCGACGAATGACAAACATACACGTGTCTTCTCACCTACTAAAGCTGCAGTCAACCTTTTACCTAAAAAGGTGGGAAAGTACACTGTTACCTACACCAAAAGAGCCGTTTGCTACCAAAAAGAGAGAGAGAGAAGAAGATGGTCTCCAACGGATCTATTTCAATCTCTGCTCTATAAATAGAGGGATCATTCAAGATTTGAAAAATGCGCGCACCTAGAACACGAGAGAGCATTCAAACGAGCGAAATTAACGACTAAGTCTTCCGCAAGAAACAACCGAGTTATCTCCGGCGAAAGACTACATCCAACTCAAAAGGAACCAAGCTGAACCGACATAAGCTTCTAGTATCCAAGCGACTGACACGAACCTATAGCTAAACCCTCAGCTGTTCGTCGCTCTAGATAGCTACATTCTCGTTCCTTATCCCTCTAACCCTAAGCTCACTTATTATATCCATAGCTTAGACGAAGGAGTTCACATTTGAACCCAATCCTTAGTGTATAAGGACTCCTTCACTGTTGGAGAAGTTTGTCAAACACTTTATGTTTGATAGTGTTGTAAACTGAGACTTGGATCAGTATAAAAACCAAGACGCGGCCTTGCCCAGTGTGCAAGCTGACTGAGACTAACTCAGGATAATAAATAGCCTCCTGATCATTCGGGACAGTGGACGTAGGATTTGAGCGATATCCGAACCACTTTAAAAATCCTGTGTCTCTTATTGCTTTCTTAAGCGTTGCATTGATTTTACTATTCATACCGAACATCATATTTAAATCAATCAAGCTGTCTCAAAGCATACTGAACTTTTAAATCTACTGAACTGGGACTTAAAACGTTTTCTCACAAAAATTGATTTGGGCCTACACAATTCCGCACACTGAACTCTCACTGAACGATACTGAATTCTGACCTAGTCAGCTAGCAGATCTCAGCTGAGTCAGTACTCTTTTAGCCTTTAACTCGATTCGGAAACGGTTATGCAGTCTGCCTTGGCCGAATCAATTCTGCATGCAGACACCATCCTGAATAGGACTGTTCAAGTTCGAAATTGAGAAATCGAATCAGGTGTATTCACCCCCCCCCCTCTATACCTAACCGTACACTCGGGACCAACAAAGCCTGCCAAAGGAAAGACTAAAGCCCCATCCAGAGGAGGAAAGAGAACTGCTAGACTGCCTCCGAGAAAGCTCATCATAACAGATGAAGAGGACAGAGAAAAAGAAAAGGAGCAAAGCAGCGAGAAGAGTGCGAAAGGCGGGGTACATCCAAATCTAGATCTAGTACCCCTGCCGAATCGGAACAAGCTCCTCGAAGCCTCAAGAGCAAGATGCGGAAATTGAAGAAATCTTTGCTCGGATGGATAGATATCTCTACGAGAGGAGAGGAAGCTAGACGAGATAGAGGCTGCGCGAGCAGAGGATACATTTGGCGGACCTTGAGGCACTCGGGAAGCGTCTCGAACAAGAGGCCAGCCGAGAGTTCCTTCGAAAGCCGACATTCCTTATCGATACGGAAGGTTCGGGAAGCCAAACGATCCGAAAACACATAGATGGCCGAGATCGGACGAATGGATGCCTATTCGGTTCAATCGAGAGATGGGAATCGGCCAAGATAGAGTTTATCAAGAGAAATTATTTACGGCGATTACGGCTCGAAATGTCTAAGGCCGATGCCTATGTCGAGTGGATGACCATTACCGAACCTCGATCTTTACCCGTATATGCGCAGAGCAAGATGTCGAAGGGGTAGTAGTCGGCGTTCTCGAAGCAAGGATCATTCCTCCACCCGGAAGATAAGACGACTCAAGTACATCTCGGAATGATTGAACAAGAAGTGAAGAATGCTTTGCGTTGAACGAGAGGACTAGAACAAGATGATCCAGCGAGACTTCGCCGATTACACGAGCCGAGGAAGAACACGTTCAGAATGTATGGAGTTTCACTGCCTGAAGATCAATCCCAAGGTTTCATGAATAGGATTCAGCAGTTTAAGGGATCTCCTTCTTAAGTTCTCCTTTAGCTTAGCAAGATTTGTAATGTACTGAACTGTTTATTATATATATACAAATCTTTTGTTGGCTCTGACAACTACTTGTTGTCTAAATAGCCGTGTTTGCTTTATGCTTTAACACTCAGAATCACTGAAGTGATTACTGACTCACACACTTTGTTTATTTACTTGTCAGTTTTTGATCGGTTAGATCTCTGATAGACTAGACTTTCGGAGAGTTATTATTTCTCTTAGGGGGAAATTGTTGCATGGGGAAATTATTGTAAAGGGGGAAATTGTTCTGCCCTGTCTCCCTCAGTAGTCTAGCACTTACCAGACAACTTCACTGATCCTACTTGTAATATTTGTAAGGAGCTCTGTTTCTGAGTAAGTTAGTGTTTAGCATAGTTGATAAGACATAGATGATAGGTTTTGGCATCATCAAATAGGGGGAAATTGTTGGGTGATGATTCAATCCTCAGCATGATCATACTTGTGGGAAATGACTTTATCTTCTATACTGAATCACGCTCAGTAGCTTCGTGCTCTGAACTGTTGAGAAGATTTGAAGATCCCAAAACCCTATCTGATTGGTGAACCATTCCTTTGTATTCGTATTTGTCTCTGAGGTTTCAGACTCAGTAGACACTCTGCTCTGGTCAAGGCGCTCAGTAGTTCATCGGCCTCGGCACCGGTGTAGAAGACTCGGTGAATACTTTGGACTCGGCAGAGAGCGATATGCGAGAGAGTCGGTTGAACCGAACTCGGCGAGAGTAGTTCACTGGACTCGTAGCCGATCATCGATAGACTTATCTCGGCAGTCTATCTACGAATACAAGGTCGGACTCAAGAACGGCAGATAGTCTTCGGGATTTGTCGAGAATCTTTTGAAAGACAATCGGCATTGTCATGTACGAGGAAGAGAGAAGTCGGCTTCGATCCGTCTCGAAGTTTGTCTTGTCTCAACCACTCCATCCACCTCAACGAATGACAAGCATACACGTGTCTTCTTACCGCTAAAGCTGCGATCAACCTTTTACCTAAAAAGGTGGGAAAGTCACATTGTTACCTACACCAAAAGAGCCGTTTGCTACCAAAAAAAGAGAGAGAGAGAAGAAGATCGTCTCCAACGGATCTATTTCAATATCGCTCTATAAATAGAGGGATCATTCAAGATTTGAAGCACTTTGGAGAATGCGCGCACCTAGAACACGAGAGAGCATTCAAACGAGCGATATTAACGACTAAGTCTTCCGCAAGAAACAACCGAGTTATCTCCGCGAAAGACTACATCCATCTCAAAAGGAACCAAGCTGAACCGACATAAGCTTCTAGTATCCAAGCGACTGACACGAACCTATAGCTAAACCCTCAGCTGTTCGTCGCTCTAGATAGCTACATTCTCGTTCCTTATCCCTCTAACCCTAAGCTCACTTGCTATATCCATAGCTTAGACGAAGGAGTTCACATTTGAACCCAATCCTTATTGTATAAGGACTCCTTCACTTGTTGGAGAAGTTTGTCAAACACTTTAAGTTTGATAGTGTTGTAACCGAGACTTGGATCGATATAAAAACCAAGACGCGGCTTTGCCTAGTGTGCAAGCTGACTGAGACTAACTCAGGATAATAAATAGCCTCCTGATTATTCGGGACAGTGGACGTAGGATTTGAGCGATATCCGAACCACTTTAAAAATCCTGTGTCTCTTCTTCGCTTTCTTAAGCGTTGCATTGATTTTACTATTCATACCGAACATCATATTTAAAATCAATCAACCTGTCTCAAAGATACCGAACTTTTAAATCTACTGAACTGAGGACTTAAAACGTTTTCTCACAAAAACGGATTTGGGCCTACACTATTCCGCGCACTGAACTCTTACTGTAGATATTGAATTCGACCTAGTCAGTTAGCAGATCTCGCTGAGTCAGTACTCTTAGCCTTTAACTCGATTCGGAAACGGTTGTGCCGGTCTGCCGAATCAAGCTTTCGATCGGACACCATCCTGAATAGGACTGTTCAAGTTCGAAGTTGAGAAATCGAATCAGGTGTCTTCACCCCCCCCCCCCCTCTACACCTGACCGTACACTCGGGACCAACACTGTTTATATGTAAAGTTAATAAGAAAATGATGAAGTTGCAAATATTGAAAAGAAAGCTCTACCCGCATCTTCATTGGGTTTGTTGCTCTTCTAGATACGATTATCCTAGAATCACCATATGAATCTTCAGGGATGCTTCTCAACTCTCAAGGGAGGAGCTAATTGACAATCTGCAGAGAATTCTCGCCTCAAAGTTATGTTTATTAATCTTTACATTGCATATACAAATTCATGCTCAGATACAAATATATTTGTTTAGCGATTGTACTAGATTTACATCTTTATATTGACTTTTGTTTTTTGTCCCTCAAACTTTAGATTTGTAAATTGTATAATAAGCATCATCCATCTACGTTGTCTTATCTGTATACTATGTGCGATAGCTCTAGAATGTCGAGACTGCTTGACATTATATACACATGCATTAGAAAATCCATTTAATATGTTTGTTTAGATGAACATGCAGACAGGATAGCAGAACGTAGCAAATTTATGGCTAATGGGGACGATGTAATTTTTTTACATGTAATTAGGCAATAAATGGATGGAATACCAATCATCGTCGCGCAGGTGAATGAAATAATAGATTAATAGGCCCCAACACATTCATTAAATCTGTTATTTGAGTTGAAATCATGTTGTTTCTTGATTTTCTTGGTTTGAATTGAGTTTCATTAACCCAAATTACAAATAATGAGTTCTGTTCATTTTCAAAAGATCAAGATAGTGGTGTTAAAACGGTTCGTGTTTCTGTCACATATTTCTGAGCTACTTTTTCAAATTTAATTGTATCTCTTACTGTTACTCAATAATTATTTGTCAAGTCTTTATACATTTGTTCGCAGAAAACCTTATATCGAATTTAGTGAAGGAAATGCCTTCAATAAACCTCTTGAACTATGTGGATCGCAATTGGGAGAAATTACCTATTTTATGAGAAGACTAGAGGTGTTACTGTTGGAGGTGATACAGGTTAACGATGTTTAGATATTAGTGACAAGCAATGGCCTATATAATTATGAATATTCGAAAATATGATACATT